>CAVLJG010000010.1:15642674-15704356 GCA_963669975.1 Acanthoscelides obtectus
AAACTATGACAAAATTTAAAGTAAAATTGAGGATTCACTTGTTAAATCTACAAAATTATAGCTTGCCCAGCATTTACATCATACATCATATGGCTTGAATTCACTAATTCTAAGTTGTTTACAATTATTCTGTTTATGTAGCCAAATGTGCTAAATAAATCTTTCTACTGCTACTTCTGGTTGAACATGTTGATCGATGTTTATCTCTTAGTTATTTGTTATAAGGATACCCATCTGTATCTCTGATCAAAAAGGTCCGTAATATTGAAAGTAATGACTACACGTTTCAGATCGGACAGTAGTTCACCGAACCCTACCACTACATCTACACCTGTGACGTCGTGCAGTACAACGACGTCGACACCATGTAATGTCACGCCTGCCAACGTTGTCGTCCAACCGAGCGGTTGTTCGAGCGATGACAGTGACAGCGAAGATGAGCTGAGCGACGTGTCGGAGAGCGAGACCGATCCTGACAACTACTATTTCCTCCAACCGGTGCCTACCAGGCAACGCAGGGCCATCCTTAGGGCAGCCGGGGTTAGGAAGATAGATTCGTACGAGAAGGACGAGTGTCGGGATATCAGGACGTCCAGGGAGTTCTGCGGGTGCGGATGCAAGGGGTACTGCGATCCGGATACATGTTCGTGTAGTCAAGCGGGGATCAAGTGCCAGGTGAGTAGAACATTGAAATTGGCAAGCGGTCCGGAAAACTGTCATTAGTTCTCAAGCGTTTTTTGAACGAGTCACGTTGCAATCAAACCGAGAAAATGTCCACTTTCTGACTAGATACAGTAGCGGCCAAAAGTTGTAAACAAATATTAACATTATTATGAACTATTTCATATACCTAAATTAAAATTGTGAAGGAACAGATAATATAAATATTAAAGTCTGCCTTTGCCTTTTGGAAGAAATTTGGAGATTTACAAAAACAATCAAAGCCTAATTTTAAATAAAACCTTTCAAAATGATTTGCCGTTTAACAATAAAATAATTCCGTCCTAATCGAACCTCATCGATCCAGTTTTTTATTCGTCGACTATGTGTTCCCTTCACTGTTGTTTAAAAAACAATTTCAGCAACAATCTCGCCGACTTACTCCAGACGATGAAGAAAAAATTCTTCGAAAGCTTGAGATTTTAAGTTATAAGAGTGTACTTTTGCAATACTTTACCTTCTACCCAAAGAAATTAAAGGATATCTTCTCCTAACATTTAAGGCAATTAACTATGAATACTATATATATACAGGGTGGCCCATAAGTCCTTTGAGCTGGAAAAAAGGAATAAAACCAAACTAGTTACATTATGAAGAATTATTATATTTTGTTTATCATCTTTATTGAATGGGAATTATGTTTTAAAAATCACATCGTCTAAATGCAATCCATTACGATCACGGCACTCATATAAACGACGTCTAAAATTGTCGATGACTGCGCGGCAAGTCAACACTGTAATGCTTGCCATTTCTCTTCAGATATTTTCTTTCAGGACATCAACTGATCGCGAAGTGGTGTCGTACACTTTACTCTTGAGGTAGCCCCATAAAAAGAAGTCCATTGGGGTCAAATCTGGACTACGTGGTGGCCAGGAAATGTCTCCTCTTCGAGAAATTACTTTGCTGGGAAAAAGTTGACAGACGACGGGCATAGAAGTGTTGGAGGTGTGGGCAGTTGCTCCGTCCTGTTGAAACCAGGTCTGCGTATTATAGCCTGGAAAATTCTGCAACGCTGGTATCAAAAACTCTTCTATCATTGCTACATACCGCTCCGAAGTAACAGTTAATGCGCGACCTCTGTCGTCCTCAAAAAAATAAGGGCCTACGATGCCATGCGCTGACATAGCAGCCCAAACTGTAACTTTAGGGCTGTGTAAGGGCTTCTGATGCTTACGCCTTGGATTTTCGGGGCTCCAATAACGGCAATTTTGTTTATTTACATGCCCGTTTAAATGGAAGTGAGCCTCGTCCGAGAACAACACATTATTGAGCGAAGAAAATCGATTCAACATTTCATTCGCAAAATTTAGTCTCTTTTAATTCCTGCACTAACTGAATTTTGTAAGCGTGCAGACGTAAATCTTTCCTTAAAATCCGCTGTAAAGATGTTCTGGGTACGTTTAGTGCACTGGAACGCTTACGAGTAGACTGGGTAGGATTTTGACGAACAGACTGTGCCACAATGTTGATGTTTTCTTCAATACGAGTTGTCCTTGGTCGACCCCACCGCTGTTTATCTAACGTCGAACCAGTCTCTTCGAACTTAGCAACCCAGTTCTTAATCGTTTGAGCTGTTGGACACTTTGTAAAATTGTGGTATTCTCGATATTTACGCCGCGCAATGGTTGCCGAATCATTATTTTGATAAAACGCGCGCACACAAAAAGCACGATCCGCTCCAGTGAAACACTCCATGGCGACTGAATTCCCAGACACTGAAGATACTGCCCCCACCTCGCCCGCGCCGCTCACGCTCACCCGTTAAATTTTATTCAAATTTGAAATTTCAAAGGACTTATGGACCACCCTGTACTTTAGACGTGGTCATTGTCGTCTAGACCAGTTAGGTGAAAAATTAAAGCTTCCGCCTTTTGTTGGGTACTTCGACAAAAATTTAAGCAAGGAGGACTCTTCATACTTTTTTTATTCTCTCTAGCTTTCAATGGTCTTTGCCATCATCATCAGGAGAGTAGTATGTGAGGATGTTGCTAATTGTTGTTTACGTTCAGGATGAGGGAAACACCCAGTAACATGGTGAAAGTTGGATAAATGGTACAATGGACAAAATTATATAAAATACACACAGCTGTATGACAAGAACAAGTTAAAAACAGATTAAAAATTTTTAGAACATGAAAACATGTCAAGTGGCTTCACGATGTAATGCTTTAAAGCCATAGTGACGCAATTTCATTAACAATTTTTTCCTATCTATAGCCTCAAATGCCCTTTTGAAGTCTAAAAATATTGTTACAATATATTCTTTCTCTTCCAAACTTTTGTCCGCTACTGTAGTTGCTAGCAGCTGCTATAGTTCTTCTTGCTCGCTGTGAGCGTCAGCTATGGAGGAATGACTCGACGACCATGCTACAAGTCACTTCGCCAGCATGCTTTGTTGGTTGCATAATCCGAGATAGGCTGTCGGGTCTACCTGTGACAGAAAAAAAAAAACGGTTGAGTAGAAGAGTAGCAAGATCGCATCTGGATGATAATGTAGTGATTGTGTGAAGTGGTCTGCATGTGTAAAAAATCAGTGATGTTTGCTATGTGAGAAAAGTGTTACTGAATATGCTGCCCATGAAATATATCTATTAGCTGTGTCAGACGGGTTATTTATATTTTATTTTGGAATTTAAAAAAATAAATATAGTCATTTACCTTCAAAGCCACATCACAGAAAAATTAGGAAAGACGCATCACATACAAAACATTATTTCTATAAAATTTAAATGACTGGAAATGAAAAATAATGTAAAGTGTAATAACTTTTTCACGTTTCATAAATATTCTTGTTTGTGGCATATTTTCTCTCTTGTTGGTTGTAATCTACACCAACCAGGAATTTTATTTTTTAATATACCCATTTTTAGAGCTTTTCAGATACTAAAATAATAATAATAATAATTTATTCACATCAATTACACATTATGAACAAAGGCTTATAACTCGAAAATGGTCAGCTTTAAAGTTATTGGAGACCTTTTTTGTTCGCAATGATAAAAAAAATGAAAAAAAATTGAACAAGCTAAAAAATTGTAATTTATTAAAAAAAATTAAAGAAATTGATCTGGGTTACGGTGCGGGTATATTCAATGCTTAAAAATTCGGTTAAAAAATATAATTTCTGAGGTCTCCAACTATCTAAATTGATGTTAAACCCTTGCTCTACAAGACCTTGAAGAGTATTTTGAGATAGTTTATTTTGAAGCGATTTCAACCGTGTTTTCGCGAACTGTACATCACCATTTTAATTACAGGTGGACAGATTGAGCTTTCCTTGTGGTTGTTCACGTGATAACTGCGGCAACTCTAGTGGCCGAATCGAGTTCAATCCTGTGCGAGTCCGGACGCATTTCATCCATACGTTGATGCGTTTGGAGTTGGAGAAAGAACGGGAACAGATGCGTCAAGACAAAAAGGACCACCAACAACATCTCGGCGGTGAGCATGGTTAGTCTAGATTTCAATTTACGTTCTCTCATCTTCGCTGAGCTAAATAAAGTATGACTGACCGAACTGATATTTATGAAGTTTCATCTAGTCTGGAAATAGAGGTAGACATATGTTGCTACATTTAAAAATACACACATATTGCTTTTTTTTAGAGACAAAATATGTTATAAACATAATTTACTACTTCCTCATGCAAGATTTATAAACACTTATTTTAGTTCATAATTACATAAAAATCAGTTTAAAAGTTTGTTATATTCAGTAATATTCGTCTATTTTTGTATTGTATGATACAAGCACAAATATTTCAGTAACACATTACTACCCAACTAACAATTATCACTCCTATAGAGTTGCAAGAATGGTTATACAGTATTCCTTACACAGCATTGTATACTGTAAGAACATTGGCAAAACCCTCTTAGAACAGATATACAAGCGGAATGGGCACACCTAATAGGACACTTCAGTCATTTAAGAGGTTGTATAAGGGCTGCAGGTAACAGTTATAATTACAACAAAAGTGTACGCCTCTTGCAGCCGCTATAGGACATTTGCGTCAGTGCAAGATTCAGTTTTTGTCAACTATACAACTATTCTGTTACGTGATTCTACTTTATTGCAACCAAACTATTTCTTATGTATTGCATAGACGAAGTGAAGAATATATAACTAACACATTACACTCATCTTGTTTACTTACATATCGGCCATTGTGAATTTCATACACAGGTATATGATAAACTTCTACACTGTGATATAGGGCTATTGACTTACTTGCGCAGCAAATTTTATTGTGATTATCCGTGCATAGTAGTTACGCAATTTCTACGGGCTCAAAAGTATGTCTAGATTTTTAAGATGGAAAACTGAACTTATCTGCGTCAAATCTTCGACAAATCCTATATTTAGACACAATTACACTAATGTTTATCACTTTATATCTGTAATTTCGAACTGAAACATAATTATTTAATATTAAATAGAGGAATAAATGTTTGCCCAATATGGCTGGTGGTTGTGTATAATCATGGCATCGTCCCTGTTGTCTTCAGTTTATTAGAATATTTTGGTGTTGCCTGCAGGTGTTATACAACAATTTGACAGATGCCTGAAATGAAATACCGACAGAGTCGAATGATTTACCCAGAATTTGTACCAGATCTATATCTTCTGTTTGAACAGTTGATAAAACCTTTTGAACCAATATGCATGCGTTGTTTGTCTTAAATCATTGGTTATGGCATTTTAACAGAAATATGACAGCAGAAAGTTAGGTTATGGTGAAGTTGTATACCAACATATTTAGCATATGTACAGCCTTTAACAGTTACTAAACAACAGTTGTATAAGTACTTCCATTGGGAGCAACTTGTTGGCTAAAGTAGTAAATTAGCACAGCAAAACAACAAGGCTCGGGTTTGTTTTATAAACGTTACCATGGATGCCACAACTCAATCATTTTGACTAACGTGCAAATATGCCATATAAAATAGTTGTATAAACTTTTATGCAACAGTTAAAAATTTGTTCTATAAGGTGTTGTATAACTATGCTAAAGAATATTTTAAACACCTCATTTTAGAGCAAATACGTTGCAGAAAGCAAATTTGCATTCCACACAACATTAAGCCAGCATTTTGGTGTTCAGGCAACAACAATAGAGAGCTTTTATGGCTGAAGGGTTCTTTTACCAAAAGCTTATAGCACTACTTTGCTCGTTGG
Source organism: Acanthoscelides obtectus (assembly GCA_963669975.1). Lineage (NCBI taxonomy): Eukaryota > Metazoa > Arthropoda > Insecta > Coleoptera > Chrysomelidae > Acanthoscelides > Acanthoscelides obtectus. The sequence continues at coordinate 15,648,576 of CAVLJG010000010.1, forward strand.
TTGGAGCTGTCCGTACGCACCCAGCGAATACTATATGTTTTTGTTTTTGTTTAGGTGTGTTCTGCGACCCAAGTGCTGGAGCCGCTTTGGCGTCCGGTTGGACCATAACAGACAGCAGCGCCGCAATGCCCTCGGACCATAACGATAGTAATAATCTAGGCGTAGGTGTAAATAAATACGGCTGTGTACAGAATGGCGATACTAGTGGTAGTGGATTAGTGCCAGGTGGTGCCAGTTTCGCGATGGACAACATTAACTACGCCGCGGCAACTGTATCGAGTAACGGTGGTGATTCGACCAATCAGCACAATCATCATCACCAACACCATCACCAGCACCAATCCGGGTACTCGAATCTGCCGGATAGGGCCGATTCCCTGGACTTGTATACCTTTCGGGAGAATTGCTATGGAGATGACGGCCATGCGGATCATAGGAAGAACTTCCACTTCGTCCAAGATCCAAGGTAATCTGTCAATCCTTCACGTATTGTTTTGGAGAAATTAACCGTTATGGAGTGTTCAAAATTGAGAAAGGCCATGACATATACAATAGGTACAAATGCAGTGTAGGCTAGAAGCAATTAAAAAACAGGTTAAAATGGATCTGAAACACAGCAGTATAGTGTAAAATACATAACAATCTACTCACAAATAATATAAAATGACACAATAGGTTCATTTGTACAGGGTGGCCAACTAAGAGGCTTGCGGCAATAAAAGTTGCTACTAAAACAGACAAGAGAAAAACCTGGAAAATATATTCAAGTTCCTGCAATCTTGAATCTAAAAAAGTGAATTCCGCTATATTAATCTAACAAAAAAAAATACTTGATCTTTAAAGTCGAGGATAATGTGAACTTTGTTTGTTTGCCAATTTCTGTTGTATCTCTGAAAATAAAGTGGTGAGGTTATTCAAAGGTTTCCGTAAAAAACACTCTGTATCTTCGAAACCGCTGAGCCGATTTGAACAAATTTGGGCTAGTTGAAAAGAGCGATTCTTGGGCTACAAATGTTATAATATTTGAAGTTCTGTTAGCTTCACATGTGGCCCTAGAGGGCTTTCTTTCGAAATTCCAACAGAAGTGGTTAATTTTATCAAAAAAAATGTAAGCATTGGTATGATTTTTTATGGAAAACTAGCTAAATGATGTCTAAACAAGCTCGCGAAAACCGCATCTCGATATCTTGTTCCTAACCTAAAATTTAGGCCAAAGAAAATGTTATACGGAAATCCCCCTTGACTTTTTATTTTTTTAAAATAATTTTTATTGAATTTCCTATTAGGTTGTGGCCCTTAAAAGGGCTGATTTAAAAAATAAAGGGTTTTTAATGCCTCCGTAAATGCTCGAAATGCTGCTCTCATTGGTAGACAAAACTGCAGCTTCATGGATTTATTTAACTTCAAATTCCTGTTTTACACTTTTGAAATTTGGTCATGAACTGAATTCATGGAGAAACCCGTAGACTGCAATCAATGTAAAACGGGTAATAACCAATGAAAATAAGCGTGAAAATGCAAATGTTGCTCAGGTTGATATGACTGCCTCTGAATTTTTCTCTAGAGAGGAAACTATCACTTTTTAGAAAAAAAAATAGCATTTTGTCTTTCTTTTTAAATTATCTCGTTTGTGTTTCTGTTAAATCGACGTTCTGATCTTGCAATAGGAGCAAAAAAAGTGTCAATCATGTCCTTGTAACGCTCGGAATTGACTGTCAATGCATGACCGTTTTCATCTTCAAAGAAATACGGCTCAATAATACCGCTACAGGATATGGATCACCAAACAGTCACCCTTGGACTATGTAGCTGTTGTTGGGTTCGTTGGTGTCCAATATCTGCAATTTTGCTTGTTCACATAACCGTCTAATTGAAAATGGGCCTCGTTAATCGTCACCGAAAACAACGTTCTCGAGTCTGCGCTGCGTAGAAAAAATATTCAACATCCGTTGAGCACAAGATTTCCGTAATACGTAACCACTTTCCTTTAAAGCATGGACTGATTGCATTATATAAGGATGAAACCCCATTTTTTCTTCATTATGCCATGCAGTGTTGACCTAGGGATTCCCAAAGCAGCGGAATGCTTCAGTACAGATCGCCGAGGATTTGCAATGACCGAATCACTCGACGCACATTTTCTTCGGTTGATACAGTAGGTGTGGAGCCAGGAATGGGTTGACCAAGAGTCACGGAACCTCTTAATCCACTTTTTCAAAAGGTTCTTACTGCGTATGAATCACCACTGTTAAAGTAAGCCTCGATAGCAAAAGCACGTTGCGCTCCGGTCCAACGTTCCATTGTGGACTATTTAACCTGCACGCCGAACGCGTCGATCAAGACCTCTCCACACTTCCTCGCGTATACGGTTGCCGAGTATTTCAAATTTGAAATGTGAACTTTCCCACTTTCCTGTATATTAACAGGGGCTTTGGGGATGGTAAAATAGTAACTACGTTGACCAAAGCTTTTGATTGTGTATCACATGAAAATTTAACACAAAAGATGATTGCTTGCGGCTACAATGCAAATTACATAAAACTAATGAAGAGCTACTATAGTGATAGGTATCAGATTTATGTTTCATGCAATGAAAATCTTTCAAATAAACAGTTGCTAAGGTATAGAGTGCCTCAAGGCTCTGTACTTGGGCCAACCCTATTTTTGCTGTACATCAATGATTTACAGAATTGTGATTCTGTACGTTTATTTGCTGACGATTCGGCAGAACTAAATCAATTTACAACTTCCGAAATCATCATTATATGAAGTTTTAAGCTCAAGATATCGACTGGTGAACAGTTCAAGAGTGCTCTTAGAAAGTACCGTTTATGTAAAGCCTTCTACAGTGTGCGTCATCTATTACTTTTTTTTCTATTTGAAAAATCAACACGCTTTTTACGAGGTGAAATCGAATTTTTTTATTGATAAATGAATGTTGGTTTATGCCATTTATGTATGAAAAATAACATCAGTCATGTGACCACCGCGGCTTCGTTTACAGGCCAACATCCGAACATTAAAATTTTCAATGACTTCTCCCAGAGTAATCGGGTCTATGGCCGCAATTTCAGTCCGAATATTGCGCTTTAGGTCTTGAATTGTCCGGGGACCATTTGCATACACTTTTCCTTTCAAAAATCCCCAAAGAAAGTAGTCAAGAGGTGTTAAATCGCACGATCTCGGGGTCCAACTGACATCTGAATTTCGTGAAATTATGCGGTCTTGAAATTTCGTGTGCAATAAGGCGATTGTTTGGCGAGATGTGTGAGCCGTTGCTCCGTCTTGATGAAACCAAAGATCGTCGGCACCAATACGATCCAATTGTGGCCACAAAAAGTCTGTTAACATGCCGCGATAACGTTCCCCGTTGTCGGTAATGGCCTTTTCTTCGGCATCTTCAAAGAAGAATGGTCCAACGATGCCACCAGCCCATAATCCGCACCAAACAGTCACTTTTTCAGGATGGAGAGGTTGTTCATGATATTGGTGTGGATTTTCAGCCCCTCAGAATCTGCAACTTTGCTTATTTACGTGCCCATTGAGGTGAAAATGAGCCTCATCAGAAAAGAGCACTTTGGCCGAAAATCCGTCTTCTCTTTCCAGCATCCAATTAACAAAAACACGCCGCTGTTGGTGGTCTGCCGGCTTCAATTCTTATGTTAGTTAGATTTTGTATGCATGGTAAATCAATGTGTCAAATCAGGCGTACAGTGCTCTCACTAATTCCCAATTGTTGCTAACGGTGCCTAGTCGAGGTGGTTGGATCTTCTCGAACACTTTCACTCACTGCGGCTATGTTTTCACGAGTACGAGCTGGACGAGCATGGTGGTATGGTCTACGACCTTCAGCTGAACCAGTTTCCTCAAAACGATTAACAATCCAACGAATTCCAGGCTCTGTAGGTCGTCCATGTCGGACAAAACTAGTGCGAACTTTGCGGAAAGCATTTTTTATATTTCGACCGTTTTCGTAATAAGTTTGGATAATCAAAATGCATTGTTGTGATGTAAACGAGTCCATGACTATAAATGGCATACCTTTAACAGTTCATTCATGCATACCACATGACTTTTGACTCACATGGTAACACATAAACTTATAGGTAAAAAAAAGGAATGGATGGCGCACCCATTACTTTTCCGGCGAATTTCTCTCTGTCAAGTTCAAAGACTTATAACATCATCCAAAACGTATTGTATTTTTCTGTTGTTTGTGAAAACATCTTTGACGTGTGTGAACATTTATATGTAGAACACAAATAAAATACTACTAATACTTTCTTCTTATTATTATTGTTTGTTATTTGCAATCAAAAACATTTATTTTCGATTCCAGGTTTCCCCACACTTTCAACTCATACCCAACACCATCGGCGTCCGGCCAGTACGCGACTCAGCCGTATTCGGCAAACTTCGGCGAGTTTTCGTCTGCGTTCGGTCCGTACGCGTACACCCAACAGCCGCTAGATGGCGACGGGTTCCAGCCACAGGCCACCTACGAGCAGCAGCATCATTTTAATGCTGAGAGGTTTTCGTCTGGGGAATGCGCCGTTCAGAGTAATGGGAAGCTTGAAAGTTTCACAGATATGTTGAATGGAAGGTAAGCAATCTGATCGTGGTGGTTTCATATCGGAACAGAATATTTGTTGAGCAATTATAAAAAACGTATACAAAATTGAAGAGGAGACACATCCAGATTGCTACAAAATGGGCCTGATATTTTTAATACAGTTTTATACAGTCCCTGAACAAGATTAGTAGAATCAATTGCATAAAGACAGAAGATATAATATATGCCTCGCTACAATGCGGAGATATACAGAGCCTCATCTTAGAACAGCAGACAATGTACACAAAAATTTTGAAATATACAGGGTGTTTGGTGCATCGTTTGCCAAATTGAGATGGCGGACAAAGAAGGTCTTTTTCTATCACCCCAGGTCCCTCAAACAGTTTTTAGCCCAACGGAATTAATTATGTAGAAGTTAGAATCGGGATAAACTGTAAGATTGGTACAAAATCACCCATTAAGATAAATTAATCTTTAGGTGGACACACTTTTTATTTTTTTTATTTCACTTTGTGTATTACATTTTGGAGTACTTACTAAAAAAATTAAAAAATTACATAATTAATGCCGTTGGGCTAAAAACTGTTTGAGGGACCTGGGGTGATAGAAAAAGACCTCCTCTGTCCGCCATTTCAATTTGGCAAACGATACGCCAAACACCCTGTATATTAATATGAAATTAATAAACTAAGTAAATATACAGGGTGTCCCAGAAGTCGATGTCAAGCCGAAACCGGGTGATAGGCAAAGTCATAACAGCTATCAGAAAAATATTTAAAAAAATTAGATATAGAAATTTCACACCCTACGGCAGTCTGTCAACTCCTGTTACTACAAATATTAACTTTTTTTGGATTTTATTTTTACAATGTAATGATGAATAATGCATCTTCAAACTGGTGTCTCAACCTTACTGCCAACTTTTCTCGTTCAGGAAAAATTGCCACTTATTTCCCAACCAAGTATTCCAAAGTAAAACTTTGCTCAACTTTAACTGGCTGTACTGGAAAAAAATGTACTACGAGAGTTTGGCAAGTAACCTTAAAAGTTGGCGCATTTAATAAGGATTCCAAAATGGTATAACACTTAGAAGATTACTCGTTAACTTATGAACAATTTTTATTTGAAAAAAAACTGATGAAAATTTTTCAAAATTTCCTAATTAAACAGCGATTATGAAAACGCACAAGGACCCTTAAGGATAACTGTTTGCACAACAGTGGGCGTCAAAATGCTGCTGATGATGATTTACCTTTACAGCAAATGCTCAAACTGTTTTCCTTCAGCCGCAAACACGCTCGACATCTTCTTAAAAAAGATCGGGTTATTAAACGAGCGAATCCACGGTTATTAACAAACTCAGCTGCTTCCAATAGTCTTTGCCGTAGCTCAGCTACATTTTGAATCGGCTTGAAATACACTTTTTCTTTTACAGTTCCCCAGTAAAAAAAATCTAACGGATTCAAATCTGGTGACCGGGCTGGCCACGGTATTGTACCAGTCCGCCCTATCCATCTGCCTGGAAAGTTTTGATCGAGATACTCTCTCACTGAGAGTGCATACTGTAAATACTCAGTGGCACGTCCTCTAATAAATTTTCTAAATGATTTTGCAAAAAACCTAAATAAACCTCAGCAGTCAAAGTCTCTGGGAACTCAAACGGACCGATTATTTTACCATTTAAAATTCCTGTCCAATGGTTTATCTTGAAGCGATATTGAGATTTATCTTCTCTCATACAGCGTGTTCAACCTCTCCTGCCCCGGGATTATGAGCCCCGAGTTGCTTTTTGTCGCACAATGTTAGAAAGACACAGGAAAGATCCACAGTTCTTTGAAAAAATTTTATGGTCGGATGAGACCACATTTAAGAAAGATGGGTACATGAACCTGCATAACTTACACGAGTGGCACGTAGCAAACCCACATTTGATGAGAGAAGATGAATCTCAATATCGCTTCAAGATAAACCATTGGACAGGAATTTTAAATGGTAAAATAATCGGTCCGTTCCCAGAGACTTTGACTGCTGAAGTTTATTTGGATTTTTTGAAAAATCATGTACAAAATTTATTGGTGGACGTGCCACTGAGTATTTACAGGGACATGTGGTTTCAGCATGATGACTGCCCAGCGCACTAGTGAGAGAGTATCTCGATCAAAACTTTCCAGGCAGATGGATAAGGCGGTCTGGTACAATACCGTGGCCAGCCCGATCACCTGATTTGAATCCTTTAGATTTTTTTACTGGGGAACTGTAAAAGAAAAAGTGTATTTCAAGCCGATTCAAAATGTAGCTGAGCTACGGCAAAGACTATTGGAAGCAGCTGAGTTTGTTAATAACCGTGGATTCGCTCGTTTAATAACCCAATCTTTTTTAAGAAGAAGAAGAATTTTCATCAGTTTTTCTTCAAATAAAAATTGTGCATAAGTTAACGAGTAATCTTCTAAGTGTTATACCATTTTGGAATCGTTATTAAATGCGCCAACTTTTAAGGTTACTTGCCAAACTCTCGTAGTACATTTTTTTCCAGTACAGTCAGTTAAAGTTGAGCAAAGTTTTACTTTGGAATACTTGGTTGGGAAATAAGTGGCAATTTTTCCTGAACGAGAAAAGTTGGCAGTAAGGTTGAGACACCAGTTTGAAGATGCATTATTCATCATTACATTGTAAAAATAAAATCCAAAAAAAGTTAATATTTGTAGTAACAGGAGTTGACAGACTGCCGTAGGGTGTGAAATTTCTATATCTTTTTCAAAGACCTATAATTTTCAAAACACATACATAATTTTTTTTTCTGATAGCTGTTATGACTTTGCCTATCACCCGGTTTCGGCTTGACGTCGACTTCTGGGACACCCTGTATAAGGTTAATGGTTGTACAAGAAAACATGTATCAGTGTAACATAATTCTTGTTGACAGATAATGAGTTTTTCATAGCTGATTCGAGAATTCTAAAATCTAAATAATACGTGAGCTCACGAGCTATTACGCAAACCCACGTTGGCACGAACAATATCAGTAAAATTGTGTTAAACTCAATAAAACGAACGATTTTTTTTCATTTTCTGTTTTGATGCATCTGATAGTATTTAAAAGTGATTTATAAGAATGCCACTAGTACTCACGTGATCATATTCTTTGCAGGTACATTTATCCCAATTACGAAACCGAAAGCACCAGTTTCACAAACCTTGAGTCGTCGTCGACAGCGAACTGTAATGCCAATCCTGGAGATAGGCAAGATAAGTTTAACGGAAATCTGACAAATAGTGGTACCAGTGTGAATGCGAGCACCAGTGAGAACACGGAAGAATGCGAAGAAAACTTTGGAGAGATAATAAAAAAGTCAATCGTCGAAACTGTTTCCGCGTAAACAGAATTTTGATTCGCCTATGAAAATGCTCCGAAGTCAATGATCTTTGCCGCAGATGCTATAGCAAGGCCTAAGAGTTCTGAAATTAGCCTCATATGGACTTGTGTAGCAATTTTAGAAGTATACGTTTTGCTTCGTGAGAAATAAAAAACTATAAAATGAATGTCTCCTGAGAAGTATTTGCAAAAATTCAAAATGATTGGAACCTAAAACTATTTGATTAGGCAGCAACGCAGCATCTTATTTTGTATGAACTGTCACTATCACTGATAGTATTCTCAACAACACACAAGTGCGACAGATATGCTCAAGTTTATCAGTTGGGATCAGATATGATGTTTATAAATGTCCTGTTCATCAGAACGTAGCGCTCCTGTGGCGATCACTTAGAGTGCTTGTCAGAAGAAGCTATCTAACTGCTGAACGGTATTTTGATATATGTCACTGGGCTTGTCGTTTGTCAGCTTTCGAATCTAAAATAAGTAGACGATCAAACATGTTATAGGTTGAGATTTAAACCAAAGTTTCCGATTTTGTAGCATGAAATGAGGCTCTGGCAATTCAGTAGCTGAGCAGAAGTTGCTTTATACTCGTTAGTTATGGTTTCGTTCCTTCCTCCCATTTCTCCCTGATTGTTCATCAGTTTTGAAATTTTCTATATCAACTTAAGGAAGCTCTGCTGGAACTCCTAGCCAGCTGGGGCTTCTTGAATCCTGTCAAGGGACATACTGCCATCTTAGTCGAACTGCAAAGGGAGGATCCCGATCTTAAGCAGGGGTGATCTCATTACCCCTTAAATATCGCACTAACCGCAAGTTTAATGTGGAGTATCCAACGAGGGAGGAGTGGAACGCCGGTAGCCGGAGATTCTTCGGAGTGAGTGGGAGGGTCTGGTACACGGACGGCTCGGTCACCGAAGAGGGCTCTGGCGCTGGGGTCTCTGGGCCTAGAACTAGGCTATCTCTGCCTCTTGGTGGATGCACCACTATTTTCCAGGCGGAAATCTTTGCAATTCTGGCTTGTGTATCTTGCATTCTAGAGGAGGGTGGGTGTAGGAGAAGAATAACAATCTTATCCGACAGCCAGGCTGCAATGAAGGCACTAAGTGCCTGTAAGATTACTTCGAGCCTTGTATTGCAAGTTTATCTCGCAGCGAGACATCCGGTATCGTTAATGTGGGTACCGGGGCACGCGGGGATGAGGGGCAATGAGACGGCGGACGCTCAGCCAGCATGCTCCTTGGTCCTGAGCCACATTTAGAAGGAAAATGGAGATGTGGATTGCAAGAGAACACTCTCAAAAATGGAGATGTAACTCCAGACATCTCCGTCGGGCATGGGAACTCATTGTAACGGGTGATTTGATTTTCAAAAAAAAAACACAAAGAATTTGAAAAAACGATTAAATCTTTATTTGAGTCGATAGAACGGTCGATATAATTTAATGTTTAAAGGTCCAATTTTGGCACACTCTCTCCAACATATCGGTCGGTATCTCACGAATAAATGCTTCAATATTGGCTTCCAGTGCGCCAATCGTTGCTGGTTTATCCCTTTAGACATTAGCCTTAACATGGCCCCACAAGAAATAGTCCAACGGCGTTAAATCACACGATCTAGGCGGCCAATTGACGGGCCCCAAACGTGAGATAAACTGTTCACCGAACTCGCCTCTCAATAGGGCCATTGTTTCGTGTGCGGTGTGGCATGTAGCACCGTCTTGTTGAAACCACATGTCAGCCAAGTCCAGCTCTGCCACTTTGGGCAAAAACAAGTTTGTTATCATCGCACGGTAGCGCTCGCCATTCACAGTTACGTTCCGGCCATTGTCGTCTTTGAAGAAGTACGGCCCGATGATGCCACCGGCCCATAATCCACACCAAACAGTGATTTTTTTCGGGATGCATTGGTGGCTCTTGCAATGCTTCTGGCTAGTCTTCACTCCAGATGTGGCAATTTTGCTTAATAAGGTACCCATTCAACCAGAAATGAGCTTCGTCGATGAACACAATTTTTCGATAAAAATGTGGATCTTCCTCCAACTTTGCCAGCGCCCATTCACCAAATTTGAAACATTGTGGGAGGTCGTGTGGCTTCAATTCTTGCACCAGCTGTATCTTATAAGGTTTTACACCCAAATCCTGTCGCAAAATTTTCCACGTAGTGGAGTAACAGAGGCCCAATTGCTGCGAACGGCGGCGAATCGACATTTCACGGTCATCACTAACACTGGCGGATACAGCCGCAATATTTTCCTCAGTCCTCACTCTACGTCTGCGTGTTGGTGGTTTAATGTCCAATAATGTAAACTGGGTTCGAAATTTAGTCACAAGCTTTCGAATAGCTTCCTCAGTAGGCCGACCAAATTGCCCATAAATTGGAAGCAGTGCTCGATGCACTCTCTTAACCGAGCATGAATTTTGATAGTAAAATTCAATAATTTGCAAGCATTGTTCGTTCGTAAGTCGATTCATGGTTAAATTATAGACCAAACTGAACAAGTTTGACAATGACGCAAGGCACGATTCACGCGTCATCTGTCAAAAACACTGTTGCCAAAAAGATACTAGCAAAAAAATGTTCTGCTTATCTCTGGATAGAGCCAACCTATGGTTGCTTGTGGGACTGTTGTCTGGCCATAACACGTTAAGGCGCCACCTGCAGGTGATGGGGGTGGCTGAGGATCCCTTGTGTGAGCGCTGCGGGGAAGAGGAAGAGACCTCGACGCACGTTCTGTGTCACTGTGAAGCTCTAAGCTACTATAGGGGTCCATTGCTGGACGTCAAGGAGTTTGGACTCAAGGCCATACTCAACTTCGCTAGAAAGGCGAGGCTTGAAGCCCAAGGAATGTAGAGGTGCATAAGGGCCAGTTTAAGCGGCCTATGTACTGGCTCCTTACGGTGGCCGGCATGCTACTAATTTCACGATTCATTAATTCATGTTTTGAAATTTTCTATCATAATTTTTTATATCAACTTTATTTTAACAAGATATCTACGCTTATTCCAAAACGGGCAAAACAAACTTAAAACACTGAACCCAAGAAAATAGCATCTGATGTATCACTTGATCAAGAGCGGAGCATATTTTGGTTATGATGGAAAATAAATTGGCGTCAAGTAAGTCGTAAAGGATTATGTTTGGTATAACAAATATAAATGACCTTCCTCTGAGAGAAATTTCTGCATTCCTTTACCATGCACTTTTCACACAGCCCACAGCAGTACGGAAGCGATTGTCGACTGTGACGTAAGACGCTTGTCCATCGGAGGACCACGTCGCATGCATTGACACGCGTCTGTTGGAGATAAGTTTTACGGGTAAATTTAAGGGGACATGATGATGGAAATATGGTTGATAGGTGCCTAGAATTAGTGAGATTGAAGGCGTAAACATATACCAATGTCAAAAAATTGAGATATACCCACCCCCTGCAACCCCTAACCCCAAATTTTTAACCACTACCAAATTTTTCCGAAAATGGTTTGTTTGTTGATTTTTTTAGCATTAATGCTACAATTTCAGTTTTTCATCAAAATCCGAGCTGTACTTTGCAAGTTATCAAGGAGTCAAGGTAAGCAGATAAACAGACGGAAATGAGTGACATGGTTTTTCGTGATCTACATGTCATATAACATCCAAAAAACATAACGTCTCAATATCGAAATTTTTTGCGATTACAATACTTATTCGCCAGTAGGCGTGGGAAGGAAAATAGCGGCCGCACTGGTGCCGCTCAAAGTGATTAGCAGAAAATAAAGTATCGCTGTAACAGCGCTATGTTGTAATGAACGGGACCAATGTCCTTAATTAAGTGATATAAGTGTACAGTAGATTTAGATAATATGGAGTTTTTAATTCTTAACATGTTTTAGCCATGGACGTAAGAAGGACTTTGTCCACAAATTTTGTTCATAAATGTGCATGTTATTTTTTTATATTAACCTCCTTTTAACAGCAGAAAATGTGAAAAGCTAGAGCTCTTGAGTTTTTATTTTGGTTTATGATGCTCGCAATTATGATACTGAAAGTGCAAGGATTCATTCAATTTATAGAGAATACACATTTGTTCTGGCAATTCTTTTGCTGCTCTATACAGGGTGTTCGAAAAGTTAGGGCTTTACTCATAACATATACGCCAAATCGCCGTGTTTTTCTGGCCGATATGTTAGGTTCCAAAAAATCTTAGCCGAATCCGACAATGCAATACAGCTAATGATGAAGTTAGAAGACATGGTACGTGTGAGTATTTGACACGTCGTGTAGCTAAACCAAACCTCTATAGCAATAACTAAATTGTTAATAAAGGCGAGAATTTTTAAGATCCTGTTGTTGCGACGCGAGTGTCTTATCATTTTTTTTAATGTTTCCATCCTGCACCGCATATCGTTGTTTATCTCGTACAAAGAGCTAGGCTTACAGACCGTTTAAAGAAACGTTTAGATTGTCACCAGGCAAACTTTGAGCACAAACGTCTGTATTACAATCGATTTGCAACACCGTTGATACCTTGTACAGTATTTATGAGCATCAGTACTTGAAATTTCTTATCAAATGATCGGTGAGTACTTTTTTCGTTTTTTTCTTCTCTTTCTCTCACCGCACATTAGCTTCATCATTACAACTTGGCTATTCCTGAAGAGGAAAGGATCAACTTTCAGAACACCCTGTATATAATCGGAACGATAAAACATGTAGAGCATTCTGTCTTTTAAAGAGTGAGACTACATTTGTATTGCTACCTGAAAATGGTATGTGTGTTGAAGAATCAATATCGTTCCAGGGTTGTTAAATACTTGAAGATATATCAAACATTGGCGTGCAAGAGGATGTTTAAACATTGGAACCATAGAGTCAATAATATAAGATCGTCTTAGAGCCATGCAGAAAAATGCAATACTTAAGTAAAGTTTGTTAGTTTCTTGATATATAAAAAATATCTAAGAACTAACAGGTCTCTGAATTTAGTTCTGTTGCCACGTTTGAAGTACTTAGTAAACTTGATAATGTGATTTTCTGGTGGCTCCAGCAGTCGATCACTCCTTTATATGGTTATATTGAAGCGAGATTATACGTAAGAATATTTACAGGATAATTTATTAAATAATACCATAACTGACACTATTTCTAAACAACATTGTAGAGTCATATTTTGGATCAATCGAGTATTAATTGTATTAGCGTAAGTAGAAATATGTATAAACATTTTGATTCCGTTTACATAACTCTTATGATAAGGTGGCAATTCAATATTGTACCATCCAGCTCGATTGATGTACTTGTATTTTTATTTATAAGTATTTCTATTTATATATTGAACTTTATACACAATATACCAGTTACTATATGCCGTGGAAAATTGCTGGACTAGATAAACATTCATCTATGCTAATGTTCTTTGGCCAGATCTTGTTTGATTTCGGCTTATTGTTCGACATTAATGTACATGTGCTTAATCATTCTTATACAGAATACATAATAATAATACTGACACTACTAGTTAAATGACGAAAGAAAGAAATCAGGATGATTTTTGTGAGAGGATAGGTCTCGTTAACAGCTTTTTTGTGGGTTTCCATTTGAATAGGATTTTGAGGGGTTTTTGGGAAAAAAGTATAGGCGAAAACGTTGCAGGTGTTCCGGGCGTAAGAAGCGTTTATGTTCGTTAACATTTTAAAACCCTCGGCGCTTTTCATTTTTGACCGATTTTACGTCGCGGGTCATAACCGCCCACTTAACCCGCTAGATGTATAAATATATATTTTCCGCTAAAGTACTAGCTCTCTTTGCATTGTGGCTTTACCTGTTTTATAAGGTGCTTCTATAGTTGCCTCTCGTATTCTCTAAAGCATTTCAAGTTTTATCAAGTAAACGACAGAAAACATTTTTGCTTAAAGCCATGGGCGTCCGTAGAGGGGTGCCAGGGAGGTCCGCGGACTCCCAGGAGAAACCAGTTGGACTTTAAAATGTGTACATTTAGCACGACTTTATAGACAATTGGGACTTTACAACCGCCAGTTCTTCAAAAAGTTTTGGAGCAGGTACACTTTCATAAAATGCTGAGTGCTGCACACAATTAACCCCCCTCCCCCCCCCCCCTCTTGGAAAAAATTCCTGCCCATCGACATGACTCATCGCCTAATGTTGCTATGGATCTTATCATTTCATTGTTTAAGAAATTCTTGAGATTGCTCCTTTCAAAGTAGCATTAAAAATTTTAGCAATATGTTCAAAACGTCCCAGTATATACTCGTATTTTGTGATTCTATCGCTATTTTTTTCACTTTTATTTTCACCCCAGTGAACGTATTACATCAATTCATTATTGATGATAAATGCAATACTATATATTCTGTTTTAAATTTGGTCTTATCATCAATATCAGGATCCTTATATTTGTTACCACAGGTCTCCTTTAAAATCGTATATTATATTATGTCGACAGTGAATAAATAATACAATATACGAAAAATATGAAAAATGCATAACTAAACACCACAGACGGTCAACCATGGACAGTTGTTTAGTGCTTTTTGGCAACTCGTCATCGTGGTCTAGGCTTGGTCTTAGGTGAAACAATGAACGAAAGCATAGCACTGTCTTGTGTGCCTACAGATTCAATGATTATGGTATACATTTTTCTTATACGTATATAAAGGCTTTTTATAATTATGGCATTTTTATAGTCGCGTAGAATTAGCTACGCATTTCAGTGAAACCTAAGCTTTATTACCACTTTATTTCGTCCAGCAGTTTAGTATAGGCATTATTTTTTGAAATATTGATTTGTTCCATATCTTATTGACACACTGTATATTATGTTCCATATTATGATAATAATTATTACTTATGTAAATGATTTATATAAAGTAGAAAGTGATAGGAAAGAAGGTGTTTTAATAAATGTTGTGAAAAATCTGTCTATTTTCGTTATCCTCAAATCTGATGAAGTAAGTATGATAAATTTAATTGATTGGAAATAAGAGAAATTGAAAGAAAAGAGTGATGAAGTGGTCCACAGAAGAAGGCAAATAAAAATGTTTCCGGGCTATTTCCTTAAGTCCATACGACACCTCTAAGGGTGGTTTATACCTATCGTCAGGCGAATTATCGGAAATAGTCCAGTGAAATTAGCTTCGTAAAATTTATCGAATAGGAGTAGTCGATCTCGTTTTGCCGATTAACTGATATAGCCCAGTGAAATTAACTTTCCAGATTCATTTGACGAAGAAATCGAACGGGAATAGTCGATTTCGCCAGATGGATTGTAAAATTGTAGGTTAATTTACAAAACGCCTAGATTATTTCCTATATAAGGCTAAACGGATTTCTCTAATTTCGTCATGTAAACACACTAGTCTAAGTATCTAAAAACTGTCTATTTTCGTTATCCTCAAATGTGATGAAGTAAATATGATAAATTTCATTGATTGGAAATCAGAAAAATTAAAAGAAAAGAGTGATGAAGTGGTCCACAGAAGAAGGCAAATTAAAATATTTCCGGACTATTTCCTTAAGTCCATACGACACCTCTAAGGGTGGTTTATACCTATCGTCAGGCGAATTAACGGAAATAGTCCAGTGAAATTAGCTTAGCAAAATTTATCGAATAGGAGCAGTCGATCTCGTCTTGCCGATTAACTGATATAGCCCAGTGAAATTAACTTTCCAGATTCATTTGACGAAGATATCGAACGGGAGTAGTCGATTTCGCCAGATGGATTGAAAAATATAGTCTTGTAAAATTGTAGGTTAATTTACAAAACGCCTAGATTATTTCCTATATAAGGCTAAACGGATTTCTCTAATTTCGTCATGTAAACACACTAGTCTAGGTATCTAAAAACAACTTTTAAACCGTGAGACTTGAAAATGTGAAAATAAACAGGGAGCCCTATTTGAGGGTCTCAAGGAATGAACTTATGTGTTTTTGACAACTCAGTGCAACGAACAATTCAAGAAATAGGGGTAAATTAGCAACTGAAGACTATACAGAAAGTTCACTACTTTGTATATTAAAGAGGGCAATGTGCTGGTTGCCTAACTTCTGTTCTTTTCAGGCAAAATACGTAATCTCAATCTCAACGCAACTACTCGACAAAACTAAGAAGTTTCTGCAGGTATACCCAAATGTGTAATAAAACTATAGGTACCTATCAAAAAAGCAAATTCTTTTATCCAGACCATTAGTCGATCTCCCTGTATAATCTCGAATATTTTTGAATTGTACACCCACAGGGACGATGCAGAATAATCCTGAAGAATATCTGAAAACAAATCAATATCAACTATGGCATATTACTTGGAACAGCAGACTATACTACAACTATTTAAAACTGTAATGACTCATACGCGTGATCAACACGTGATCAGAGCTCGATCCCGGCTTCCTTCCAGTACAGCCGTATAGCGTACGACATCTGTCGTTTCTGTGGCTTTGCGGTGGTCAACAGCACAGACAGAGATGGAAATAATGGCTGATTGTTCTCCGCCGGTAGAACCAATGAAATCAAAGACGCGCCTCGACCGGCAGACTCATAGGCGTCGGCAACGCATTGGAACGTGTTTCGTTGAGCGATCGCATATTGTGTGTTTTTATAAGAATTGTTGTGTGATTGTTATTGTTGTGGTTTCTGCGGTTACTGTTTTGGTTATACTTAACCATGGAGAGTACAAATGGCACGAGTGGAAGTACTGAAAGCCAGGGAACAAGTAGACGGCTTCGTAAAGCACTGAAGAGGGACGCGAAAGAAATCGTGCTCAACGTGTTCAATTATCTGAACAGAACTATGTCGCAGGGAAATGCACTCGCGCGTTGTAAAAGTTTGACAGGCGTTCCAGAGTGGACCATTCGCAGGGTGGTGCATGAAAAGAAGAAAACTGGAGCTACTACTGATCCAAAGTTTATTTTGAAGGGACGAAAGGCCGTTAAATTGGATGACGATAGCAAAATGGCGTTAAGGTGAACCGTACATTCATTCTTCTTTAGGAATGAGTTACCAACCCTCAAGGCTGTACATGCAGCGATCAAGGAAAATGAAATTATACCCCAAATGAGCGTCGAGGTAATGAGGAAATCCCTGCACGAAATTAATTTTCGTTACGAAACGCGTAATCGGAAGTCAGTATTGATAGAGAGACCTGAAATAGTCGCCTGGCGTCGCAAATACCTACGCGAAATGATTGAATATAGGCGACAAAGCAGAAAAATCTATTATTTGGACGAGACATGGGTAAATGCAGGTCACACAGTTAAGAAAACCTGGATAGACAAAAACGTAGTGAGTTACCGACAAGCAAGCATTGAAGGTTTGTCAACAGGTCTTCGTGGACCGTCAGGGAAAGGTCAAAGATTGATCGTAACTCATATTGGTAGCGATAGTGGCTTTTTAGAAGAGTGTGACTTGATTTTCGTCTCTAAGAAAGGAGGTGATTACCATGACGAAATGAATGCCAGCTGCTTCGAGAGCTGGTTTCAAGGGGTGCTTCAGCGAGTTGAGCCCAACTCTGTGATCGTCATGGATAATGCTTCCTACCATAGTCGTCGAGCCGAACGTGTACCGACTATGGGACCTCGAAAAAGTGACATGCAGCAATGGTTGCGCGAAAAAGGAATCCCGTTTGACGATTCATGTGTGAAAGCGGAATTGTATGAAAAAATTAAACAGCACAAACCTGCAAACATTAGTTACGTGACTGATGAGATGGCCCGTCAATGTGGTATCACTGTGCTGCGGTTACCGCCCTACCACTGTGAACTGAACCCAATAGAGCTCATCTGGGCTCAAGTGAAGGGTTATATTGCGCGCCATAACACAACCTTCAAATTACCAGACGTTAAGGTTTTACTTGAGACTTCCATACAGCTAGTAACGCCCGATGCTTGGCAGAATGCTATCCGTCATGTTGTGAAGGAAGAAACAAAAATGTGGCAGCTTGACCACCACATCGACACCATCATAGAGCCAGTTATAGTCAATTTCAACGAGGAAAGCGATAGCGACAGTTTATTACTGTCAGATGTAAGTGGAAGGGACGATTAATAAAGGTAATTCACAAATTTTTGACAATATATTTCAAACCACTCTTTATTAAGCATGTGACAAATCTAGTTCACCCATGTTAAACATTCATACCCCGCCTATGAACAGCCGACTACTGGTAGTTAAGTGATGTTCACGTGAACATCGATGAGTCATTACAGTTTTAGATCATTATAGTATAGTCAGTAAAACTTTGCAACTTTTTTTCGGAGCCACTAGCATATCTTTTAAACACCATGTATAAGTGATATGTTTATATATTAGTACGTGTCACATATATCACTGCTTTCATATCTCAGTTCATATTAAACGATCAATATCAATAAAACATGCCGCGTACGCGCCGAGCAGTAGATTAGATTCTATAAATCAAAAAACGCATAAACACCGACTGAAAAAAAACAACTTTTTTTTATTCTTCAACTACCACGAAGGCCTAAGGCTTAAACACCCATGGGGTACCGTGGAATTATAGAGGGATACAGCGGAAAGGGGGGACGCCACACGGACTCTGGCGAGGAAACACGTGTGCATGCAAGCTGCACACATTCTGGCTCCGCCTACAAGATCCGCCGGGTGGTACCTCCGCGTTCGACAGTCAGAGACCGTCTACCACGTACGACTGTGAACTGTACAATTTTGGAATTAGCTATTTTTGTGGTAACTCGTACCGTTCCAGAGAAACATGAAGAAAATGGTAACTTTGACATGTAACCTCCAATAGAAGATGTTGCATTCCAAGGATCGATGAGGACTTTTGATATATTAATTGCAATAACATATTGAAGACCTTTTTCCGAAAATACGACTTCCCTTCCGTTCATTTTACAGATGAATAGTATTACCTTTTTTTGGGTTTTCACGCTTTTCGCCTTCAATTGTTCTGTGTTGCCCATGGAATGAGTTTTTAGGAGAATCACTGACACTTTTTTTACACACCCTGTGGTATGTATTTTAGTATAAGTTGCATACTTCAATGCTCCCACATAGGTATATGTTCATATAGAGTGAAGAGTATCTGAAAGTCCACAGATCAGTAAATCTCATAAACGGCGACTCAAGAAATGGAAGTACTTAAACAACTTTCCTTAAACAATTTTTGAACCAGGTACTTTTGTGGCATCCCGTTTCCTTCTAGAGGAATATGTTAAAACGTAATATTTATGTCATTTCAACCCAAATAAAACAAGGTTCCGCTCCAAGGACTCATGAGGGCTTTTTTATACATATTGTTCATAATGATGCATTCAAGGTTTGTGGGAATTTTTGCAAACTTGCAATGTTTTTTGCTGTATTTTGTATGGACTGAAGCAGTTCGTTCCACAATAACTAATTGAGTTTTAAACTTCCTGTATTTTGCACCTGGAATTATAGTGCATAGGGTAGTCCAATGGTTAAAAACTTTGCTAGCATCTGCGCGGAGAATTTATGCCCTTGTAGGATGAAAATTCAAAAAAGCATCTCCTCCCGTTTATTTATATTATGAATACAGTCAGCTAATGGCCGAATGCCCCTCTGCAATTATGACAACAAACCGTAAAGGCTTTCAATAGTACCACTTAGCATTTTGGATGAGAAATGGAACCAATCGGTTTAATCAAAAATATTGTTAAACATCATATATGAATACATGGCAGCTTCTAAGTAGTGTGAAATGTATTGTCTGGACTTTACTGCTGTATCATGGCCTGGCTTTTAGATTTTATGGAATCATGAAACAAACGATAAATATTTTTTATTGGTGTAAATAGAAACATGCGAGACCTCGGCCGTACTTTATAGTCAAATATTCTAGGGGTGCCAGACGTACCTTATTTTATGAAAGACAAAACGCATTGGATCACCGATGTACAAGTACCACATGAGAAAGGTGAATAAAAATAAGAGTAACTTAAATTCTGTGGCTGATTTTTGAAAATGCTTTGTAAAACGCAACTTAGGTTAAATTTGCGTTCATACATGCCGTTGAGATATTTGGGAAAAGCTAAGATGTGGCCAAATTATTTGAAATATCAAAAAGCTAATGGAACTTTTCCATTGGCACTTTTTAGGGGCTACATGATTGGTGTTTTTAAATTTTGTGCCCAAAAAGGCTGTTACGACTCTAAAAAGGAATCGTTAGAGGAAATTCATAATAGTGTTTTACAAGCAGTTGCTAAGATCTCTGAGATATCAACTAGGCACATTGAGAAAAATGTAGGATGTTGTACCAATTAAAACTACGCCTAAAGCCATAAAATGTTGATAAATTTGAGTGTCCATAATAATTTGGCTATATGTTAGTCTTATTTTACCTACCTTTCTCACCTTATACATGTAAATCGTCCGAATACCCAACTTCGCAGGCACAAAATCTACCGTGTCATTTAAAACATATTGGCCGTAACAGCCAATAAATTAGTGGTTTTCGTCGTATTAACGATTCTTTAAATTATGTTATTTCATATAACGCACCAATAATTAAAATGGTAAAAAACAAGATTCATATCTTGAAGAGCGCTGAACATGACTACAATATTGGAAAGCAATCCACTATACAGGGTGTTCCTTAATGATATGCGAATATTTAAGGGTCTGAATTTACATGAAAAATTAATGTTAGTTTGCTTTATAAACTATGGTCCAAAAATGTTTCCTTACAAAAAGTTGAAGTTTTAGGAAAAAAATGGAAATTAATTAATATTTTCAGAACCGCCTCAGATATTTCACTGATATTTAGTACGTAGTGAAAGTTAATAATGTTGCATATTTTTCAATGCAAAAATAATTTTTAGCTTTAACACCCCGAGTTTTTGTAAGGAAAGATTTCTGGACCATAGTTTATAAAGCAAACAAACATTAATTTTTCATGTAGATTCACACCCTTAAAGATTCTCATATCATTAAGGAACACCCTGTATACAGAATTTTTTAAATATTCAGCAAAAGAGCTTAGCAAATCCGTTGTTACTGCTAAGTAAAAATCATACTGTGTAGGTACGCGACGTTTTGGGAGAATTTCATATCCAACCATCGTGCCAGATACAAGTTAAAGTGAATACGAGTATTATCTTCATGAGGTTTCAGTGAAAACGAGTTTCCACAAATTCAAAAGGTGTTGCAAGACCCTATCTTAGCCGACACCCTCCCAATACTTAACACCACATAATTAGTTTTTAAATAAGCTTCCGGTGATTCGTTGAAAAACTTTTTTGTCGTTGGCATTGTGTAAAAAATGGTATATTCGAGTAAATTACTTTCATACGGCCGTCCAGATCAATCTTCCACTTCGTTGGATGTCCACAAAGAACCGCAGATTGCAGGGCCGCATTAGGTAACATCGCATCGACCTCAAAGAATCTCTCCATGTAAAAGAAATTCTTGCGATACAGTCATTCTGCAAGTATCACAAAGTATATTTTGTATCACGATTAACTGGTATGATTCTTTTTTCCGGTTTATACCAATGAAAAAAAAATACAAAAAGTCTTATGATGGGTTAACCATGAGTCGGGCATGGTAACCAAGTCTTTTATTAAAAACAAACTACAGATAATACATGTATAACCTATGTTATACCTAATGGATCTAGAGAGCTATACAGCTATTCTTACACTTAACCATTTAGTGCATAAATAAATTTGATGGTAAAAAAGTTCACATAACTGGAATGAGGAAAATGCGCAAGAAACTGATCACAACCTAAATATGCTTTAACAAAAAAAGTACAGGGTGGCCGATATGTAACTGACTGGTTTAACATGTTATCGTTAGTTTTTCCTGTTACAGAGTATGAAGAAGAACAACTTAATCTCTATAGACTATTCGAAAGCCTTTGACAGCATCAATCATAAATTATTACTTGCGAAATTAAATTACATAGGTTTTGACAGTGTATCCCTTTCATTTTTCGACAGTTACCTTCATCAAAGAACTCAGTGTGTTTTTCTCAATCAAGAAATGTCTCACGTGACAATAATTCCCTCAGGCGTACCTCAGGGCTCTGTATTGGGACCGCTTCTGTTCCTCATATATACGTTCGACTTAAGCAAAAGTATTGATAATTCTCATGTCCAGTCATTTGCAGACGATACGCAATTGCTTCATTATTTTAACCCAGATAATGTCAATAATACTACACAAATTTTACAAAACGATGTTAATAAATTAATTAAATACTCTTTAGATCACAATCTACTTATTAATCCACAAAAATCTAAAATGTTATTATTTTGCGCACAAAGAAAAACATACAATGTAACACAGCTCTTGAACATTCAGATAAATAACCAAATCTTGCAATTTTCTGATTCTGCAAAAATTCTTGGTGTTGTTTTTGATACAAAATTAAGGTTTATTGAACATGTTAAAAGTCTATCTCAGAAAACCTACCTACGGCTGCGCACTCTTATAGCAAACAGGCATTTATTAAATTTTAAGATGCTTAAAAAACTATGTGAAGCATTGGTCATATCTATACTAAATTATTGTAATATCGTATACTATTCTTGTTTAGACAATTTCACTAAAAACGTTATTCAAGTTATTCAAAACAATTGTATACGATTCATTTTTGGCTTACGTAAATTTGATCATGTATCGGCGAAATATCCCGTTCTAAACTGGTTAAAAATTAATGACATGGTCAAGTATCACTATTCAGTTTTTGTTCACAAATTGCTGCTCACGTCTAAACCTTATTACTTGAAGGAAAAAATTTCATTTAATAATGATGTTCACTGTAGAACTCTCAGAGAAAATAATATTAGAATACCCCTGCATACGTCTACACTTTTTAAACGCAGTTTTTCTTACAATGTTGCTATTATTTATAATGACCTTCCTAAAGTATATAAAGAATTTCGACAAAAAGTTAAAACATTATTACTCAACCCTCCAAACATATAATTTACGTAATC
The DNA here is from genome assembly GCA_963669975.1 of Acanthoscelides obtectus. Lineage (NCBI taxonomy): Eukaryota > Metazoa > Arthropoda > Insecta > Coleoptera > Chrysomelidae > Acanthoscelides > Acanthoscelides obtectus. The sequence continues at coordinate 15,671,466 of CAVLJG010000010.1, forward strand.
ATTCATTTCTTTTTTATTCCATCTTTAACTCAGATTAATAATTTTTTGGTGCATTTGGGTTTGGAAAGTATGCCTTTTTCTCTTTTTTTTAAATTTTACTTTCGATGTAATGAACCAAATCTGTTTGTGGATAGTGTATTCTTTTGAACATCTGCTAGAGACTATATGGTTATGTGTAAGAGTAGCAGCATGCTAAACTTCGCCATATAAGTCTGACACTTGGCTATACTACAATGTAATTGTGAATAAATAAAGACGTCTATTATTATTATTATTATTATTAATTGTGCCACCTTGACATTTTCCTACTGTGACTGTAGCATGGGAAAGGTCCATAGGTGGAATTTTTTCTTTGAATAAATCTTTGTTAGATTTCAATTCTGAAATTCTGCGTTCAAGTTACTCAACAGATCAATTTCACGCTTACAATGATCAACTAATAGCTGGAGAACTGCAGGGTCCTTGCCAGGGAAGGCCAAAGGCGGTTTGAGTTTGGTTATGCAAATCCTGCACTTACAAGTATTCGCTCAATAACAGACAATTGAGCTGTTCAACTCTCACTATCACATTTAATACACGATTTACGAATACAAATCGCACATTTTGTCTCGCTTAGATGAAGCGAGGTCCGTGTCGCCGGCCACCACGACAAATTCCCGAATTAATATATACACATATTTGTGAATCTTCCCATTTTCCTTTAATAACCGACAGGCAGTTGTTGAAATTTGTGATTTTCTGTCCTGAAAATGAGATACCGTAGCGTCATCTATGAAAATTTGTCCTAGCTGTTTTTCTTGTTACTACAGGGTGGCCCATGCATGTGTGGACGGAATATTACTCATAAACAAATACATTTTGGGAAAAGCTACTTATGGCATGTTATACAAGACATTTGAGGGCACATTTCTAAAATATTCGCAATTATACAGGGTGTCCCAATTTCAACCTACATATCAAAGTTGTGATTTCTTAAATGGAATTTCTCAAATTTTATTGCATATTTGGATAAACCAATTCAAAAGAAGAAGATTGATATAACATACTATGAGGTTTTGGTAATTAGCTACTGAGATGTAAGCTGTTTTGTCCAGAAAAAGCGTCCACTTCGGCAACCCCTCAATCCGCCATTTTGAAATTTGGAGTGCTGAATTTTGTATAAAAAAAACTTACACACCTCAGCTCTTATCTTATTTGTTACTTTTTCGAATTTTCATTTTTACTAATACAGCGTGGTCAAAAACGCAAATTGTAATTTTTCTCAAAAATTTCAAATGCATCACCCTGTATATTTGTGCAAGTTTGGATTTAATTTTTTATTAACCTTTTTTTTGTATAAGGCCTGATTCAGATAACATAACTAGATTTTGAGTTATTAAGCTTTTAATAGAACAACACACCAAACTTAAGGAAAAAAATCACATCATCCATGGAAACAAAAGACAGTGGGCTAGTTCCATATTGCCACTAAGAGTACAGATTTGACGTAAAAACTAATAACAATCAGAACAGTATAAATCAGCTTCAAGCGTAATAGAGAAAAACAACTATAACAACAACATAAACAAACAACTATCACTACTCAAGACCTAATCTACAAAAACTGCTCGAAAATATCTCTACCATGTTGAATACACAGCCGTAGTCTTTGGATAAATGACCGTTGCACAACCCTTATGTTCAGAAAATCATCCTAAATCCTTTCCTTCATATTTCCCGGGGTAGACGGTGGATATCTATAAACCTCTTGCTTATCGTAGCCCCATAGAAAGAAGTCCAACGGTGTCATATCTGGTGATCTAGGAGGCCAAGATATAGGCCCATCACGACTGATCCAACGATTGTTACTCCAGGTGTCCAAATAGTTACGCACACGATTATGATAATCTTCCAAAAGCAAAGGCAAATGCTCGATCAAAAAATTCAAGTATTTTGTACCTGTTAATCTGTTGTCGAAAAAGAAAGGCCCGATAATAATGCCAATAACTCCTCCCCAAACATTCAAGCTCCATTTATTTTGAAAATCTATTTGCCTAACCCAGTAAGAGTTTTCCGTGGCATAATAGTGCATGCAATGACATGGAGCACGGAGAAAGCATTTCCGATTTGGTTGATATCACTTTGACAGGACATGCCAAACGGCAGTATTATGATAGGGTTAAGGCTGCGTTTCAACATCAAATCGAAACCTGCTCAGACTAACGGCCAAAGATAATAAGAACGTATAAAAACCAGGAGTATTTATCGGAATGAGCCTTGAAGATGGATATAAAGAGATGTGCACGAAAAAACAATATCGGAAATCTGAAACTGGATTCATCAATCATCGTAGCTATTATTGGCGTGACGAGTTCAAAGACACATTCATCAAGGTTGCCACTCCTAGGAATGTATCCAAAACACGATGTCTATTAGACATATATGTTAAGGTGTTGAAAGTAAAGCTTATAATGTGTTATGGTATATTTATTCATATAATTTGGCGAGTAAAACAATCCTGTGGCTCCTCAGCCTCCCTAATCTGACTATTTTCTCTTTCCGAAGCTAAAAATTCACCTCAAGAGGACTGATTTTATAGTCGAAACGTTCGTATGGCTGTAACCGACCAGCTGATGGCTATTCCAGTACTGGTGCTCCAGCACTGCTATGAGAAGTGGAAGAACCGTCTCCAGCGCTGTGTGGCTTTAGAAGGGAGTTTTATAAAATTGTAATTAATTTACAGACCTCGTACATACAATTTTTAAGGACAAACTTAACTAACTTCAGCGTATTTTCAAAGTCGTACCGATTCCACCTGTTATACAGATTCGTCCAACAAATGCACCTACATCATGAAATGATTTGCCAACTTGACGCAAAATAACGTTGGGACAAAAATCCTCACGGAAAAGGTAACGCACTAATCTAATTCCCGTTCATTCCTGTCAAACTTCCTCTTCCCGTAATCGGTTTCCAATCCGATAAAATATAACAATATTGGAAGAATAATTACACATAAGTAAAACTTGAAATCCAGTCGACATATTTTTCTATCCGGTGATGTAAACTTTGTATTAAGTAGTTCTATTGAAGCAATCTTTCACGAAGATCAAAAAACAAATAAAATAATATGGCACAACAGCACTAATAACCTACCTATGAAGCTTTTGGTTTGTATTCATTTCAACATACGGGAAGCTCAAAAAATCCAAGTCCAAGGTCAACAGTATAAAACATAATGATAGAGAATAAATACACGAGTACAAATGTCACCGATCTTAAAGGAACGTCCTTGTGAATAATAATCGGTTTGTGGAAATATCTACTAATTATTTCATTCAATGTGGAAACTACGGTATTTAAATACTTTATATCAATTACTGTTTGCTTTGTATGCACGACAAGCATAATTTCATATAACCAAAATAAGCTGCGTATTTTGTTTTCAACAGAAAGTACTTAATATACATTTAGTGTGAAAAATACTTGAATATATATATATATATAAAGAGAAAATAATCATGCGGAGAAATGTATATAACAAAAAAATAGCCGCGTGGTTGTGGTTAGATGTCGTCTTGAAAATTCGAGGTCTTCTAGCTATTTTAAACTACAATGTGTAGGTTGGCTCTTGTTGTGGGCTTCGTGTGTGATTTTTTCCCATCCATCTTTATTTCCTCAGGTTACACCCGTATCCGGATGTATGAGCATGTGTATCTACTTTTGTAGTTGCATATGTGCATTCATTTCGGGCCTGATAAAGCCCACCAGCAGAAATACGTATCGCTCGGGTTACCTATCCTATTTTCTGCTCGAATCCACTTTCCTCCTTTTTGCTGATTTTGCCCATTATTTTCCTATTTTTTTTGTTATATATATATATATACAATCAATTGTTCATTGGGTAATTGACAATGTTTTTTCTTATGCTTTAGTAATCAACAATTTATTTGTTTCCAAGGATGATGCAATATTTTAGGGAATTAAGCCGTTCCATAAAAGTCGTGTTAATAACCGAAAAAATAGTCGTAAACACGCTTATAAAAAATTGAATCCAAACTTGCACAAATATACAGGGTGATGCAATTGAAATTTTTGAGAAAAACTACAATTTGCGTTTTTGACACCCTGTATGAGCAAAAACTAAAATTCGAAAAAGTAATAAATAAGATAAAAGCTGAGGTGTGTAAGTTTTTTTGATACAAAATTCAGCACTCCAAATTTCAAACTGGCGGACTGAGGGGTTGCCGAAGTGGGGGGTTTTTCTAGACAAAACACCATAGTATGTTATATCAATTTTCTTCTTTTGAATTGGTTTATCCAAATATGCTATAAAATTTGAGGCATTCTATTTGAAAAATCCCAACTTTGATATGTAGGTCGAAATTGGGGCACCGTGTATAATGGCCAATATTTTAGAAATGTCAAATGTCATGCATAACATCCCATAAATAGATTTTCCCAAAATGTATTTTCTTATGAGTAATATTCCGTCCACACATGGATGGGCTACCCTGTATATATACGTTGAAAAGGTTAGTATCTCATAGATGGTGCTGTAGCTACATACGAGTATATGCTTGCACGACTATATGCTTATATAGACAAGCCGAGACACAAAACATATAATAAGAATGGAAATTTTTCCTCACTGCACTCTGAATAAAAACAAAATAAAACGTACAATAGTAATCAGTTTTATTGTGAGCGCAGTAACGCAAGACTGTCATTTTTATAATTCTTTTGTGTCTCAGTGAGTTTCATCATAGATTTGGACATATAAGAATAATTTATACTAATTGACATATAAATCCGAACACCCAGTTAAATGGTTTTATTTTAATAAAATTTTGTATAAGTACTTAATGAAGCATAATAAGTAAATGATAAAAATTTCAAAATGATTGCACTGCTTTAAAGCCCTTTGACCTTTAATAATGTGTGGATGCACCCTGATGTGCTACGCATTCTCCAACGCGCCTAGGCATGCTTTTGATCGGGTGGTCAATGTCCTCCTGTGGTATCTCATTCTAGGCAACCACCAACTCCTCTCGAAGTGCTTCTAGAGTCTGAGGAGTACGTTACAAATTGAGCAATCTCCTACCCATCATATCCCACACGTGCTCAATTGAGGATAAGTCGGGAGATCTTGGTGGCCATGGTAACAATGTGACATCATTATATTGAAAGAAGTCTATTGTAACTCTTGCAACATGTGGTCGGGCATTATCTTGTTGGAAAGTTGGATCTGCCAGGGTGTCAAGAGAGGGTAAAAGATGGGGTTCTAGAACTTCGTGGATATAACGCTGCGCGTTCATGTTACCTCTGATGAAGATTAAATGTGACCTGGAACCATAAGCTATAGCACCCCAAACCATAACTCCAACAGTGTGATGAACATGTATTTCAACAAAAAACTGTGGATTCCTCCTTTCACCACGTCGCCTTCTAACCCTGGCACGACCATCGTGCATGCCTAAACAAAATCGAGACTCGTCACTAAAGACAATACTGTTCCATTCCTGATCCCAGAGTGACCATTGTCTGCACCACTCAAGGCGATTACGTCGGTGTTCCCGAGTTAAAGGGAGGACCCAGTGTGGCCGGTATGAAACCAAGCCAAAACTTCTCATTCGTCGGTAAAAACTTCGCATGAAAATAGGTCTTCCGTGTTCTGCAAACCATTCATTTGCAATGGACCTGGTAGTGGAGAAACGGTCCCTTAAGGCCAATAATCTTAGGCGGCGATCTTCACGGTCTGTTGTTCTACGGCGGCGTCCAGTGCCCCTTGCTCTTTGCGTACGGCCTTCTCGAAGCCATGCCTGATAACACCTAACCACAGTGTCTACACTTCTTTGCACTCTGACTGCAATTGCCCGAAAAGAAAGTCCAGCTTCCCGAAGTCCCACTATACGGCCCCTATCAAACTCACTAAGTTGACGAAATCGTACAGGTCTCCGTACTCTAGGCATCGTAACCGATCGTAAAGGATGTCAAGAACCAAAATCCGCCAACGTTGATTCTTTACTGCGGCTGAAATATTCATTTTTAGAGCGTTAGTGAATTAAAAAAAAGCAGTATAAAAACCGGAATGTCCAACTGATAAGGCTGAAAATTTTTTCACTTGTTATTTACAGTATTTACAGTAAGATAAATACATTCACCAACTTTTATTAAAATAAAACCATTTAAACTGGGTGTTCGGATTTATATGTCACTTAGTATAATTTTTATTAGTCAAGTATTCGAGAATGGGCGAATTTTTGACAAGAAAACCAAAATTTCAAACCTTGGGTTTTTAAAGAAAAATCAGATTAAAACAGAAATGTATTGGTGTTTAAATTTCATGCAAGTACGATATAGAAATTTGAGTTATTTCGCTAAACCCCCTTATGAGCCCTGATCCTCTAAATCAGCTTTTCTTTCGTATTACTTTTTCCTATTCTTATTCTTACTGAGAGCTACGATAGGTACAGCATTTTGAAGGTTTTCCTTTGTAGCCTATCAATAATATAGTAGCGGCTTACTATGTCAGGCTAGCCCGGTCCTGTTAACAAAGAAGACATGAATGAGCAGAACTCGCGCGGTCGACCTGACGGTTTCCGATACCACGCCAGCAGACTAAAAAAGGTAGCTAAATTACATTTTTGATTTAGGTCTTTTTTATTTTGTTAGCATTTTCATTCATCTTTGAAGTCATTAATTTTTCCCGAAGGTGTGTATAAATGTGTATCAGGTAGCGGCGACGTGGCAGGTTCGGAATTAATTCTGGTTATCAACGCAGACGGGGCCCGATGATGGCGCTACCACCAATTTCCGTTTCTGTGAAGATTTTGGTGAAAGCGAAATAGAGGTAGATATAGTTTGTTCTACATCAGTGGTCACCAACACGTCGATCGCGAGCTACCATCAATTCTGGTGGTGCACAACATATTTTGAAAAGGTGTAAAAATCATAGAAGCTTCCGTAAATTAATAAACGCAAGCAGCGGCAACACTGCGGTGAGCGATCTGTTCGAGAACGATCTCGATTGCTTTGAACGGAATAATAACACAAAGGAAGAAACCTTATGAAGAGGGGGAATGATTAAAGCTGCAGATTCATTATTTGCAGACTTTAGAAATAAAGACGAGATAGTGTGTCTGCTATAAAATCTGTGCAACTTTCTGCTAATACAGTGATGAGACGAGTAGGATTGATGAGCAATGACATAGTTTTACAGTTAAGAAATGACTTCGGTAACTGTGCTTATTTTTCACTGTAGCTGGATGAGTCCTCAGCTGTCGTTGACACCTCTCAGATGGCTGAGATGAGAGATGACTGTAACGTGTTAGTTATATATTCTTCACTTCGTCTATACAATACATAAGAGATAGTTTGGTTGCAATAAAGTAGAATCACGTAACAGAATAGTTGTATAGTTGACAAAAAATGAATCTTGCACTGACGCAAATGTCCTATAGCGGCTGCAAGAGGCTTAAACTTTTGTTTTATAACTGTTACCTGCAGCCCTTATTTAACCTCTTAAATGACCGAAGTGTCCTATTATGTGTGCCCGTTCCGCTTGTATAGCTGTTGTAAGAGGGTTTTGCCAATGTTCTTACAGTATACAATGCTGTTTAAGGAATACTGTATAATCATTCTTGCAACTCTAATAGGAGTGATAATTGTTAGTTGGGATGATGCTGTAAAATGTAAGACTCTTTAACCTAGTATTTTTTTTGCTATAAAATACCTATTCTTTTCTTTTAACTTGTGCCTTGTACTCTGGGAGGTAGGTAGGTTTGACTATTTTAGTGTTAGCATATTAAAATTTTATAAGCAAAAAGCTGCAGGAGGTCCATCTTTTTGACTCAGTATACATTATGATAGTCATTATTTAAATGGGTGATAGATAGATTTTTGGGTCTTAGGTATTATTTCATTATTTGATAATGTACTCGTAAAATGCAAACAATTAAAAAAAAACGGACTTACGACCAACTGTCTCAGCGCTTCACCTGGTGTATGAAGGTTTATTGAACGTATTAAAAAAATCCACTTATAAATAGGGAACACAATTTTGATACATACATTGTTTTTCTTTTTAAAATCCACACTGCACTTTTTCTGTATTTAAAGAAGGTGTTCAAAATGTCGTCCTCCACTTTCCACACAAGCTTCATTACGACGAACCCAGTTTCTTTTTACTCTAGGTCCTCGAAGTTGTCCATTTATTATTTCAGCCGCATTAATTTTTTTTCGCGAAGTTGTGTTTCAGTTGTTATTGGGCCAGCCCCATAAACCATCGCTTCAAGTTCTCCCCAATATCAGAAATCCATCGGATTGAGGTCAGGAGATCTTGCTGGCCATTTTGAGGATCAGGAGAATTTCGACCGATCCAGCGATTTGGATAATGTTCATTCAAATACTGAATTACGCCTCTAAAAATGTGCGGTGGTGCCCCGTCATGAAGAAACCACAAATTGTGTCTCCGTTGTGATGGCATTTTGTTTAAGGTCTGTTCCAAAAGTTCTGGTGGGTTATTTGCTAGAAAGCTAAGGTATCCTTCTCCTGACAATTTTGGGGGTAACTCGAAAGGGCCAATTACCTGATTGTCAAGAATACCCACCAAAAATCCGGATTTTAAATGTTTTTGTGCAAAAACCACTGACAGAATGTTAGTCTGCGAGGATAGTCTTCTGGTAACAAGGTAACATGTCGGCGAGCTCTTGATTCGAGAACATTGTAAGTAAACACGACGACGTACGCGAACAAAAACAACATACTAACCACTGTTACCGTTTGCGATCGATTGCCGTTTCGATAAAAGTGAGAAAGACCGACGCGCTGTTGTCATGTGTGTTTTAAATATTTAATTCAATGAAACTTACTTGCTGACTACCAATTTTGGCTTAACTTAGAAAAAATTTAATGCCGTTTATTTATTAATTACCCAATTTAAAAACGTTTTAGATTAGATTATAAAAATTAGTAACATTGTGGTGATTGTGGTCGATATAAAGCACTTCAAGTTATAAACTATAAAGCCAGTTAGACAAAAATCTTTAGGACCATGGGTCATATGAACTTTTTGACTTGTTTTGACCCATTTCAGTAACGTTTACACCCTGTATACTAGATCTGTCGGGTGGAGTTTTCTTTTTTGTAGCATAATTTTAAGGAAACGTTTTTTTATGGCTTCAATTTGTTCAGGGTAAGTTTTATATACCCACTGATTCAGCATTGTAAAAGCAACTCAAACAGGGCTACATACACAATTTCCATTTGTTTGTTGTATGCGCCTTAACTTTCAAAATTTATATAAAATTGTTCTCCATAGATCAAGGAAAGAGAATAGGACATGAATAAAGAAAAGGATACTTTTCTGCGGACAACATCTTTGTTCATAATGATAACGGATGCCAACTAAATTATCCTTCAGTGTGACTTGGCGCTTGGGAGCTTCGGCATCAACCGTAAAACATAAGTATGAGAAATTATCTTCTGAAGCCAAATAACTAGAAAGACGGCTGTGCTGTGGCAGCGACCGCGATATATATCGCGGGCGGCTAGGACAGCCGTTACTAAATTCATTAGCGTTTAATTAGCGTTACGAAAACCACCCAAACACTCTCAACTATCATGCCTAATGAGGACAAAGCGATATCTTGGTATGGATATGTTGTTAATGGAGATTAACAGGAATACGTACAACAAAAGACTCAATGCCCGATTTTACTATTCGCCAAGGGGAATCAAATTTTGCGCTTATGTAGCTCTATGGCGCAAATTGGACCAATGAGAAGGCATCTTAGTAGTAGCGGCTGTCAAACTAGCGAAAAATTATTCGATTTGAGGTAGATGCGCCCCTAATTCCCATATGTTTCATAAATCACCTACTTTAGCTACAAAAATCTGTTTTATATAAATACCTCTAGTTTGCGAAATAATTGTAAAGTCTGGTTTTATTATTGCAAGTTGTTCAAGGGGACGTTAAAAACATGGACGGATAAAATGGGCACACCAATGTTTGTGGGAAAACTTTTTATTTGACACACACAGAATGAGAAAACGTGTCTTTTGGGATTCAATCGAAAGTGCTGGCAGGAACGAAAAAACTCTTCGTATTAGATTTTTAGGTATTTATGAGACCTACAAAATGAGACAACAAAATTGGAGTAGATTGATCAAGTAGTTTTTGAGAATTCCTAATTGTTTATCTCATCACTACAAGTTTATTGGGCAACATATAGGGTTAGTTCAAAGTGCATTTTACAGCAAAATACACTAGTTTAGTTCAAAGTGCATTTTATAGCAAAATACACTAGTTTATCTTGCCGATATGAATCGCAAACCATTCCGAAAGATAAACGTTATTTTTATGCAAAAAGTATGGGTTACGTTTTTTCTTCTAAACAAATTCAAAAATTTCGTTATTGTGAGTGATTATCAACAAAAAATGATAGACATATCCGCTTTGCTTGAAAATGTGTATAGTAACGTGTGTTTTTCGAACATCGTAGCTCATTTGTTCAATTACTCACAAATACGAAATGTTTGAATTTGTTTAGAAGAAAAAATCGCAACCTTTGTTTTTCGCATAAAAATCACATTTATCTTTCGTATTTCATATCGGCAAGGTAAACACGTGTATTTTGCTATTAAATGCTCTTTGAACGATCCCTGTATATTGCTCAATAAACTAGTAGTTTTGGGATAAACAATTAGAAATTCTCAAAAACTACTTGATCAATCTACTACAATTTTGTTGTGATTATTTAGAAGTACGGATTTAACGAGTTTCAAGTAGTTGCGTGAAATTATCGTTGCATTACCAACAAGTGTCAAAACCTGCATTTTGTCTCGTTTTTCGGCCATAACATTTTTGCGATTGGTCGGATCTTTTTACGTGTGGTCTCAGTTTGTAGGTGTCATACCTAAAAATGTTATATAAAACGTTTCTTCGTTCCTGTCAACACCTTCTATTGAATCCCAAAAAACACGTTTTCTCATTCTTTGTTATCGAATAAAAAGTTTTTTGCATCGATGTTTTGAATACCCCCTTGAACAACTTGCAACAATAAAACCCGACTTTAAAATTATTTAGGGTAAATGCTAATATGATTAGACTATATCATTTAAGACATTGGACAGTGTTATGGACAGTCCTCTGAAAAAAAAACTCAAGCGATATGGAAAGCGTGCTTAAAAAATACTTTGTTTTCGAAATATTAATTTGAAAGATTTTTTTGTTAAGAAAATGAAAGAAATTAATTAATTAAAATTGTCATAATGTAAATCAAAACATTGTTAGTAGATATGTGGTTCTTAGGCTTAAAATAGCTAGTGAGAGAAATGTTAATTTACTCAATAAATATGCAAGTAAGTCATTTAGATAAAAGTTGTAACTCATAAATATTTATTCTTATTTACCTTTTTTTTGTTTCAATAACAATTATTATCTACTGGTTTTATTCCACAACAAAAGCAGAGGTATCTTTTTAATGTTTTATTATATGATATTGTCCAAAACTTTTATACATGAAACATCAATGAAAAACACTATTCCTGTATGCCCCGAATTCTCTTCTCCATGCAACAACGAAAATCTGTAATAAAAATACATATGAAAAAGAAAAACCAAAAAATAACACAGACACATTTCTTACGTTTCTATAAAAAATGCTTTCTTAACATAAAATATCCTCGAGTTCTTTTGTCGATTTCAGTTGTTTTAACTGGTTTTAAAGATCATACCAAGTTATTTAAGCCACTGTTGTAGACTTTCACAAATGTTTCTTTAATTAGTTTGTGAATAATAATAATTATACTAAGTGACATATAAATCCGAACACCCAGTTTAAATGGTTTTATTTTAATAAAAGTTGGTGAATGTATTTATCTTACTGTAAATAACAAGTGAAAACATTTTCAGCCTTATCAGTTGGACATTCCGGTTTTTATACTGCTTTTTTTAATTCACTAACGCTCTAAAAATGAATATTTCAGCCGCAGTAAAGAATCAACGTTGGCGGATTTTGGTTCTTGACATCCTTTACGATCGGTTACGATGCCTAGAGTACGGAGACCTGTGATAGGGGCCGTATAGTGGGACTTCGGGAAGCTGGACTTTCTTTTTGGGCAATTGCAGTTAGAGTGCAAAGAAGTGTAGACACTGTGGTTAGGTGTTGTCAGGCATGGCTTCGAGAAGGCCGTACGCAAAGAGCAAGGGGCACTGGACGCCGCCGTAGAACAACAGACCGTGAAGATCGCCGCCTAAGATTATTGGCCTTAAGGGACCGTTTCTCCACTACCAGGTCCATTGCAAATGAATGGTTTGCAGAACACGGAAGACCTATTGGCATGCGAAGTGTTTACCGACGAATGAGAAGTTTTGGCTTGTTTTCATACCGGCCACACTGGGTCCTCCCTTTTACTCGAGAACACCGACGTAATCGCCTTGAGTGGTGCAGACAACGGTCACTCTGGGATCAGGAATGGAACAGTATTGTCTTTAGTGACGAGTCTCGATTTTGTTTAGGCATGCACGATGGTCGTGCCAGGGTCAGAAGGAGACGTAGTGAAAGGAGGAATCCACAGTTTTTTGTTGAAAGACATGTTCATCACACTGTTGGAGTTAGGGTTTGGGGTGCTATAGCTTATGGTTCCAGGTCACCTTTAATCTTCATCAGAGGTAACATGAACGCACAGCGTTATATCCACGAAGTTCTAGAACCCCATCTTTTACTCTATCTTGACACCCTGGCAGATCCAACTTTCCAACAAGATAATGCCCGACCACATGTTGCAAGAGTCACAGTAGACTTCTTTCAACATAATGATGTCACATTGTTACCATGGCCACCAAGATCTCCCGACTTATCCCCAATTGAGCACGTGTGCGATATGATGGGTAGGAGATTGCTCAATTTGCAACGTCCTCCTCAGACTCTAGAAGCACTTCGAGAGGAGTTCGTGGTTGCCTGGAATGAGATACCACAGGAGGACATTGACCACCTGATCAGAAGCATGCCTAGGCGCGTTGGAGAATGCGTAGCACATCAGGGTGCATCCACAGATTATTAAAGGTCAAAGGGCTTTAAAGCAGTGCAATCATTTTGAAATTTTTATCATTTACTTATTATGCTTCATTAAGTACTTATAGAAAATTTTATTAAAATAAAACCATTTAAACTGGGTGTTCGGATTTATATGTCACTTAGTATATAATGACTTTAGGGGCTAATTTGTTAATAAATAAATTTTCATGCCAGAAATTTTATAAGCTATGTAAGTATTAACAAAAAAGAATTTTATTTCTAAAAGTAAACTGATAAATATAGACCTAACAATAAATAGGTAGATACCCTCGTTGAAGCTAACAGGTCATGTTTCCTCTACAATTAACATCTAGAACATAAGTCTCTCTAAATACTAAAAACCGTTTTCTTTTTCTATCTATAAACATTATTTATTTATATTACTCATTTATTTTAAAACAATTAATACCATCTGGATTACGATGAAAATACATTAAAATATCCTCACTAGCTAAATAGAAAACAAAACTATATCATGTAATTACACGTCTCTTATAGTAAATAAACAACTTTTGCCTTTTAATGGCCGTGGGAGGAGTTAAGTCTCTATTGTCGTTACTGTCCACTGTAGTGGAAGAATAAGCATTATGTAATGCCCTCAAGGAATTTTCAAGCAAAATTTTGTACAGCAACAATAAAATGGAAATTTAATTGCTAACATATCTATCTAGATATTGTGTCATATTATTGGTGTATTATCATATGATCATGGCGCATGACGCAAATGGAAAAATAAGTTTTTGTAGCTAAACCAAGTGATTTATTTGTATGTCATACATGTTGATTTAATGAGGGGATGAGAGGCCCATCTTACAAAAATAAAATTACTCCTAAGACATACATGTTAAACAAAAAATTGTGCTATATTGAAGTTAGCGCGAAATGTTTTGCAATTTTTCCATATAAAAGATTTTCCAACGTAAAGATCGATATTATACTAAGTGACATATAAATCCGAACACCCAGTTTAAATGGTTTTATTTTAATAAAATTTTGTATAAGTACTTAATGAAGCATAATAAGTAAATGATAAAAATTTCAAAATGATTGCACTGCTTTAAAGCCCTTTGACCTTTAATAATGTGTGGATGCACCCTGATGTGCTACGCATTCTCCAACGCGCCTAGGCATGCTTCTGATCAGGTGGTCAATGTCCTCCTGTGGTATCTCATTCCACGCAACCACCAACTCCTCTCGAAGTGCTTCTAAAGTCTGAGGAGGACGTTGCAAATTGAGCAATCTCCTACCCATCATATCCCACACGTGCTCAATTGGGGATAAGTCGGGAGATCTTGGTGGCCATGGTAACAATGTGACATCATTATATTGAAAGAAGTCTATTGTGACTCTTGCAACATGTGGTCGGGCATTATCTTGTTGGAAAGTTGGATCTGCCAGGGTGTCAAGATAGGGTAAAAGATGGGGTTCTAGAACTTCGTGGATATAACGCTGCGCGTTCATGTTACCTATGATGAAGATTAAAGGTGACCTGGAACCATAAGCTATAGCACCCCAAACCATAACTCCAACAGTGTGATGAACATGTCTTTCAACAAAAAACTGTGGATTCCTCCTTTCACCACGTCGCCTTCTAACCCTGGCACGACCATCGTGCATGCCTAAACAAAATCGAGACTCGTCACTAAAGACAATACTGTTCCATTCCTGATCCCAGAGTGACCGTTGTCTGCACCACTCAAGGCGATTACGTCGGTGTTCTCGAGTTAAAGGGAGGACCCAGTGTGGCCGGTATGAAAACAAGCCAAAACTTCTCATTCGTCGGTAAACACTTCGCATGCCAATAGGTCTTCCGTGTTCTGCAAACCATTCTGGTAGTGGAGAAACGGTCCCTTAAGGCCAATAATCTTAGGCGGCGATCTTCAGGGTCTGTTGTTCTACGGCGGCGTCCAGTGCCCCTTACTCTTTGCGTACGGCCTTCTCGAAGCCATGCCTGACAACACCTAACCACAGTGTCTACACTTCTTTGCACTCTAACTGCAATTGCCCGAAAAGAAAGTCCAGCTTCCCGAAGTCCCACTATACGGCCCCTATCAAACTCACTAAGTTGACGAAATCGTACAGGTCTCCGTACTCTAGGCATCGTAACCGATCGTAAAGGATGTCAAGAACCAAAATCCGCCAACGTTGATTCTTTACTGCGGCTGAAATATTCATTTTTAGAGCGTTAGTGAATTAAAAAAAAGCAGTATAAAAACCGGAATGTCCAACTGATAAGGCTGACAATTTTTTCACTTGTTTGTAAGATAAATACATTCACCAACTTTTATTAAAATAAAACCATTTAAACTGGGTGTTCGGATTTATATGTCACTTAGTATACATCGCATTTTAGCTTTCAGTCTTTACTGTTCATCAGTTTTCAGAAACGGGACCTCAAATGTTTTCATACTCACAAGCAGGGATTTTCGCAACATGATTTCATTATAAAAAACACGAGCTTCTAAATTACTTTTACTTTTACGCCATTTTTACAGAAAAAACTAGTAAACTTTCGTCTTTTTCCTCTGACAGCTTAAGTATTATTTATATAATAGATTCGTTGTCAGTATATAGGCTAACAATATAAAATTGATGTAAAACATTCTGCAATTTAAACTTTATCAATGCAGAGCTATTGTTAGAAAAAGTACCTACTTGCCTGGGAAGCAGGGTATTATATAAATTTGTTTTTACAAGAAATTTTAGGCTATAGTTTCTGAAAGTACATTATGAATAAGAATATGTTACCGCACCAAAAAAAAAGTTGAATAACCGGTTATTGTGTATGCCAAATAGATCGCGTATGCAACATGTATACAGGGTTAACAGTTAGACCATAAATCATAGATCACGTCAACTGCGCAGTAAATTTTGTTTAATCAAACCTGCAGTAACGCATGCTGAATGCACCAAGAATTAACAAAGGCGCAACATTACCTAACCTAACTAACTAATATATGTGGTCTAAGACATTTAAATGCAAAAGTTGCATTGGTGGGATTAACTTGTTTGATTTATTTTCGGGGTCGAAAACCCTTTGATCGAAAAAGTGTTTCGTTGATTTTCCGAGTCATTGTTCGAGAAAAACGACAAACAACAATTTTTTACAGTGTGCTGAATTCATACCGCACATAGTAGGCATACCTCGTTAACCAAAATTACCCAAAACGTGAAGATTACAACAAAACGATGCAGTATCCATTTCGTAACAATCCCGCTGCTATTTTATAACAAGATGTGGATAACTAACCAAGGAATATCTATTTAACCGAGTCTAAATAATGACAATGTATTCATTCAAGCATATTTTTGGTATTACTGTAAATTCAGGTTTTGGAAATATCAACGCTACATTTTTGTTTATACGCTTACATCTCTCGACGTGATGAAGCAATCACAAGAGATATGTGCGAATTTTAGTAGAATTATTTCAATCTGATACAAAGTCCAGCTGTTCGATTAAATGCGGTATTATTTAAAACGTCGATAGTAAACCAATATTTTGCCTCCAGAATGAGTAGTAAGCAATATCATCTCCATCAAAGTATTTCACGCCCTGTTCTTAGAAACCGTCTCTATTTATATCAGTGGGGTTAAGCTTCTGGCAGACCTAAAAAAAAGATTTTTTCTACCATTGACCAAATAATTACGTTTTAGAACTAATAACCGCTTTGCTATTCAATATAGAGATGATCGATATCCTTATTTTTGAATATCTGTCATATCTGATAGCCTTACTTTATATATACAGGGTGGCACATCGAAAACGAAACAGACGCATTTACTGGCAGCTTAGTTTTTTTTTGGAAAAACGCTCAGACCCGTCGATTTTGTGTTCGAGGGTGACACAATTTTGGCAAAAAATTACGTTTGCACGTGCAGCCCCTAAGCGGGGGTGACACCACCCACAAAATCTTAAATGGAAAGGGGGGGTCGAGTGATACCTTATTTTAAAGGACCCCACATGAAGAAATCCAAAGGTGATAAATCTGGCGATCTTGGGGGCCATTCAATGGCAGCTCTTCTACCAATCCATCGATCTGGAAACGTCTGATCTAAATATTGTCGAACACGTAATCCGTAATGTGGTGGGGCACATCAACCTATTCGGAATGTATCGCCAATCATTCTGATTTTCAATTATGGCTGTTAATGGAGGATCTATGGCGTCTTCCAGTAATTCCAAATACCAGACCAAATATTTAATTTTTGTGGCTGCTGTGTATGAACCTCATGATAAACTGTGGGATTAGAATCGGACCAATATCGGCGGTTATGACGTTTTACTACGCCATTTAAGAAAAAGGAACATTCGTCGGAAAAGCAAGTGTTGAATAGAAAATGTTCATCGTTTATAATTCGTTCACTCATATCTTCACAAAATTGTAATCGCCGATCAAAATCGTCTTCATTAAGTTCTTGTACCAGGTGAATTTTATACGGTTGAAAACTATGGGCCTTTAGAATCCGTTCGACAGTACGTCGACTAACACCACACACAGTCTCCAATTTGCGGGTACTTAACGTAGGATCTACATAAACTTGCCCTAAAACCCCCACTTCTATTGTTTCGTTCCTTATGGGATTTTCAATGTTGCGTTTTTTATTGGCGACTGACCCAGTTTCCCGAAATTTAGCTACAAGTTCTAGAACATATTTTCGATGCACGTTACTGTTCTCATGTCGCTCATTAAATATTTCTGCTGTTCTATTAACGCACTGATTATTTCCGAAAAATATTTCGATAATTTCAACTCTTTCTGCTGTGGAATATACCATGGTTAGTTTATGTAATAAAGCGTTACAAGTTATTTTAGCAACAAAGTTTGGTCAAATCAATCGCAAACTATCTAATAAATTCCTATTTAAAATAAGTACGAGATATTTCCTTATCTTTCTTGAAGAAATAACTTTTTTGCTACAAAAAAACGCTCCAATAGCTATATTCAACAAAATGATAAACAAACCATGGGCGTAGTGAAGAAAAGCATTTACTTATTAAGTAAACTCTTTTAGTCACATTTCTTCTGAAAGTAGTACAAACTGATGTACCTATTAAAGTCTACTTTGAGCTTTAAATCAATAAATCTTCAAAACTACAGAACTGAAGCTTAAGTATTTTACATCATTATAAAGGGAATTGAAAGACCTTTAAAACAAAGTATCACTCGACCCCCCTTTCCATTTAAGATTTTAGGGTTGGTGCCACCCCCGCCCAGGGGGCTGCACGTGTTAACGTGATTTTTTGCCAAACTTGTGTCCCTCTCGAAAACAAAATCGACGGGTCAGAGCGTTTTTCCAAAAAAAAAACTGAGCTGCCAGTAAATGCGTCTGTTTCGTTTTCGATGCGCCACCCTGTATATATATTTTTTTTATACTCCAACTACCACGAAGGCCTAAGGCCTAAACACCCATTGGGTACCGTGGGGCTATAGGGGGATACAGGGGAAAGGGGGAACGCCACACGGACTCTGGCGAGGGAACACGTGTGCATGTAACATGCACACATTCTGGCTCCGCCTACGAGATCCGCCGGGTGGTACCTCCACGTTCGACAGTCAGAGACCGTCTACCAACTACGGACAATCACAACATCCATAGCCAAGAGAAAAATTTCTCCTGGGACGGGACTCGAACCCGCACAGCGCACGGCGACTGATCAGGAGACCGAAGAGTCTACTACTGCGGCTACCGCTGCTGCCTCAATCATCATCATACCGATACCGGAGCTCAAGGTTGGTAAGGCATGGTAAGTAATATATGAGTACCATTTAATATCGGCAACAGTACATTCTAATTTTTACGCATAAGGAAACGAGAATACAAACATCTACAAATTTTGGAAGAAATTTATTGATGTTATATTTATATGAAATGCTTGGCTACAGAATAGGTCATATAGAATAATATAGCAGCTCCAGGTTGATATAAAAGAATTCTGGAAGCAGACTCCAGGAAGCAGTATGTTATGGTATGTGCTATTCTGGTGATAGTGTAGATCCTGAACATCATAATCGTAGCATTTACTGAAGGGTTGGTCAGTAAATACAGAAAACTTATTATTACGAAGAATGGGATATTCTCCAAGTCATTCAGATGGGCTCTGTAATGCAAAGGGATAAATTTTCAGATTATTCTTCATTGATTCTTACAGAAATGCTTTTTAGAAAAAAAATTGTTTAGTAACAGTTGCAGCTTTCAAGGTTTTAGTTACTTTTGGGAGTTAACTATGCTATAAAGATATGCGACATCCATTATGTATTAAAATTTTTATATGAAATCCTTTTATATGAAAACTTGTATAACAATTCTTTACAGAATGTCGTTTCTCACTATTGTATCGTTTACCTTCTGTATCTTTCGATTTTTTCATGAGTTCTAACTTTTTCCCCCAACAATGCTCCATCCTCAGGATTCATGGCCACCTGTAACAAACCATTTTGTGTTCTTATTCATACAGTGGACTAATATATTACCGAATTAGACTTAGTATACCTTCTACCTTGTCTTGCATTTGAAGAAACAAAATATTTCTATTGGGTCATCCGTATAATAACAATTGATAGCGACCGTCAGATGGAGAAACATTAAATCATATATGTTTATTCCATCTGAAAATTTATAGAACTTGAAGATTTATTTTTATACAGTTAAAAGCGCGGAGTGATACTCGTAATTCTGCTTCGAAGTGTACACAATGAGTATTTTATTCCCAGTTCTACCTAGGTTGTATCGCACTTTCCCTAACACAGTTCTAGCAAGACTGCTGATCCCTCCTTTGCTACAGCCACTTCTCATAAACAGGTCAATATTTATTTATTACATCATCATAAGGCGCAGGTGTCGATAACACTATCTACTTTGCTATTATCACACATTTTTCAGCTATTTTTATCAACAAATCCATCCCTATAATGTCCGAACTCACTCCCCTAGAAATGGATCCATAGCGCTGCGAACAAAATTAGGGCTGACACGGATATGGTCTGCCGCCCAACACGACACATTATTTTAAGAACAACAATGTGCATAACCAATAATGGAGGACATTTTGAACAGCTTCTGTAACATTAAACATGTCAAAACTCTCTATAAGAAACATTGATTTGTCATTTTTATGAATGAAAAGTTTGAAAACAATTTGCATTTTATGTTAAATAGCATTTATTGCTTAACGTAGAATACTTAGGATAACAAAAAGCTGTAGAATTAGCACTAAA
This sequence comes from Acanthoscelides obtectus, assembly GCA_963669975.1. Lineage (NCBI taxonomy): Eukaryota > Metazoa > Arthropoda > Insecta > Coleoptera > Chrysomelidae > Acanthoscelides > Acanthoscelides obtectus. The sequence continues at coordinate 15,691,747 of CAVLJG010000010.1, forward strand.
AAAGTACAACTACACTGACTAGTTTTTGAATGGTGTGCGGAAATGCACAAAATAATCAATTTTCTTCCATATTTTTTTCTGTTTTTGTCTGTTTTCAATATGTTTGACAGTTAGTATCAAAACAAGTTTTTCAATAATCGCTAGGACAACGTGCCATGGTTCAAATGACACCAAATATATCATTCTGTGACACTTACGTACTCAGTTATTACAATTTTCATACATGCACTACTGTAATCGTCACGTAAAAATAAAAATGGCCGCCATTTCAAGGGGGATGAGGTAGGACATTGTAGGGAGGTGGATTTTTCGATAAAAATAGCTGAAAAATACCCCTCTTAAAAAAAATTAGCTACCAGTAAATGCGTCTGTTTCGTTTTCGATGCGCCACCCTGTATATATATATAGAGAGAAAATTATCATGCGGAGAAAGGTATATAACAAAAATAGGAAAATAATGGACAAAATCCGCAAAAAGTGGATTCGAGCAGAAAATAGGATAGGTAACCCGAGCGATACGTATTTCTGCTGATTGGCTTCATCAGGCCCGAAATGAATGCACATATGCAACTACAAAAGTAGAGACACATATCCATACATCCGGATGCGGGTGTAACCTGAGGAAACAAAGTACCACAGCAAGTGGCTATAACCGGCCGCGTGGTTGTGGTTATTTGTCGCCTTGAAAATTCGAGGTCTTCTAGCCATTTTATACTACAATATGTAGGTTGGCTCTTGTTGTGGACTTCGTGTGTCTTTTTTTCCTCTCCAACTTTGTTTCCTCAGGTTACACCCGTATCCTGATGAAGCCAACCAGCAGAAATACGTATCGCTCGGGTTACCTATCCTATTTTCTGCTCGAATCCACTTTTTGCGGATTTTGTCCATTATTTTCCTATTTTTATATATATATATATATGTATATATATATATATATATATATAAATACCGATACCGGAGCTCAAGGTTGGTACAAAACTAATATGTACGTAACAGGTATGAAAATCAGTTCCTTTTGGCAGATTAATCTGATGGGCTATGCATTACACTCCTATCATCAAATACTCGTAGTTTTAATTTCACGTAATTAGTGATATTAAATAGCTTTCTTGTATATATGTTTGTTGTAACATGTTGTAGGTATTAAAAAAAATTACGTCAAGTAGGTTGACTATGCAGTTCATTAAGCATTATGTTCAGCACAAATAAGACCCTCTGAGAAAAAATCAGTCAAACAGGTCCATATAATTAGTTTATAGACAGTCTTTCAATGCCCGAATTGTAGGACATCTGGAAACGTCGCTTCTCCTAGATACTTTACGCGATCCATCTGCCGAGTTTTAATGTACAGATAAATCTATGATGTGTGAAATTTGTCTAACAGGTGTATAGAATAAAAAATAAAATTTCATATAATCCCCTACAACCCCAATTCCCAAAGTTCAAACCCTACAAAAATGTTTCTGAAAATGATCAAGACCGTAATAAACGTCAAAAAACGGAGTGTGAACGTATTTTGATTTTTTCGCTTTAGGAAACGAGTTCTAGTTTTTACGCATAAGGAAACGAGAATAGAAACATCTACAAAATTTAGAAGAAATTTATTGATGTTGTTATATTTATATGAAATGCTTGACTACAGAATAGGTCATATAGAATAATATAGCAGCTCCAAGTTGATATAAAAGAATTCTAGAAGCAGACTCCAGGAAGCAGTATGTTATGGTATGTGCTATTCTGGTGATAGTGTAGATCCTAAACATCATAATCGTAGCATTTACTGAAGGGTTGGTCAGTAAATACAGAAAACTTATTATTACGAAGAATGGGATATTCTCCAAGTCATTCAGATGGGCTCTGTAATGCAAAGGGATACGTTTTCAAATTATCCTTCATTGGTTCTTACAGAAATGCTTTTTAGAAAAAAAATTGTTTAGTAACAGTTGCAGCTTTCAAGGTTTTACTTACTTTTGGGAGTTAACTATACTATAAAGATATGCGACATCCATTATGTATTAAAATTTTTATATGAAATCCTTTTATATGAAAACTTGTATAACAATTATTTACAGAATGTCGTTTATCACTATTGTGTCGTTTACCTTCTGTATCTTTCGATTTTTTCATGACTTCTAACTTTTTCCCCCAACAATGCTACATCCTCAGGGTTCATGGGCACCTTTAACAAACGATTTTATGTTCTTATTCATAATAGTACAGTGGACTAATATATTACCGAATTAGACTTAGTATACCTTCTATGTTGTCTTGCATTTGGAGAAACAAAATATTTCTATAGGGTCATCCGTATAATAACAATTGATAGCGACCGTCAGATGGAGAAACATTAAATCATATATGCTTATTCCATCTGAAAATTTATAGAACATGAAGATTTATTTTTATACTGTTGAAAGCGCGGAGTGATAATTTTGCTTCGAAGTGTACAATGAGTATTTTATTCCCAGTTCTACCTAGGTTGTATCGCACTTTCCCTAACACAGTTCTAGCAAGGCCGCTGATCCCTCCTTTGCTACAGCCACTTCTCATAAACAGGTCAATATTTATCGCATCATCATAAGGCGCAGGTTTCGATAACACTATCTACTTTGCTATTATCACTCGCTGTGATAAATACTTGGAACACGCGACCATCCGCAAAAATATTTTCGAAATCCTAATTTCAAAATCACTTCATTTAGCTCAAACAACTGAAATCAATATTACAAGGTGTCTGGACCCCTTCTTTAAATAGACTGCATACAATGTGTTTGGTCACGACATACCGATATTTGAGGGGGATATTATTCAGCTATTTTTATCAACAAATCCACCCCTACAATGTCCTAACTCACCCCCCTAGAAATGGATCCATACCGCTGCGAACAAAATTAGGGCTGACACGGATATGGTCTGCCGCCCAACACGACACATTATTTTAAGAACAACAATGTGCATAACCAATAATGGAGGACATTTTGAACAGCTTCTGTAACATTAAACATGTCCAAACTCTCTATAAGAAACCTTGATTTGTCATTTTTATGAATAAAAAGTTTGAAAACAATTTGCATGTTATTACACCCATTTTGACCCATGTTAAATAGCATTTATTGCTTAACGTAGAATACTTAGGGTAACAAAAAGCTGTAGAATTAGCACAAAAAAAAGTACAACTTCACTGACTAGTTTTTGAATGGTGTGCGGAAATGCACAAAATAATCAATTTTCCTCAATATTTTTTTCTGTTTTAAGTATATTTGACGGTTAGTATCAAAACAAGTTTTTCAATAATCGCTAGGACAACATGCCATGGATCAAATAACACCAAATATATCATTCTGTGACACTTACGTACTCAGTTATTACAATTTTCATACATGCACTACTGTAATCGTCACGTAAAAATAAAAATGGCTGGATGAGGTAGAAAATTGCTGAAAAATACCCCTCTTAAATATCGGTATGTCGTGACCAAACACATTGTAGAATATAAATAAATATTACACAATACTTACACGATAGTAAATTCTAGACCATCCGGTCAACGGAATCATTAATATTGTTTTCATAAACAACACACTTGTATAGAAAATCCATGTTTCTATCAAAACATTGTTTATGTTCAAAGTATACATTTTCACCCAAATTGTTGGTATGAAGCACACAATCTCTAACGTACTAATAAAAGAATCTCTCGATGAGCAGTATCGCGTTTAAAATCTGACCTTGCAATTTATATAACTACCTTTAGACACTAGACTCTCGTTTAGTTGTGATTATGTTGTTATTTATGTACGTAATTTAGTTGAATGTAGCTATTCAATGATTGGGATATATCGGTATAACAAGCATATTTGGTTAACAAGTCGAACTGCTTAGATAACTGTATTTGAAAATGTATCTAAAATATTATATAACCTCAGGAGAATTCCAAAACATACTCAAAGCAATGAAAAATGACTCCAACTCTTTTCTACGGCAATGTGGTCACAAAACATCAAAAACTAGTAAAAATTTATGAAAAACAAACCACAATCGTATGCATGTCCGCAATAAAGGAACATGATCAGAAATAGAAGATAACCCCAGCGACCTGTGTTTCTGCTTGGCTTCATCAGGCTCAAATGGATGTGTATCAAAAGCACCGAAGTGAAAGCCTATGTCCATCACATTTGGATACGGGTATAACCTTAAGGAAAACGAGGATGGAAAGGGAATTAAAAAAAGCAGCCACCACCAAGAGCCAGCAGACACATTTGTGGCTTCGGTCAGAGAACCTCGTATTTACGAGGCAATAACTAACGTTGCAGCGGAGGCCAGCTAGAGCTACCTGTCGTGCTACATCAAACACATGAGTTTTCTGGTTTGTTGGAGCCAATAAGCGAAAACGCACGTCGCTCGGGTTAACAATCCTTCTGCTCCTTTTCCTTTATTGCGGACATGCCCACGATTGTCCTTTAATTTTCATCTAGTGGTCCGCAAAACTACTTGTCTTTCTTGTTATACATTCTTGAAACCTGTTTGGTACATGTAACACGATAACTTTGATATAATCTGTATAGAAATTTGAATGAACGCCAACACTTTTTTTACTGTAACAGTTGTTTCACATTTCCGATACCTTTAGAACAAAAGGGCGAACGTACCGTCCAGTGTGCCTGACTTGGGTATTTTCAATACTATTCAGAATAGGTTTGTCTGGTATTCGAATACTATTCGAATACATTTGTGTGTTTGGTATTTGGTATTCGACTGAATACTTTTTTGCTTAGTACTCGGTATTCTGGGTTCTGAATACCATTTCTGAATCCCAATATTCGAGCTCACCCAATTTGTATTCAAATCCCGGTATTCGAATCCTGTATTGGAATCCTGTTTTCGAATATTGTTTGGCTATTCTTGTGAATATTGGGTTTTGTTTGTGTGGACGGTGGGGATAGATCGTACGAGATTGAATTGCGTATGCACCTGCGCTTGTGCGTGTCATTCTATTTTATAATAAACGTTTATACCTGTTATAATTTGTGTGTGATATCAGATAAATGCCTACCAGAGTGACAATCGGTGTACATTGCTTTGGAGAGGATATTACAGATACCAATTTTACTGGGTACACTGTGGAACTATACTAAGTGACATATAAATCCGAACACCCAGTTTAAATGGTTTTATTTTAATTTATTATTTTATTATTATTTTAAAAGTACTTAATGAAGCATAATAAGTAAATGATAAAAATTTCAAAATGATTGCACTGCTTTAAAGCCCTTTGACCTTTAATAATGTGTGGATGCACCCTGATGTGCTACGCATTCTCCAGCGCGCCTAGGCATGCTTCCGATCAGGTGGTCAATGTCCTCCTGTGGTATCTCATTCCAGGCAACCACCAACTCCCCTCGAAGTGCTTCTAGAGTCTGAGGAGGACGTTGCAAATTGAGCAATCTCCTACCCATCATATCCTACACGTGCTCAATTGGGGATAAGTCGGGAGATCTTGGTGGAGATGGTAACAATGTGACATCATTATGTTGAAAGAAGTCTATTGTGACTCTTGCAACATGTGGTCGGGCATTATCTTGTTGGAAAGTTGGATCTGCCAGGGTGTCAAGATAGGGTAAAAGATGGGGTTCTAGAACTTCGTGGATATAACGCTGCGCGTTCATGTTACCTCTGATGAAGATTAAAGGTGACCTGGAACCATAAGCTATAGCACCCCAGACCATAACTCCAACAGTGTGATGAACATGTCTTTCAACAAAAAACTGTGGATTCCTCCTTTCACCACGTCGCCTTCTAACCCAGGCACGACAATTGTGCATGCCTAAACTAAATCGAGACTCGTCACTAAAGACAATACTGTTCCATTCCTGATCCCAGAGTAACCGTTGTCTGCACCACTCAAGGCGATTACGTCGGTGTTATCGAGTTAAAGGGAGGACCCAGTGTGGCCGGTATGAAAACAATCCAAGACTTCTCATTCGTCGGTAAACACTTCGCATGCCAATAGGTCTTCCGTGTTCTGCAAACCATTCATTTGCAATGGACCTGGTAGTGGAGAAACGGTCCCTTAAGGCCAATAATCTTAGGCGGCGATCTTCACGGTCTGTTGTTCTACGGCGGCGTCCAGTGCCCCTTGCTCTTTGCGTACGACCTTCTCGAATCCATGCCTGACAACACCTAACCACAGTGTCTACACTTCTTTGCACTCTAACTGCAATTGCCCGAAAAGAAAGTCCAGCTTCCCGAAGTCCCACTATACGGTCTCTATCAAACTCACTAAGTTGACGAAATCGTACAGGTCTCCGTACTCTAGGCATCGTAACCGATCGTAAAGGATGTCAAGAACCAAAATCCGCCAACGTTGATTCTTTACTGCGGCTGAAATATTCATTTTTAGAGCGTTAGTGAATTAAAAAAAAGCAGTATAAAAACCGGAATGTCCAACTGATAAGGCTGAAAATTTTTTCACTTGTTATTTACAGTAAGATAAATACATTCACCAACTTTTATTAAAATAAAACCATTTAAACTGGGTGTTCGGATTTATATGTCACTTAGTATACTTTGACTGAACAAACTTTTTCTGTAATTATTGTTATTAAATGAAGCCATTCTAGAGCCCACTTGGAAAAAATACTCTTCACGTGCAGTGGAAAGCGGGAGATGATTTTCGATATTCAAAATATCGCCAAAGGTAATTAAAAATATTAAAACGTACTGTAAGCTCGGGAAATTTTGATTGTAATGACGAGGGTACTCTTGATAATCTACTCGAGTGAGGTAGAAGGATTGACTACCCGAGACAGCTGGAATTGACGCACGGCGAGAGGTTCACTGTTGACAATTTTTCCAAATTTAGGTAGTTTTTCCTATAATTTTCGCCACAGTAATTTTCCGGTGGTACCTTTGCATGAACTCCATTTCAACTACTTCAGACAACATCCACCTATGGGCCTACCGTCCCATTATTTTAGGAATACAAATAACAGCTATAACTAACGCGCCCTTTCTTCACCTCTCCTAGAAATTTCCTGATTACATCTTGAAGACATCCGAAGATGAAACATTCGGAAGGAATGTCGTCTCATCTATTAGGTAGCAATCAAGCTGTCGGAGGTTCGATCAAAAAGTACATGTTATTATTTAAAATTAACAAAAGAAGAACGTGTTTCAAGGTCGGCCAGCCAGAGCCAGATGCAGTGTGAAGGCTAATATCCTTTACGCTTCAATTTAAAAGTGCTACTGGGTATACACGGCCGAGATGTAGACCGTCCAAAAAAACATCGAATTAAAATATAGCAGTATCATGATGAAGGCATTAGGAGGCATCGGACTACAGATCAGTGGCTTATCCACGGGAAAATTAAATTCTCAGCCTATTCTAGCCAAGATAATATTTTTAAACCTGCAAATATAACAGAGTGTTTGGTGCATCGTTTCCCAAATTGAAATGGCGGACAGGGGAGGTCTTTTTCTATCACCCCAGGTCCCAAAACAGTTTTTAGCCCAAAGGCATTAATTATGTAGATTTTTTATTTATTTTTTTAGTAAAAACTCCAAAATGTAATACACAAAGTGAAATAAAAAAAAAATAAAGAGTATGTCCACCTAATGATTAATTTGTCTTAATGGGTGATGTTGTACCAATCTTACAAAATCAACATTAGTTGCCAGCAGCATGTAGTTTTTTATTTATAAACTCACAAATGGTTACAAAGAAGAACACAAAAATGTAAGTTTCAATTTTGAATTTCTGTAAAAAAAACTAAAATGATTATTGTGGAAATTCTGAATGGCAGAGAAAAATTAGCTTTGTCCGTGAACAGAATCATTGATTCAAATTGCGGATTTTGTGTAATTGTGTACTCTTAAAATATGGTAATGATATAACAAAAAAAATCCACTAAAATTCTCCAAACAATTTGACGGCAACTATTTAAGTATCTAGCGATCTTCCTCGTACTCGTTTCAGGATGTTCTTCGACTTTGTACAGCACTGCTTCCTCAATTTCAGGTGTTCTCACACTCAGAGGTCTACCTTCAGATGTTCCTTTCGGACAGAACCAGTTTCAACAAGACGACTATGAATATTAAAAAAGGTTCGACTATCTGGCAAAGCACGATCGGGATATCTCTGGTGATATCCGTCGGCAAGGCCATATACGTAATGCATTTCCGCCATTTCTGCATTTGAATAATTCACCATTATTAAAAACTAATAATAAAAAAGATGTCACAGCGAACAGATTTGAATAACAGAGACTTGACAGATGTCAAAAGCCAGTGACATATTCCAGAGCAACTAGATATCTATTGTTCAATTATTACATTAATTTCCTCGGACAATAGAACGGTTTTTTTTTTACTTAAAAATGGCGCATCGACGGAAAACAATTCAAGAGAGATCATTTGTTCTAAATTGAACGGGGAATTCAAAAATTAAAGCTAAAAATTATTTTTACATTGAGAAATATGCAACTTTATTAACTTCCACTACGTACTAAATATCAGTCAAATATCTGAAGCGCTTCTGAAAATATTAATTAATTTACATTTTTTTCCTAAAACTTCAACACCCCGAGTTTTTTGTAAGAAAACATTTTTGGACCATAGCTTACAAAGCAAACTAACATTAATTTTTCATGTAGATTCAAACCCTTAAATATTCGCATATCATTAGGAACACCCTGTATATAAGTGATATTTTCGTGTTTTTGTTTGAACAAATTAAGATTAATAAATATTTTTCTAATTTTCTTCATTTAAATTTTTAAGGGGACGGCCCTGGGGGGCTGAGGGTGGAAGGGGGTGAAGTAGTTTTTGATTAAAAACTTGTCTATCTTGACAAATCTTTTGACGTGTCTCGGTGTTTTTTCTTTTAATCACAGGTTCTATTCGTCATTGTCTGTCAGAGCGGTCCGTAGGACCTTTGCTCTTGGTTGAAGTCTTGTAAGTCAGTAGGTCTGTCCGGTCTGGTTGCCCAGATACCAAACAAAGTCAGGGAGAAAGAAGGGAAGAAGAAAGGAAGGAAGGAAGGAGGGAGAACAAAGAAAAAGAAGTGCATCAATTTGAGGGGTGTCTTGGCATTGCTAGTTAGTATTCGGCAATTTTAAATTGATCCTAAAATTAATTTTGGGATTGGTTGTTGAAGAAAAATTATAATTTTGTTTGGACCTAAAGTCGCACGATTTAATTTTGTTCACAGTGCGAGTCGCGGCCTTGTGTGCTTGCGAACTTGCTCGACTGTGTAGTCTACTGACTCGCGCAACAAAGGGTTGTTATGCGATTCTGCTTGGCTGTAACGTAGCTGCGCTTGTTGTTTGATGTAGTCCCTTAGGTAAGGGATGTCAAGGTCTCTGTGAAGGGTCTCGTTGGAAACATACCATGGGGCGTTAGTGATTGTACGCAAGGTTCTGTTCTGCAAAACCTGCAGGCCACGCAAATGCGTTTTGGCGAGAAAACACCAAGCCGCACTTGCGTAAGTGATCGCTGGTCTAATAACCATCATGTATAGTCGAACTTTGTTGATCAAACTTAATTTTGATGTTCTACATAGCATAGGGTAGAGTTGCCGAAACGAGATTTGGAATTTAGTTTTTAACGCTTCAGTGTGCTTCTGCCAGGTCATTCCCTTGTCAAGAGTGACACCGAGATACTTAGCAGAGCTTTCCTATGGTACCCGACGTCATGAATAAAAAGTGAATAAAGGACTGGTCCAAGTACCGAACCCTGAGGGACACCGGATTTGATGGGCCGTGTTGTCGACAGAACGTTATTAATCCTACCCTCGAGAAAGGATTTCAAAAGTTTTAGAAGCCAGAAGGGGAAGCCCTTATGGATCAATTTGTAGAGAAGGCCCTTGTGCCACACCTTGTCAAATGCCTTGCAACCCGCTGGTTACTCGTTCAACAAGCCTTATGGCCTGTAGCTCCGTACTATGCTCAGACCGAAAGCCAAATTGCACGTCAGGAATCACATTGTGGTCTGCCGAGAAATTTTCAAGGTGACGTAGAATCACCTTTTCAGCGAGCTTAGAAGGAGCTGACAGTAGACTATGGGGCGGTAAGCCTGAGGGAATATCGAACCCACCTTCTTTGGAATCATTATGACATCAGCGGTCTTCCACGCCGTTGGGAAGTGCTGGGTCCTTAGCATGGCATTGATTATTGCCACGAGATAAGTTAAGGACTTCCGCGAAAGTAGCTTCAGCGCCTTATTAGTGATTCGATCCTCTCCAGGTGCTTTACGCACCTTGAGGTCTTTAATATGACCTTGGAGCTCTGCTGGTGTGCAATGCGGAGTCTCAGGAGATCTCGCTGATGTGTTGTGCAGCTCTTCAATTGAGGAAGATTCCTCTGAGGAAAATCACTAAGGGAGGCACTACTGCCACTGACGCCGTTGGCCCTAAAATATCTCCTGACGGATCTTACAATATGTTGCTCCTCGTCGAGGTCATTATCAAGGTCATAGTTGGGAGAGAACTGACTTTCCATTGCATCAGCGAAAACATCGACCTTTTCCTCTGTCCTACAGACTATGTCCCTAGGATCGTGGATGTGCGGGAGTTGTTCTCGCTTTCCGTTTCTGAGCGACTTTGCAACTTTCCAGAGAGGAATACTTGAGTCAAGCATCCCCGACAGAAAGTTGAACAAGATTAGTTGCTCTGTGAATGTCATCTGGGTGACAAGACCTCTTCGCTTGCTTAATTGCAGCTCTTTTGTCAGAATTTTCTGACGAATGTCTGCAGCGAGAATCACAGGTTTTCGATAAACCCGCGGTGAGAGTTTTCAAATGATCATAACATCAACAAAATAGCAGATAAAGCGACATTAGTGCATTACAATATCAATCTCTCATCTTACTTCTCGGTCGATTGTTGTACGATAACATGCCGGATCGGGTTTTTGTGACAAAATCCAGGCAGGCTACCAATTTCATCAATGAATCCGTCGTCCGAGTGCGTGCAATGTAATTTTAAATAAATATATTTACGCTTTGAGACGCGTGGTGAATTTAACTAGGCAGTGATTTTCGGTTTGCGGTAAAACGGTGCTTTAAGTGAATTTTAAGAAAGAGGCGTTTTCTTTACGATTTTCATGATGGCATGACATTAAAGTATTGCATTATATGAAGACCTCAAGGGGTCATTTGATTATTTGCTGTGCTGCGTGCAAAACTGAAAAGCAGTTTCAATTTATTCCGTTGGCAAAAGATGCGTATTCAATGCAGAACGATTGTGAAGTTGTCCGCCAGCGTTAACAAATAAATCATACAAGGAAGTAAAATTTTGCTCATTTCAAATTTATGCGGTTTTTCGAAAAATGTCAAATTCTGAAATGGTTTTGGTATTATGTCACGATTGTGACTAGGGCTTAGTTGCTCGAGGCTGAGAAGACTCTCGTTTGTGCGCTTGCAAAGGGTTGCTAAAGGAGTAACTCACAGTAGTCACAAATAAAGACTGTATTGAATATACAGGGTGGCCCATCCAAGCGTGGATGGAATATTACTCATAAACAAATACATTTTGGGGAAATCTATGTACGGCATGTTATACATGACATTTGAGGGCACATTTCTAAAATATTGGCAATTATACGAGGTGTCCCATTTTAACCTACATATCAAAATTGTCATTTTTTAAATAGAATACCTCAAATTTTATTGCATATTTGGATAAACCAATTGAAAAGAAGAAGATTGATATAACATACTATGGAGTCTTGGAGATTAGCTACTGAGATGTAAAGTGTTTTGGCGAGAAAAACAGTCCACTTCGGTAACCCCTCAATCCGCCATTTTGAAATTTGGAGTGCTGAATTTTGTATAAAAAAAACTTACACACCTCAGCTTTTATCTTATTTGTCAGTTTTTCGAATTTTCATGTTGCTCATACAGGGTGGTCAAAAACGCGAATTGTACTTTTTCTCAAAAATTTCAAATGCATCATATATTTGTGCAAGTTTGGATTCAGTTTTTTATAAGCTTTTTTTGGTATAAGGTTTGATTCAGATAAAATTACTAGATTTTGAGTTACTAAGCTTTTAATAGAACTAGAACAACACACCAATATTAAGGAAAAAAATCACATCATCCATGGAAACAAAAGACAAACAGTGGGCTAGTTCCATAGTGCCACTAAGAGTACAGATTTGACGTAAAAACTAATAACAATCAGAACAGTATAAATCAGCTTCAAGCGTAATAGAGAAAAACAACTATAACAACATAAACAAACAAGTATCACTACTCAAGAACTAATCTACAAAAACTGCTCGAAAATATCTCCACCATGTTGAATATACTAAGTGACATATAAATCCGAACACCCAGTTTAAATGGTTTTATTTTAATAAAGTTGGTGAATGTATTTATCTTACTGTAAATAACAAGTGAAAAAATTTTCAGCCGTATCAGTTGGACATTCCGGTTTTTATACTGCTTTTTTTAATTCACTAACGCTCTAAAAATGAATATTTCAGCCGCAGTAAAGAATCAACGTTGTGCGGATTTTGGTTCTTGACATCCTTTACGATCGGTTACGATGCCTAGAGTACGGAGACCTGTACGATTTCGTCAACTTAGTGAGTTTGATAGGGGCCGTATAGTG
>CAVLJG010000010.1:15704856-15990831 GCA_963669975.1 Acanthoscelides obtectus
AAGGAAGGAAAGATCTTCCCTACCGTGTGATTGGTTTGGTAGTTGGCCCTCTGAGAACAGTAAGCGGTGCACATTTGTGAACACTCGATGATCTGGATGACGAGCTGCATTCGGGTACCTCTCACAGTAAAGTCTCGCTGCAGCACTAGCGTTGCATCTGCATTCCCCATAAATGAGGTGCATGTTAGCATATTCTTGTACGGTGTACACGGACATAGCGGCACTGCACAATCACACTATCAAAGATAGTCTAAGGAAAGCAAATGTTGTTTTGAAGAGCAATTAAACAGTCAAATTAAAATCACAAGCGATCAACAGTCCAGTTCACGAATCCAAATTAGTAACAGTACGAAATCAACAAGCAACGAACATGTAAAGATGGCAGTACGTAAACGAAGGAGTACTGATCGGTATCAAAGTGTGCAATAGAAAGTAAGTGATGTGCTTCATCCATACCACATACAGCGTGTTCAACCTCTCTGCCCCGGTATTATGAGCCCCGAGTTGCTTTTTGTCGCACAATGTTAGAAAGACACAGGAAAGATCCACAGTTCTTTGAAAAAATTTTATGGTCGGATGAGACCACATTTAAGAAAGATGGGTACATGAACCTGCATAACTTACACGAGTGGCACGTAGCAAACCCACATTTGATGAGAGAAGAAAATCTCAATATCGCTCAAGATGAACCATTGGACAGGAATTTAAATGGTAAATAATCGGTCCGTTTGAGTTCCCAGAGACTTTGACTGCTGAAGTTTATTTGGATTTTTTGAAAAATCATGTACAAAATTTATTGGTGGACGTGCCACTGAGTATTTACAGAGACATGTGGTTTCAGCATGATGGCTGCCCAGCGCACTATGCACTCTCAGTGAGAGAGTATCTCGATCAAAACTTTCCAGGCAGATGGATAAGGCGGTCTGGTACAATACCGTGGCCAGCCCGATCACCTGATTTGAATCCTTTAGATTTTTTTACTGGAGAACTGTAAAAGAAAAAGTGTATTTCAAGCCGATTCAAAATGTAGCTGAGCTACGGCAAAGATTATTGGAAGCAGCTGAGTTTGTTAATAACCGTGGATTCGCTCGTTTAATAACCCGATCTTTTTTAAGAGGATGTCGAGCGTGTATTGCGGCTGAAGGAAAACAGTTTGAGCATTTGCTGTAAACGTAAATCAGCAGAATTTTGACGCCCACTGTTGTGCAAACAGTTATCCTTAAGGGTCCTTGTGCGTTTTCATAATCGCTGTTTAATTAGGAAATTTTGAAAAGTTTCATCAGTTTTTTTTCAAATAAAAATTGTGCATAAGTTAACGAGTAATCTTCTAAGTGTTATACCATTTTGGAATCGTTATTAAATGCGCCAACTTTTAAGGTTACTTGCCAAACACTCGTAGTACATTTTTTTTCAGTACAGCCAGTTAAAGTTGAGCAAAGTTTTACTTTGGAATACTTGGTTGGGAAATAAGTGGCAATTTTTCCCAAACGAGAAAAGTTGGCAGTAAGGTTGAGACACCAGTTTGAAGATGCATTATTCATCATTACATTGTAAAAATAAAATCCAGAAAAAGTTAATATTTGTAGTAACAGGAGTGACCGTCTGCCCGTAGGGTGTGAAATTTCTATATCTTTTTCAAAGACCTATAATTTTCAAAACACATACATAAAATTTTTTTAAATATTTTTCTGATAGCTGTTATGACTTTGCCTATCACCCGGTTTCGGCTTGACGTCGACTTCTGGGACACCCTGTATATTAGTACGTGTTGCATACATCACTGCTTTCATATCTCGGTTCATATCAAACGATCGATATCAATAAAACATGCCGCGTACGCGCCGAAGCAGTAGATTAGATTCTATAAATCAAAAAACGCATAAATACCGATTGAAAAAAATAAACTTTTTTTTTATTCTCCAACTACCACGAAGGCCTAAGGCTTAAACACCCATGGGGTACCGTGGAATTATAGGGGATACAGCGGAAAGGGGGGACGCCACACGGACTCTGGCAAGGAAACACGTGTGCTGCATGCAAGATGGACACATTCTGGCTCCGCCTACAAGATCCGCCGGGTGGTACCTCCGCGTTCGACAGTCAGAGACCGTCTACCACGTACGACTGTGAACTGTACAATTTTGGAATTAGCTATTTTTGTGGTAACTCGTACCGTTCCAGAGAAACATGAGGCACTATTTTTTTTCCGAAAATACGACTTCCCTTTCGTTCTTTTTACAGATGAATAGTATTACCTTTATTTTGGGTTTTCACGCATTTCGCCTTCAATTGTTCTGTATACAAACATTTGGTTGCTCATGGAATGAGTTTTTAGGAGAATTTGACACACCCTGTGGTATGTATTTTAGTATAAGTTGCATACTTCAATGCTCCCACATAGGTATATGTTCATATAGAGTGAAGAGTATCTGAAAGTCCACAGATCAGTAAATCTCATAAACGGCGACTCAAGAAATGGAAGTACTTAAACAACTTTCCTTAAACAATTTTTGAACCAAGTACTTTTGTGGCATCCCGTTTCCTTCTAGAGGAATATGTTAAAACGTGATATTTTTGTCATTTCAACCCAAATAAAACAAGGACTTATGAGGGCTTTTTTATACATATTGTTCATAATGACGCATTCAAGGTGTGTACAATTTTCAGGTTTGTGGGAATTTTTGCAAACTTGCAATATTTTTTGCTGTATTTTGTATGGACTGAAGCAGTTCGTTCCACAATAACTAATTCAGTTTTAAACTTCCTGTATTTTGCACCTCGAATTATAGTGCATACGGTAGTCCAATGGTTAAAAACTTTGCTAGCATCTGCGCGGAGCATTTATGCCCTTGTAGGATGAAAATTCAAAAAGGATCTCTTCCCGTTTATTTATATTATGAATACAGTCAGCTAATGGCCTAATGCCCCTTTGCAATTATGACAACAAACCGTAAAGGCTTTCAATAGTACCACTTAGCATTTTGGATGAGAAATGGAACCAATCGGTTTAATTAAAAATATTGTTAAACATCATATATGAATACATAACAGCTTCTAAGTAGTGTGAAATGTATTGTCTGGTCTTTACTGCTGTATCATGGCCTGGCTTTTAGATTTTATGGAATCACGAGACAAAAGATAAATATTTTTTATTGGTGTAAATAGAAACATGTGAGACCTCGGCGTACTTTATAGTCAAATATTGTAGGGGTGCCAGACGTACCTTATTTTATGAAAAACAAAACACATTGGATCACCGATGTACAAGTACCACATGAGACAGGTAAATACAAATAAGAGTAACTTAAATTCTGTGGCTGATTTTTGAAAATGCTTTGTGAAACGCAACTTAGGTTAAATTAGGAAAAAGTTGCGTTCTTACATGCCGTTGAGATATTTGGGAAAGCTAAGATGTGGCCAAATTATTTGAAACATCAAAAAGCTAATGAAACTTTTCCATTGGCACTTTTTAGGCGCTACATGATGGTGTTTTTAAATTTTGTGCCCAAAAAGCCTGAAACTCATAATAGTGTTTTACAAGCAGTTGCTCAGATCTCTGAGATATCAACTAGGCAAATTGAGAAAAATGTAGGATGTTGTACCAATTAAACCTAAAGCCATAAAATGTTGAAAAATTTGAGTGTCCATAATAATTTGGCAACCCACTATATTTTAGTCTTATTTTTACTTACCTTTCTCACCTGATACATGTAAATCGTCCGAATACCCAACTTCGCAGGCACAAATCTACCGTGTCATTTAAAACATATTGGCCGTAACAGCCAATAAATTAGTGGTTTTCGTCGTATTAACGATTCTTTAAATTATGTTATTTCATATAACGCACCAATAATTAAAATGGTAAAAAACAAGATTCATATCTTGAAGAGCGCTGAACATGACTACAATATTGGAAAGCAATCCACTATACAGGGTGTTCCTTAATGATATGCGAATATTTAAGGGTCTGAATCTACATGAAAAATTAATGTTAGTTTGCTTTATAAACTATGGTCCAAAAATGTTTCCTTACAAAAAGTTGAAGTTTTAGGAAAAAAATAGAAATTAATTAATATTTTCAGAACCGCCTCAGATATTTCACTGATATTTAGTACGTAGTGAAAGTTAATAAAGTTGTATACTTTTCAATGCAAAAATAATTTTTAGCTTTAACACCCCGAGTTTTTGTAAGGAAAGATTTCTGGACCATAGTTTATAAAGCAAACAAACATTAATTTTTCACGTAGATTCACACCCTTAAATATGCTCATATCATTAAGGAACACCCTGTATACAGAATTTTTTAAATATTCAGCAAAAGAGCTTAACAAATCCGTTGTTACTGCTAAGCAAAAATCATACTGTGTGGGTACGCGACGTTTTGGGAGAATTTCATATCCAACCATCGTGCCAGTTACAAGTTAAACTGAATACGAGTATTATCTTCATGACGTTTCAGTGAAAACGAGTTTACACAAATTCAAAAGCTGTTGCAAGACCCTATCTTAGCCGACACCCTCCCAATACTTAACACCACATAATTAGTTTTTAAATAAGCTTCCGGTGATTCGTTGAAAAACTTTTTTGTCGTTGGCATTGTGTAAAAAATGGTGTATTCGAGTAAATTACTTTCATACGGCCGTCCAGATCAATCTTCCACTTCGTTGGATGTCCACAAAGAACGGCAGATGACAGGGCCGTATTGGGCATTGTCGCATCGACCTCAAAGAATCTCTCCACGGGAATTCTTGGCTAGAAAATACACTCATTCTCCCAGTATCAAAAAGTATATTGTGTATAACGAATAACTGATATGAGTTTTTGATTTGGTTTATACCAATGAAAAAAATACAAAAAGTCTTATGATGGATTAACCATGAGTCGGGCATGGTAACCAAGTGATAATATTATTAAAAACAAACTACAGATAATTTATAACCTATAATGGATCTAGTGAGCAGCTTAATGGCGAAGCTTAGCTATAACAGCTATTCTTACACTTAACCATTTACTGCATAAAGATATTTGATGGTAGAAAAGTACAACTATACGCATAACTGGAATGAGGAAAATGCGCAAGAAACCGATCACAACCTAAAAATAACAGCTATTCTTACACTTAACCATTTACTGCATAAAGATATTTGATGGTAGAAAAGTACAACTATACGCATAACTGGAATGAGGAAAATGCGCAAGAAACCGATCACAACCTAAAAATGCTTTAACAAAAAAAGTACAGGGTGGCCGATATGTAACTGACTGGTTTAACATGTTATCGTTAGTTTTTCCTGTTAAAAGAGTATGAAGAAGAACCATTGTGCCACCTTGACATTTTCCTACTGTGACTGTAGCATGGAAAAGGTTCATAGGTGGATTTTTTTCTTTCAGTAAACCTTTGTTAGATTTCAATTCTGAAATTCTGCATTCAGGTTACTCAACAGATAAATTTCACGCTTACAATGATCAACTAATAGCTGGAGAACTGCAGGGTCCTTGCCGGGGAAGGCCAAGAGCGGTTTGAGTTTGGTTATGCAGATCCTGCACTTACAAGTATTCGCTCAATAACAAACAATTGAGCTGTTCAAGTCTCACTATCACATTTAATACACGATTTACGAATACACATCGCACATTTTGTCTCGCTTAGATGAAGCGAGGTCCGTGTCGCCCGCAACCACGACAAATTCCCAAATTAATACATACACATATTTGTGAATCTTCCCATTTTCCTTTAATAACCGACAGGCAGTTGTTTGTGATTTTCTGTCCTGAAAATGAGATACCGTAGCGTCATCTATGAAAATTTGTCCTAGCTGTTTTTCTTGTTACTACAGGGTGGCCCATGCATGTGTGGACGGAATATTAATCATAAACAAATACATTTTGGAAAAATATATTTATGGCATGTTATACAAGACATTTGAGGGTACATTTCTAAAATATTGCCAATTATACAGGGTCTCCCAATTTTGACCTACATATCAAAGTTGTGATTTTTTAAAAAGAATGCCTCAAATTTTATTGCATATTTGGATAAACCAATTCAAAAGAAGAAGATTGATATAACATACTATGGGGTTTTGGTAATTAGCTACTGAGATGTAAGCTGTTTTGTCCAGAAAAACCGTCCACTTCGGCAAACCCTCAATACGCCATTGTGAAATTTGGAGTGCTATATTTTGTATCAAAAAAAACTTACATACCTCAGCTTTTATCTTATTTGTTACTTTTTCGAATTTACATTTTTACTAATACAGGGTGGTCAAAAACGCAAATTGTACTTTTTCTCAAAAATTTCAAATGCATCACCCTGTATATTTGTGCAAGTTTGGATTTAGTTTCTTATAATTTTTTTTTGGTATACGGTTTGATTCAGATAAAATTACTATATTTTGAGTTATTGAGCTTTTGATAGAACAACACACCAAAATTAAGGAAAAAAAATCACATCATCCTTGGAAACAAAAGACAAACAGTGGGCTAGTTCCATATTGCCACTAAGAGTACAGATTTGACGTAAAAACTAATAACAATCAGAACAGTATAAATCAGCTTCAAGCGTAATAGAGAAAAACAACTATAACAACAACATAAACAAACAACTATCACTACTCAAGACCTAAACTACAAAAACTGCTCGAAAATATCTCCACCATGTTGAATACACAGCCGTAGTCTTTGGATAAATCACCGTTGCACATCCCTTATGTTCAGAAAACCATCCTTAATCCTTTCCTTCATATTTTCCGGAGTAGATGGTAGATATCTATAAACCTCTTGCTTAACGTAGCCCCATAGAACGAAGTCCATCGGTGTCATATCTGGTGATCTAGGAGGCCAAGATATAGGCCCTCAAGTATTCTGTACCTGTTAATCTGTTGTCGAAAAAAAAGGCCCGATAACTTGTCTGCCAATAACTCCTCCCCAAACATTCAACCTCCATTTATTTTGAAAATCTCTGCCTAACCCAGTAAGGGTTTTCCGTCGCATAATAGTGCAACAAATCTAGCCCTTCCTCGGTTTGTATTCTGGACTGGTAGGCCTCCGTAATCCGTACACCGGTCTATGACCTCTCTTACTTCCTTTACTCCAGTTGCTCTCAAGTCCTGGATCGATTTGAGGAACTGCTGCATGTCTACCACGACAGTTTCTGAAATTTCATCCGGCAACTAGGTAGCAGCCCGGATATCTTCACGTTTGAGGATTTGAAGAAACATTGGAAGAAGTATTCCATTTCGGGAGCATTGTTTTTACCGTTCCTACTTAAATTCGTACTAGCTGAAGAGCACGATGCTCCTGATTTCAATGACATGGAGCACGGACAAAGCATTTCCGATTTGGTTGATATCACTTTGACAGAACATGCCAAACGGCAGTATTATGATAGGGTTAAGGCTGCGTTTCAACATCAAATCGAAACCTGCTCAGACTAACGGCCAAAGATAATAAGAACGTATAAAAACCAGGAGTATTAATCGGAATGAGCCTTGAAGGTGGATAGGAAGAGATGTGCAAGAAAAAACAATATCGGAAATCTGAAACTGGATTCATCAATCATCGTAGCTATTGGGGTGACGAGTTCAAAGACACATTCATCAAGGTTGCCATTCCTAGGAATGTATCCAAAACACGATGTCTATTAGAAATATATGTTGAGGTGTTGAAAGTAAAGCTTATAATGTGTTATGGCATATTTATTTATATAATTTGGCGAGTAAAAACATTCCTGTGGCTCCTCAGCCTCCCTAATCGCCTGACTTGAGTCCATGTGACTATTTTCTCTTTCCGAAGTTAAAAATTCATCTCAAGGGGACTGATTTTGGAACAGTCGAAACGTTCGTATAGCTGTAACCGACCAGCTGAAGGCTATTCCAGTACCGGTGTTCCAGCACTGCTATGAGAAGTGGAAGAACCGTCTCCAGCGCTGTGTGACTTTACAAGGGAGTTATTTTGAGGGTAACAATATAAAATTGTAATTAATTTACAGACCTCGTACATACAATTTTTAAGGACAAACTTAACTAACTTCAGCGTATTCTCAAAGTCGTACCGATTTCACCTGTTATGCAGATTCGTCCAACAAATGCACCTACATCATGAAATGATTTGCCAACTTGACGCAAAATAACGTTGGAACAAAAATCCTCACGGGAAAGGTAACGCGCTAATCTAACTGCCGTTCACTCCTGTCAAACTTCCTCTTCCCGTAATGGATTTCCATTCCGATAAAATATAACAATATTGGGAGAATAATCACACATAAGTAAAACTTGAAAACCATTCGACATCTTTTTCTATCCGGTGATGTAAATTTTCACGAAGATCAAAAACAAATAAAATAATATGGCACAGCAGCACTAATAACCTATCTATGAAGCTTTTGGTTTGTATTCATTTCAACATACGGGAAGCTCAGAAAATCCAAGTACAAGGTCAACAGTATAAAACATAATGATAGAGAATAAATACACGAGTACAAATGTCACCGATCTTAAAGGAACGTCCTTGTGAATAATAATCGGTTTGTGGAAATATCTACTAATTATTTCATTCAATGTGGAAACTACGGTATTTAAATACCTTGTATCAATTATTGTTTACTTTGTATGCACGACAAGCATAATTTCATATAACCAAAATAAGCTGCGTATTTTGTTTTCAACAGAAAGTACTTAATATACATTGAGTGTGAAAAATACTTGAATATATATATATATATAAAGAGAAAATAATCATGCGGAGAAATGTATATAACAAAAAAATAGCCGCGTGGTTGTGGTTAGATGTCGCCTTGAAAATTCGAGGTCTTCTAGTTATTTTATACTACAATGTGTAGGTTGGCTCTTGTTGTGGGCTTCGTGTGTGATTTTTTCCCATCCATCTTTATTTCCTCAGGTTACACCCGTATCCGGATGTATGAGCATGTGTATCTACTGTTGTAGTTGCATATGTGCATTCATTTCGGGCCTGATAAAGCCAACCAGCAGAAATACGTATCGCTCGGGTTACCTATCCTATTTTCTGCTCGAATCCACTTTCCTCCTTTTTGCGGATTTTGCCCATTATTTTCCTATTTTTTTTGTTATATATATATATATATATATACAATCAATTGTTCATTGGGTAATTGACAAAGTTTTTTCTTATGCTTTAGTAATCAACAATTTATTTGTTTCCAAGGATGATGCAATATTTTAGGGAATTAAGCCGTTCCATAAAAGTCGTGTTAATAACCGAAAAAATAGTCGTAAACACGCTTATAAAAAATTGAATCCAAACTTGCACAAATATACAGGGTGATGCAATTGAAATTTTTGAGAAAAACTACAATTTGCGTTTTTGACGACCCTGTATGAGCAAAAACTAAAATTCGAAAAAGTAATAAATAAGATAAAAGCTGAGGTGTGTAAGTTTTTTTGATACAAAATTCAGGCATTCTATTTGAAAAATCACAACTTTGATATGTAGGTCGAAATTGGGGTATAATGGCCAATATTTTAGAAATGTCAAATGTCATGCATAACATCCCATAAATAGATTTTCCCAAAATGTATTTGCTCATGAGTCCGTCCACACATGGATGGGCTACCACCCTTTATATATACTTTGAAAAGGTTAGTATCTCATAGATGGTGCTATAGCCACATACGAGTATATGCTTGCACGACTATATGCTCATATAGGCAAGCCGAGACACAAAACATATAATAAGAATGGAACTTTTTCCTCACTGCACTATGAATAAAAACAAAATTTGAAGTACAATAGTAATTGTGCAGTTTTATTGTGAGCGCAGTAACGCAAGACTGTCATGTTTATAATTCTTTTGTGTCTCAGTGAGTTTCATCATAGACATATAAGAATAATTTATACTAAGTGACATATAAATCCGAACACCCAGTTTAAATGGTTTTATTTTAATAAAATTTTGTATAAGTACTTAATGAAGCATAATAAGTAAATGATAAAAATTTCAAAATGATTGCACTGCTTTAAAGCCCTTTGACCTTTAATAATGTGTGGATGCACCCTGATGTGCTACGCATTCTCCAACGCGCCTAGGCATGCTTCTGATCGGGTGGTCAATGTCCTCCTGTGGTATCTCATTCTAGGCAACCACCAACTCCTCTCGAAGTGCTTCTAGAGTCTGAGGAGGACGTTGCAAATTGAGCAATCTCCTACCCATCATATTCCACACGTGCTCAATTGAGGATAAGTCGGGAGATCTTGGTGGTCATGGTAACAATGTGACATCATTATATTGAAAAAGTCTATTGTGACTCTTGCAACATGTGGTCGGGCATTATCTTGTTGGAAAGTTGGATCTGCCAGGGTGTCAAGATAGGGTAAAAGATGGGGTTCTAGAACTTCGTGGATATAACGCTGGGCGTTCATGTTACCTCTGATGAAGATTAAATGTGACCTGGAACCATAAGCTATAGCACCCCAAACCATAACTCCAACAGTGTGATGAACATGTCCTTCAACAAAAAACTGTGGATTCCTCCTTTCACCACGTCGCCTTCTAACCCTGGCACGACCATCGTGCATGCCTAAACAAAATCGAGACTCGTCACTAAAGACAATACTGTTCCATTCCTGATCCCAGAGTGACCGTTGTCTGCACCACTCATGGCGATTACGTCGGTATTCTCGAGTTAAAGGGAGGACCCAGTGGCCGGTATGAAACCAAGCCAAAACTTCTCTTACGTCGGTAAAAACATGAAAATAGGTCTTCCATGTTCTGCAAACCATTCATTTGCAATGGACCTGGTAGTGGAGAAACGGTCCCTTAAGGCCAATAATCTTAGGCGGCGATCTTCACGGTCTCTTGTTCTACGGCGGCGTCCAGTGCCCCTTGCTCTTTGCGTACGGCCTTCTCGAAGCCATGCCTGACAACACCTAACCACAGTGTCTACACTTCTTTGCACTCTAACTGCAATTGCCCGAAAAGAAAGTCCAGCTTCCCGAAGTCCCACTATACGGCCCCTATCAAACTCACTAAGTTGACGAAATCGTACAGGTCTCCGTACTCTAGGCATCGTAACCGATCGTAAAGGATGTCAAGAACCAAAATCCGCCAACGTTGATTCTTTACTGCGGCTGAAATATTCATTTTTAGAGCGTTAGTGAATTAAAAAAAAAACAGTATAAAAACCGGAATGTCCAACTGATAAGGCTGAAAATTTTTTCACTTGTTATTTACAGTATTTACAGTAAGATAAATACATACATTCACCAACTTTTATTAAAATAAAACCACGTAAACTGGGTGTTCGGATTTATATGTCACTTAGTATAATTTTTATTAGTCAAGTATTCGAGAATGGGCGAATTTTTGACAAGAAAACCAAAATTGCAAACCTTGGGTTTTTAAAGAAAAATCAGATTAAAACAGAAATGTATTGGTGTTAGTTTAAATTTCATGCAAGTACGATATAGAAATTTGAGTTATTTCGCTAAACCCGCTTATGAGCCCTGATCCTCTAAATCAGCTTTTCTTTCGCATTACTTTTTCCTATTCTTATTCTTTCTAAGAGCTACGATAGGTACAGCATTCTGAAGGTTTTCCTTTGTGGCCTATCAATGATAGACTAGCGGCTTACTATGCTAGGCTAGTCCGGTCCTGTTAACAAAGAAGACATGAATGAGCAGAACTCGCGCGGTCGACCTGACGGTTTCCGATACCACGCCAGCAGACTAAAAAAGGTAGCTAAATTACATTTTTGATTTAGGTCTTTTTTATTTTGTTAGCATTTTCATTCATCTTTGAAGTCATTAATTTTTCCCGAAGGTGTGTATAAATGTGTATCAGGTAGCGGCGACGTGGCAGGTTCGGAATTAATTCTGGTTATCAACGCAGACGGGGCCCGATGATGGCGCTACCACCAATTTCCGTTTCTGTGAAGATTTTGGTGAAAGCGAAATAGAGGTAGATATAGTTTGTTCTACATCAGTGGTCACCAACACGTCGATCGCGAGCTACCACCAATTCTGGTGGTGCACAACATATACCCACTGATTCAGCATTGTAAAAGCAACTCAAACAGGGATACATACACAATTTCCATTTGTTTATTGTATGCGCCTTAACTTTCAAAATTTATATAAAATTGTTCTCCATAGATCAAGGAAAGAGAATAGGACATGAATAAAGAAAAAGATTCTTTTCTGCGGACAACATCTTTGTTCATAATGATAACGGATGCCAACTAACTATCCTTCAGTGTGACTTGGCGCTTGGGAGCTTCGGCATCAACCGTAAAACATAAGTATGAGAAATTATCTTCTGAAGCCAAATAACTAGAAAGACGGCTGTGCTGTGGCAGCGACCGCGATATATATCGCGGGCGGCTAGGACAGCCGTTACTAAATTCATTAGCGTTTAATTAGCGTTACGAAAACCACCCAAACACTCTCAACTATCATGCCTAATGAGGACAAAGCGATATCTTGGTATGGATATGTTGTTAATGGAGATTAACAGGAATACGTACAACAAAAGACTCAATGCCCGATTTTACTATTCGCCAAGGGGAATCAAATTTTGCGCTTACGTAGCTCTATGGCGCAAATTGGACCAATGAGAAGGCATCTTAGTAGTAGCGGCTGTCAAACTAGCGAAAAATTATTCGATTTGTGGTAGATGGGCCCCTAATTCCCATATGTTTCATAAATCACCTACTTTAGCTACAAAAATCTATTTTATATAAATACCTCTAGTTTGCGAAATAATTGTAAAGTCTGGTTTTATTATTGCAAGTTGTTCAAGGGGACGTTAAAAACATGGATGGATAAAATGGGCACACCAATGTTTGTGGGAAAACTTTTTATTTGACACACACAGAATGAGAAAACGTGTCTTTTAGGATTCAATCGAAAGTATTGGCAGGAATGAAAAAACTCGTATTAGATTTTTAGGTATTTATGAGACCTACAAAATGACACAACAAAATTGGAGTAGATTGATCAAGTAGTTTTTGAGAATTTCTAATTGTTTATCTCATCACTACTAGTTTATTGAGCAACATACAGGGTTAGTTCAAAGGGCTTTTTATAGCAAAATACACTAGTTTATCTTGCCGATATGAATCGCAAACCATTCCGAAAGATAAACGTTATTTTTATTCAAAAAGTATGGGTTATGTTTTTTCTTCTAAACAAATACAAAAATTTCGTATTTGTGAGTGATTATCAACAAAAAATGATAGACATATCCGCTTTGTTTAAAAATGTTTATAGTAACGTGTGTTTTTCGAACATCGAACCGCATTTGTTCAATTACTCACAAATACGAAACGTTTGAATTTGTTTAGAAGAAAAAATCGCAACCTTTATTTTTCGCATAAAAATAACATTTATCTATCGCAAGTCATATCGGCAAGGTAAACACGTGTATTTTGCTATTAAATGCTCTTTGAAAGAACCCTGTATATTGCTCAATAAACTAGTAGTTTTCGGATAAATAATTAGAAATTCTCAAAAACTACTTGATCAATCTACTACAATTTTGTTGTGATTATTTAGAAGTACGGTTTTAACGAGTTTCAAGTAGTTGCGTGAAATAATCGTTGCATTACCAACAAGTGCCAAAACCTGCATTTTGTCTCGTTTTTCGGCCATAACATTTTTGCGATTGGTCGGATCTTTTTACGTGTGGTCTCATTTTGTAGGTTTCATACCTAAAAATGTTATATAAAACGTTTTTTTGTTCCTGGCAACACCTTCTATTGAATCCCAAAAAACACGTTTTCTCATTCTTTGTTGTCGAATAAAAAGTTTTTTGCGTCCATGTTTTGAATACCCCCTTGAACAACTTGCACCAATAAAACCCGACTTTAAAATTATTAAGGACTTAGGGTAAATACTAATATGATTAGACTATATCCTTTAAGATATTAGACAGTGTTATGGGCAGTCCTCTGAAAAAAAAACTCAAGTGATTAAACGATTATGTCAGGATCTTCTGTGATATGGAAAGCGTGCTTATAAAATACTTTGATATAGTTTGTTCTCGAAATATTAATTTGAAATATTTTTTGTTAATAAATGAAAGAAATTAATTAATTAAAATTGTCATAATGTAAATCAAAAAATTGTTAGTAGGTATGTGGTTCTTAGGCTTAAAATAGCTAGTGAGAGAAATGTTAATTTACTCAATAAGTAAGTAATTAAGTTAAAAGTTGCAACTCATAAATATTTATTCTTATTTACCTTTGTTTTGTTTCAATAACGATTATTATCTACTGGTTTTATTCCACAACAAAAGCAGAGATATCTTTTTTAATGTTTTATTATATAATATTGTCCAAAACTTTTATACATAAAACATCAATGAAAAACACTATTCCTGTATGACCCGAATTCTCTTCTCCATGCAACAACGAAAATCTGTAGTAAAAATACATATGAAAAAGAAAAACCAAAAAATAACACTTAGACACATTTTTTAGGTTTCTATAAAAATTGCTTTCTTAACCTAAAATAGCCTCGAGTTCTTTTGTCGATTTCAGTTGTTTTAACTGGTTTTAAAGATCATACCAAGTTATTTAAGCCACTGTTGTAGACTTTCACAAATGTTTCTTTAATTAGTTTGTGAATAATAATAATTATATTAAGTGACATATAAATCCGAACACCCAGTTTAAATGGTTTTATTTTAATAAAAGTTGGTGAATGTATTTATCTTACTGTAAATAACAAGTGAAAAAATTTTCAACCTTATCAGTTGGACCGGTTTTTATACTGCTTTTTTTTAATTCACTAACGCTCTAAAAATGAATATTTCAGCCGCAGTAAAGAATCAACGATTTTGGTTCTTGACATCCTTTACGATCGGTTACGATGCCTAGAGTACGGAGACCTGTACGATTTCGTCAACCTGGTGTGTTTGATAGGGGCCGTATAGTGGGACTTCGGGAAGCTGGACTTTCTTTCGGACAATTGCAGTTAGAGTGCAAAGAAGTGTAGGCACTGTGGTTAGGTGTTGTCAGGCATGGCTTCGAGAAGGCCGTACGCAAAGAGCAAGGGGCACTGGACGCCGCCGTAGAACAACAGACCGTGAAGATCGCCGCCTAAGATTATTGGCCTTAAGGGACCGTTTCTCCACTACCAGGTCCATTGCAAATGAATGGTTTGCAGAACACGGAAGACCTATTGGCATGCGAAGTGTTTACCGACGAATGAGAAGTTTTGGCTTGTTTTCATACCGGCCACACTGGGTCCTCCCTTTAACTCGAGAACATCATCGTAATCGCCTTGAGTGGTGCAGACAACGGTCACTCTGCGATCAGGAATGGAACAGTATTGTCTTTAGTGACGAGTCTCGATTTTGTTTAGGCATGCACGATGGTCGTGCCAGGGTTAGAAGGCGACGTTGTGAAAGGAGGAATCCACAGTTTTTTGTTGAAAGACATGTTCATCACACTGTTGGAGTTATGGTTTGGGGTGCTTATGGTCCCAGGTCACCTTTAGTCTTCATCAGAGGTAGCATGAACGCGCAGCGTTATATCCACGAAGTTCTAGAACCCCATCTTTTACCCTATCTTGACACCCTGGCAGATCCAACTTTCCAACAAGATAATGCCCGACCACATGTTGCAAGAGTCACAATAGACTTCTTTCAACATAATGATGTCACATTGTTACCATGGCCACCAAGATCTCCCGACTTATCCCCAGTTGAGCACGTGTGGGATATGATGGGTAGGAGATTGCTCAATTTGCAACGTCCTCCTCAGACTCTAGAAGCACTTCGAGACGAATTGGTGGTTGCCTGGAATGAGATACCACAGGAGGACATTGACCACCTGATCAGAATCATGCCTAGGCGCGTTGGAGAATGCGTAGCACATCAGGGTGCATCCACACATTATTAAAGGTCAAAGGGCTTTAAAGCAGTGCAATCATTTTGAAATTTTTATCATTTACTTATTATGCTTCATTAAGTACTTATACAAAATTTTATTAAAATAAAACCATTTAAACTGGGTGTTCGGATTTATATGCCACTTAGTATAAGTACTAACAAAAAAAGAATTTTATTTCTAAAAGTAAACTGATAAATATAGACCTAACAATAAATAGGTAGATACCCTCGTTGAAGCTAACAGGTCATGTTTCCTCTACAGTTAACATCTAGAACATAAGTCTCTCTAAATACTAAAAACCGTTTTCTTTTTCTATCTATAAACATTATTTATTTATATTACTCATTGATTTTAAAACAATTAATACCATCTGGATTACGATGAAAATACATTAAAATATCCTCACAAGCTAAATAAAAAACAAAACTATATCATGTAATTACACGTCTCTTATAATAAACAAACAACTTTTGCCTTTTAATGGCCGTGGGAGGAGTTAAATCTCTATTGTCATTACTGTCCACTATAGTGGAAGAATAAGCATTATGTAATCCTGCTTATGTCCTCAAGGAATTTGTCAAGCAAAATTTTGTACAGCAATAATAAAATGGAAATTTAATTGCTAACATATCTATCTAGATATTGTGTCATATTATTGGTGTATTATCATATGATCATGGCGCATGACGCAAATGGAAAAATAAGTTTTTGTAGCTAAACCAAGTGATTTATTTGTATGTCATACATGTTGATTTAATGAGGGGATGAGAGGCCCATCTTACAAAAATAAAATTACTCCTAAGACATACATGTTAAACAAAAAATTGTGCTATATTGAAGTTAGCGCGAAATGTTTTGCAATTTTTCCATATAAAAGATTTTCCAACGTAAAGATCGATATTATACTAAGTGACATATAAATCCGAACACCCAGTTTAAATGGTTTTATTTTAATAAAATTTTGTATAAGTACTTAATGAAGCATAATAAGTAAATGATAAAAATTTCAAAATGATTGCACTGCTTTAAAGCCCTTTGACCTTTAATAATGTGTGGATGCACCCTGATGTGCTACGCATTCTCCAACGCACCTAGGCATGCTTCTGATCAGGTGGTCAATGTCCTCCTGTGGTATCTCATTCCAGACAACCACCAACTCCTCTCGAAGTGCTTCTAGAGTCTGAGGAGGACGTTGCAAATTGAGCAATCTCCTACCCATCATATCCCACACGTGCTCAATTAGGGATAAGTCGGGACATCTTGGTGGCCATGGTAACAATGTGACACCATTTGTTGAAAGAAGTCTATTGTGACTCTAGCAACGTGTGGTCGGGCATTATCGTGTTGGAAAGTTGGATCTGCCAGGGTGTCAAGATAGGGTAAAAGATGGGGTTCTAGAACTTCGTGGATATAACGTTGCGCGTTCATGTTACCTCTGATGAAGATTAAAGGTGACCTGGAACCATAAGCTATAGCACCCCAAACCATAACTCCAACAGTGTGATGAACATGTCTTTCAACAAAAAACTGTGGATTCCTCCTTTCACCACGTCGCCTTCTAACCCTGGCACGACCATCGTGCATGCCTAAACAAAATCGAGACTCGTCACTAAAGACAATACTGTTCCATTCCTGATCCCAGAGTGACCGTTGTCTGCACCACTCAAGGCGATTACGTCGGTGTTCTCGAGTTAAAGGGAGGACCCAGTGTGGCCGGTATGAAAACAAGCCAAAACTTCACATTCGTCGGTAAACACTTCGCATGCCAATAGGTCTTCCGTGTTCTGCAAACCATTCATTTGCAATGGACCTGATAGTGGCGAAACGGCCCCTTAAGGCCAATAATCTTAGGCGGCGATCTTCACGGTCTGTTGTTCTACGGCGGCGTCCAGTGCCCCTTGCTCTTTGCGTACGGCCTTCTCGAAGCCATGCTTGACAACACCTAACCACAGTGTCTACACTTCTTTGCACTCTAACTGCAATTGCCCGAAAAGAAAGTCCAGCTTCCCGAAGTCCCACTATACGGCCCCTATCAAACTCACTAAGTTGACGAAATCGTACAGGTCTCCGTACTCTAGGCATCGTAACCGATCGTAAAGGATGTCAAGAACCAAAATCCGCCAACGTTGATTCTTTACTGCGGCAGAAATATTCATTTTTAGAGCGTTAGTGAATTAAAAAAAAGCAGTATAAAAACCGGAATGTCCAACTGATAAGGCTGAACATTTTTTCACTTGTTATTTACAGTAAGATAAATACATTCACCAACTTTTATTAAAATAAAACCATTTAAACTGGGTGTTCGGATTTATATGTCACTTAGTATACATCGCATTTTAGCTTTTAGTCTTTACTGTTCATCAGTTTTCAGAAACGGGATCTCAAATGTTTTCATACTCACAAGCAGGGATTTTCGCAACATTATTTCATTATAAAAAAACACGAGCTGCTAAATTACTTTTACGCCATTTTTACAGAAAAAACTAGTAAACGTTCGTCTTTTTCCTCTGACAGCTTAAGTATTATTTATATAATAGATTCGTTGTCTGTATATAGGCTAACAATATAAATTGATGTAAAACATTCTGCAATTTAAACTTTATCAATGCAGAGCTATTGTTAGAAAAAGTACCTACTTGCCTGGGAAGCAGAGTATTATATAAATTTGTTTTTACAAGAAATTTTAGGCTATAGTTTCTGAAAGTACATTATGAATAAGAATATGTTACCGCACCAAAAAAAAGTTGAATAACCGGTTATTGTGTATGCCAAATAGATCGCGTATGCAACATGTATACAGGGTTAACAGTTAGACCATAAATCATAGATCACGTCAACTGCGCAGTAAATTTTGTTTAATCAAACCTGCAGTAACGCATGCTGAATGCACCAAGAATTAACAAAGGCGCAACATTACCTAACCTAACTAACTAATATATGTGGTCTAAGACATTTAAATGCAAAAGTTGCATTGGTGGGATTAACTTGTTTGATTTATTCTCGCGGTCGAAAACCCTTCGATCGAGAAAGTGTTTCGATGATTTTCCGAGTCATTGTTCGAGAAAAACAACAAACAACAATTTTTTACAGTGTGCTGAATTCATACCGCACATAGTAGGCATACCTCGTTAACCAAAATTACCCAAAACGTGAAGATTACAACAAAACGATGCAGTATCCATTTCGTAACAATCCCGCTGCTATTTTATAACGAGATGTGGATAACTAACCAAGGAATATCTACTTAACCGAGTCTAAATAATGACAATGTATTCATTCAAGCATATTTTTTGGTATTACTGTAAATTCAGGTTTTGGAAATATCAAAGTTACATTTTTGTTTATACGCTTGCATCTCTCGACGTGATGAGGCAATCACAAGAGATATGTGCGAATTTTAGTAGAATTATTTCAATCTCATACAAACTCCAGCTGTTCGATTAAATGCGGTATTATTTAAAAAGTCGATAGTAAACCAATATTTTGCCTCCAGAATGAGTAGTAAGCAATATCATCTCCATCAAAGTATTCCACGCCCTGTTCTTAGAAACCGTCTCTATTTTTATCAGTGGTGTTAAGCTTCTGGCAGATCTAAAAAATAGTTTTTTTCTACCATTGACCAAATAATTACGTTTTAGAACTAATAACCGCTTTGCTATTCAATATAGAGATGACCGATATCGTTATTTTTGAATATCTGTCACATCTGATAGCGTTACTTTATATATACAGGGTGGCACATCGAAAACGAAACAGATGCATTTACTGGCAGCTCAGTTTTTTTTTTGGAAAAACGCTCAGACCCGTCGATTTTGTGTTCGAGGGTGACACAAGTTTGGCAAAAAATCACGTTAGCACGTGCAGCCCCTAAGCGGGGGTGACACCACCCACAAAATCTTAAATGGAAAGGGGGGTCGAGTGATACCTTATTTTAAAGGACCCCACATGAAGAAATCCAAAGGTGATAAATCTGGCGATCTTGGGGGCCATTCAATGGCACCTCTTCTACCAATCCATCGATCTGGAAACGTCTGATCTAAATATTGTCGAACACGTAATGCGTAATGTGGTGGGGCACATCAACCTATTCGCAATGTATCGCCGATCATTCTGATTTTCAATTATGGCTGTTAATGCAGGATCTATGGCGTCTTCCAGTAATTCCAAATACCAGACCAAATATTTAATTTTTGTGGCTGCTGTGTATGAACCTCATGATACATTCTGGAATTAGAATCGGACCAATATCGGCAGTTATGATGATTCACTATGCCATTTAAGAAAAAGGAACATTCATCGAAAAAGCAAGTGTTGAATAGAAAATGTTCATCGTTTATAATTCGTTCACTCATATCTTCACAAAATTGTAATCGCCGATCAAAATCTTCTTCATTAAGTTTTTATACCAGGTGAATTTTATACGGTTGAAACCTATGGGCCTTTAGAATCCGTTGGACAGTACGTCGACTAACACCACACACAGTCTCCAATTTGCGGGTACTTAACGTAGGATCTACATAAACTTGCCCTAAAACCCCCACTCTATTGCTTCGTTCCTTATGGGATTTTCAATGTTGCGTTTTTTATTGGCGACTGACCCAGTTTCCCGAAATTTAGCTACAAGTTCTAGAACATATTTTCGATGCACGTTACTGTTCTCATTAAATATTTCTGCTGTTCTATTAGCGCACTGATTATTTCCGAAAAATATTTCGATAATTTCAACTCTTTCTGCTGTGGAATATACCATGGTTAATTTATGTAATAAAGCGTTACAAGTTATTTTAGCAACAAAGTTTGGTCAAATCAATCGCAAACTATCTAATAAATTCCTATTTAAAATAAGTACGAGATATTTCCTTATCTTTCTTCAAGAAATAACAATGATAAACAAACCATGGGCGTAGTGAAGAAAAGGATTTACTTATTAAGTAAATTCTTTTAGTCAAATTTCTTCTGAAAGTAGTACAAACTAATCTGATGTACCTATTAAAGTCTACTTTAAGCTTTAAATCAATAAATCTTCAAAACTACTGAACTGAAGCTCAGGTATTTTACATAATTATAAAAGGAATTGAAAGACCTTTAAAATAAGGTATCACTCGACCCCCCTTGCCATTTAAGATTTTAGGGTTGGTGTCACCCCCGCCCAGGGGGCTGCACGTGTTAACGTGATTTTTTACCAAACTTGTGTCCCCCTCGAAAACCAAATCGACGGGTCAGAGCGTTTTTCCAAAAAAAAACTGAGCTGCCAGTAAATGCGTCTGTTTCGTTTTCGATGCGCCACCCTGTATATATTTTTTTTTATACTCCAACTACCACGAAGGCCTAAGGCCTAAACACCCATTGGGTACCGTGGGGCTATAGGGGATACAGGGGAAAAGGGGGACGCCACACGGACTCTGGCGAGGGAACACGTGTGCATGCAACTTGCACACATTCTGGCTCCGCCTACGAGATCCGCCGGGTGGTACCTCCGCATTCGACAGTCAGAGACCGTCTACCACCTACGGACAATCATAACATCCATAGCCAAGAGAAAAATTTCTCCTGGGACGGGATTCGAACCCGCACAGCGCACGGCGACTGATCAGGGGACCGAAGAGTCTACTACTGCGGCCACCGCTGCTGCCTCAATCATCATCATACCGATACCGGAGCTCAAGGTTGGTAAGGCATGGTAAGTAATATATGAATACCATTTAATATCGGCAACAGTACATTCTAGTTTTTACGCATAAGGAAACAAGAATACAAACATCTACAAATTTTAGCAGAAATTTATTGATGTTATATTTATATGAAATGCTTGGCTACAGAATAGGTCATATAGAATAATATAGCAGCTCCAGGTTGATATAAAAGAATTCTGGAAGCAGACTCCAGGAAGCAGTATGTTATGGTATGTGCTATTCTGGTGATAGTGTAGATCCTGAACATCATAATCGTAGCATTTACTGAAGGGTTGGTCAGTAAATACAGAAAACTTATTATTACGAAGAATGGGATATTCTCCAAGTCATTCAGGTGGGCTCTGTAATACAAAGGGATAAATTTTCAGATTATTCTTCATTGATTCTTACAGAAATGCTTTTTAGAAAAAAAAATTGTTTAGTAACAGTTGCAGCTTTCAAGGTTTTAGTTACTTTTGGGAGTTAACTATGCTATAAAGATATGCGACATCCATTATGTATTAAAATTTTTATATGAAATCCTTTTATATGAAAACTTGTATAACAATTCTTTACAGAATGTCGTTTATCACTATTGTGTCGTTTACCTTCTGTATCTTTCGATTTTTTCATGAGTTCTAACTTTTTCCCCCAACAATGCTCCATCCTCAGGATTCATGGCCACCTGTAACAAACCATTTTATGTTCTTATTCATACAGTGGACTAATATATCACCGAATTAGACTTAGTATACCTTCTACCTTGTCTTGCATTTGAAGAAACAAAATATTTCTATTGGGTCAACCGTATAGTAACAATTGATAGCGACCGTCAGATGGAGAAACATTAAATCATATATGTTTATTCCATCTGAAAATTTATAGAACTTGAAGATTTATTTTTATACAGTTAAAAGCGCGGAGTGATAATTTTGCTTCGAAGTGTACAATGAGTATTTTATTCCCAGTTCTACCTAGGTTGTATCGCACTTTCCCTAAGACAGTTCTAGCAAGGCCGCTGATCCCTCCTTTGCTACAGCCACTTCTCATAAACAGGTCAATATTTATTACATCATCATAAGGCGCAGGTGTCAATAACACTATCTACTTTGCTATTATCTCTCGCTGTGATAAATAGTTGGAACACGCGAACATCCGCAAAAATATTTTCGAAATCCTAATTTCAAAATCACTTCATTTTGCTCAACCGACTGAAAACAATATTACAAGGTGTCTGGACCCCTTCTTTGAATAGACTGCATACAATGTGTTTGGTCACGACATACCGATATTTGAGGGGGATATTTTTCAGCTATTTTTATCAACAAATCCACCCCTATAATGTCCTAAATCATCCCCCTGGAATTGGGTCCATATCGCTGCGAACAAAATTAGGGCTGACACGGATATGGTCTGCCGCCCAACAAGACACATTATTTTAAGAACAACAATGTGCATAACCAATAATGGAGGACATTTTGAACAGCTTCTGTAACATTAAACATGTCCAAACTCTCTATAAGAAACAGTGATTTGTCATTTTTATGAATAAAAAGTTTGAAAACAATTTGCATTTTATTACAACCATTTTGACCCATGTTAAATAGCATTTATTGCTTAACGTAGAATACTTATGATAACAAAAAGCTGTAGAATTAGCACAAAAAAGTACAACTTCACTGACTAGTTTTTGAATGGTGTGCGGAAATGCACAAAATAATCAATTTTCTTCCATATTTTTTTCTGTTTTTGTCTGTTTTCAGTATGTTTGACGGTTAGTATCAAAACAAGTTTTTCAATAATCGCTAGGACAACGTGCCATGGTTCAAATGACACCAAATATATCATTATGTGACACTTACGTACTCAGTTATTACAATTTTCATACATGCACTACTGTAATCGTCACGTAAAAATAAAAATGGCCGCCATTTCAAGGGGGATG
The DNA here is from genome assembly GCA_963669975.1 of Acanthoscelides obtectus. NCBI lineage: Eukaryota > Metazoa > Arthropoda > Insecta > Coleoptera > Chrysomelidae > Acanthoscelides > Acanthoscelides obtectus. The sequence continues at coordinate 15,728,346 of CAVLJG010000010.1, forward strand.
AGGTAGGACATTGTAGGGAGGTGGATTTTTCGATAAAAATAGCTGAAAAATACCCCTCTTAAAAAACTGAGCTGCCAGTAAATGCGTCTGTTTCGTTTTCGATGCGCCACCCTGTATATATATATAGAGAGAAAATTATCATGCGGAGAAAGGTATATAACATAAATAGGAAAATAATGGACAAAATCCGCAAAAAGTGGATCGAGCAGGAAATAGGATAGGTAACCCGAGCGATACGTATTTCTGCTGATTGGCTTCATCAGGCCCGAAATGAATGCACATATGCAACTACAAAAGTAGAGACACATGCCCATACCATCCGGATGCGGGTGTAACCTGAGGAAACAAAGTACCACAGCAAGTGGCTATAACCGGCCGCGTGGTTGTGGTTATTTGTCGCCTTGAAAATTCGAGGTCTTCTAGCCATTTTATACTACAATGTGTAGGTTGGCTCTTGTTGTGGACTTCGTGTGTCTCTCCAACTTTGTTTCCTCAGGTTACACCCGTATCCGGATGTATGGGCATGTGTCTCTACTTTTGTAGTTGCATATGTGCATTCATTTCGGTCCTGATGAAGCCAACCAGCAGAAATACGTATCGCTCGGGTTACCTATCCTATTTTCTGCTCGAATCCACTTTTTGCGGATTTTGTCCTATATATATATATATACCGATACCGGAGCTCAAGGTTGGTACAAAACTAATATGTACGTAACAGGTATGAAAATCAGTTCCTTTTGGCAGATTAATCTGATGGGCTATGCATTACACTTCTATCATCAAATACTCGTAGTTTTAATTTCACGTAATTAGTGATATTAAATAGCTTTCTTGTATATATGTTTGTTGTAACATGTTGTAGGTATTAAAAAAAATTACGTCAAGTAGGTTGACTATGCAGTTCATTAAGCATTATGTTCAGCACAAATAAGACCCTCTGAGAAAAAATCAGTCAAACAGGTCCATATAACTAGTTTATAGACACTCTTTCAATGCCCGAATTGTAGGACATCTGGAAACGTCGCTTTTCCTTGATACTTTAGGCGGACAGAGGTGGCAGCGATCCAGACCGTAATAAATGTCAAAAAACAGAGTGTGAACGTATTTTGATTTTTTCGCTTTAGGAAACGAGTTCTAGTTTTTACGCATAAGGAAACGAGAATACAAACATCTACAAATTTTAGAAGAAATTTATTGATGTTGTTATATTTATATGAAATGCTTGACTACAGAATAGGTCATATAGAATAATATAGCAGCTCCAAGTTGATATAAAAGAATTCTAGAAGCAGACTCCAGAAAGCAGTATGTTATGGTATGTGCTATTCTGGTAATAGTGTAGATCCTAAACATCATAATCGTAGCATTTACTGAAGGGTTGGTCAGTAAATACAGAAAACTTATTATTGTGAAGAATGGGATATTCTCCAAATCATTCAGATGGGCTCTGTAATGCAAAGGGATAAGTTTTCAAATTATTCTTCACTGGTTCTTACAGAAATGCTTTTTAGAAAAAAAATTGTTTAGTAACGGTTGCAGCTTTCACAGTTTTAGTTACTTTTGGGAGTTAACTATGCTATAAAGATATGCGACATCCATTATGTATCAAAAATTTTATATGAGAACTTGTATAACAATTATTTACAGAATGTCGTTTATCACTATTGTGTCGTTTACCTTCTGTATCTTTCGATTTTTTCATGACTTCTAACTTTTTCCCCCACAAATGCTACATCCTCAGGGTTCATGGGCACCTTTAACAAACGATTTTATGTTCTTATTCATAATAATACAGTGGACTAATATATTACCGAATTAGACTTAGTATACCTTCTATGTTGTCTTGCATTTGGAGAAACAAAATATTTCTATTGGGTCATCCATATAATAACAATTGATAGCGACCGTCAGATGGAGAAACATTAAATCATATATGTTTAATCCATCTGAAAATTTATAGAACATGAAGATTTATTTTTATACAGTTAAAAGCGCGGAGTGATAATTCTGCTTCGAAGTGTACACAATGAGTATTTTATTCCCAGTTCTACCTAGGTTGTATCGCACTTTCCCTAACACAGTTCTAGCAAGGCCGCTGATCCCTCCTTTGCTACAGCCACTTCTCATAAACAGGTCAATATTTATTACATCATCATAAGGCGCAAGTGTCGATAACACTATCTACTTTGCTATTACCACTCGCTGTGATAAATACTTGGAACACGCGAACATCCGCAAAAATATTTTCGAAATCCTAATTTCAAAATCACTTCATTTTGCTCAACCGACTGAAATCAATATTACAAGGTGTCTGGACCCCTTCTTTAAATAGACTGCATACAATGTGTTTGGTCACGACATACCGATATTTGAGGGGGATATCTTTCAGCTATTTTTATCAACAAATCCACCCCTACAATGTCCTAACTCACCCCCCTAGAAATGGATCCATACCGCTGCGAACAAAATTAGGGCTGACACGGATATGGTCTGCCGCCCAACACGACACATTATTTTAAGAACAACAATGTGCATAACCAATAATGGAGGACATTGTGAACAGCTTCTGTAACATTAAACATGTCCAAACTCTCTATAAGAAACATTGATTTGTCATTTTTATGAATAAAAAGTTTGAAAACAATTTGCATTTTATTACACCCATTTTGACCCATGTTGAATAGCATTTATTGCTTAACGTAGAATACTTGGGAAAACAAAAAGCTGTAGAATTAGCACAAAAAAGTACAACTTCACTGACTAGTTTTTGAATGGTGTGCGGTAATGCACAAAATAATCAATTTTCTTCAATATTTTTTTCTGTTTTAAGTATGTTTGACGGTTAGTATCAAAACAAGTTTTTCAATAATCGCTAGGACAACATGCCGTGGTACAAATAACACCAAATATATCATTCTGTGACACTTACGTACTCAGTTATTACAATTTTCATACATGCACTAGTGTAATCGTCACGTAAAAATAAAAATGGCTGGATGAGGTAGAACATTGTAGGGGGTGGATTTTTCGATAAAAATAGCTGAAAAATACCCCTCTTAAATATCGGTATGTCGTGACCAAACATTGTAGAATATAAATAAATATTACACAATACTTACACGATAGTAAATTCTAGACCATCCGGTCAACGGAATCATTAATATTGTTTTCATAAACAACACACTTGTATAGAAAATCCATGTTTCTATCAAAACATTGTTTATGTTCAAAGTATACATTTTCACCCAAATTGTTGGTATGAAGCACACAATCTCTAACGTACTAATAAAAGAATCTCTCGATGAGCAGTATCGCGTTTAAAATCTGACCTTGCAATTTATATAACTACCTTTAGACACTAGACTCTCGTTTAGTTGTGATTATGTTGTTATTTATGTACGTAATTTAGTTGAATGTAGCTATTCAATGATTGGGATATATCGGAGTAACAAGCATATTTGGTTAACAAGTCGAACTGCTTAGATAACTGTATTTGAAAATGTATCTAAAATATTATATATAACCTCAGGAGAATTCCAAACCATACTCAAAGCAATGAAAAATGACTCCAACTCTTTTCTAAGGCAATGTGGTCACAAAAAATCAAAAATTAGTAAAAACTTATGAAAAACAAAGCACAATCGTACGCATGTCCGCAATAAAGGAACAAGATTAGAAATAGAAGAAACCCCAGCGACCTATGTTTCTGCTTGGCTTCATCAGGCTCAAATGGGTGTGTATCAAAAGCACCGAAGTGAAAGCCTATGTCCATCACATTTGGATACGGGTATTACCTTAAGGAAAACCAGGATGGAAAGGGAATTAAAAAAAGCAGCCACCACCAAGAGCCAGCAGACACATTAGTGGCTTCGGTCAGAGAACCTCGTATTTACGAGGCAATAACTAACGTTGCCACGGAGGCCAGCTAGAGCTACCTGTCGTGCTACATCAAACACATGAGTTTTCTGGTTTGTTGAAGCCAATAAGCGAAAACGTACGTCGCTCGGGTTAACAATCCTTCTGCTCCTTTTCCTTTATTGCGGACATACCCACGATTGTCCTTTAATTTTCATCTAGTGGTCCGCAAAACTACTTGTCTTTCTTGTTATACATTCTTGAAACCTGTGTGGTACATGTAACACGATAACTTTGATATAATCTGTATAGAAATTTGAATGAACGCCAACACTTTTTTTACTGTAACAGTTGTTTCACATTTCCGATACCTTTGGAACAAAAGGGCGAACGTACCGTCCAGTTCTCCATGTGTGCCTGACTTGGGTATTTTCAATCCTATTCAGAATACGTTTGCCTGGTATTCGAATACTTTCGAATACATTTGTGTGTTTGGTATTTGGTATTCGACTGAATACTTTTTTGCTTAGTACTCGGTATTCTGGGTTCTGAATAACATTTCTGAATCCAAATATTCGAGCTCACCCAATTTGTATTCAAATCCCGGTATTCGAATCCTGTATTGGAATCCTGTTTTCGAATATTGTTTGGCTATTCTTGTGAATATTGGCTTTTGTTTATGTGGACGGTGTGGATAGATCGTACGAGATTGAATTACGTATGCACATGCGCTTGTGCGTGTCATTCTGTTTTATAATAAACGTTTATACCTGTTATAATTTGTGTGTGATATCAGATAAATGCCTACCAATCGGTGTACATTGCTTTGGAGAGGATATTACAGATACCAATTTTACTGGGTACACTGTGGAACTATACTAAGTGACATATAAATCCGAACACCCAGTTTAAATGGTTTTATTTTAATAAAATTTTTTATAAGTACTTAATGAAGCATAATAAGTAAATGATAAAAATTTCAAAATGATTACACTGCTTTAAAGCCCTTTGACCTTTAAAAATGTGTGGATGCACCCTGATGTGCTACGCATTCTCCAACGCGCCTAGGCATGCTTCTGATCAGGTGGTCAATGTCCTCCTGTGGTATCTCATTCCAGGCAACCACCAACTCCTCTCGAAGTGCTTCTAGAGTCTGAGGAGGACGTTGCAAATTGAGCAATCTCCTACCCATCATATCCCACACCTGCTCAATTGTGGATAAGTCGGGAGATCTTGGTGGCCATGGTAACAATGTGACATCATTATGTTGAAAGAAGTCTATTGTGACTCTTGCAACGTGTGGTCGGGCATTATCTTGTTGGAAAGTTGGATCTGCCAGGGTGTCAAGATAGGGTAAAAGATGGGGTTCTAGAACTTCGTGGATATAACGCTGCGCGTTCATGTTACCTCTGATGAAGATTAAAGGTGACCTGGAACCATAAGCTATAGCACCCCAAACCATAACTCCAACAGTGTGATGAACATGTCTTTCAATAAAAAACTGTGGATTCCTCCTTTCACCACGTCGCCTTCTAACCCTGGCACGACCATCGTGCATGCCTAAATAAAATCGAGACTCGTCACTAAAGACAATACTGTTCCATTCCTGATCCCAGAGTGACCGTTGTCTGCACCACTCAACGCGATTACGTTGGTGTTCTCGAGTTAAAGGGAGGACCCAGTGTGGCCGGAATGAAAACAAGCCAAAACTTCTCATTCGTCGGTAAACACTTCGCATGCCAATAGGTATTCCGGGTTCTGCAAACCATTCATTTGCAATGGACCTGGTAGTGGAGAAACGGTCCCTTAAGGCCAATAATCTTAGGCGGCGATCTTCACGGTCTGTTGTTCTACGGCGGCGTCCAGTGCCCCTTGCTCTTTGCGTACGGCCTTCTCGAAGCCATGCCTGACAACACCTAACCACAGAGTCTACACTTCTTTGCACCCTAACTGCAATTGCCCGAAAAGAAAGTCCAGCTTCCCGAAGTCCCACTATACGGCCCCTATCAAACTCACTAAGTTGACGAAATCGTACAGGTCTCCGTACTCTAGGCATCGTAACCGATCGTAAAGGATGTCAAGAACCAAAATCCGCCAACGTTGATTCTTTACTGCGGCTGAAATATTCATTTTTAGAGCGTTAGTGAATTAAAAAAAAGCAGTATAAAAACCGGAATGTCCAACTGATAAGGCTGAAAATTGTTTCACTTGTTATTTACAGTAAGATAAATACATTCACCAACTTTTATTAAAATAAAACCATTTAAACTGGGTGTGATTTCATAGGAAACCTGAAAATTACTTTTTTTACTTGTTTTAAGTAGACACATATTGATACATTGCTTTATAGCTTTGTATGAGCTCCACTTCAGCTACTTCAGACAACGTCCACCTATGGGCCTACCGTCCCATTATTTTAGGAATACAAATACAGCTATAACTTACGCGCCCTTTCTTCACCTCTCCTAGAAATTTCCTGATTACATCTTGAAGACATCAGAAGATGAAACATTCGGAAGGAATGTCGTCTCATCTATTAGGTAGCAATCAAGCTGTCGGAGGTTCGATCAAAAAGTACATGTTATTATTTAAAATTAACAAAAGAAGAACGTGTTCCAAGGTCGGCCAGCCAGAGCCAGATGCAGTGTGAAGGCTAATATCCTTTACGCTTCAATTTAAAAGTGCTACTGGGTATACACGGCCGAGATGTAGACCGTCCAAAAAAACATCGAATTAAAATATAGCAGTATCATGATGAAGGCATTAGGAGGCATCGGACTACAGATCAGTGGCTTATCCATGGGAAAATTAAATTCTCAGCCTATTCTAGCCAAGATAGTATTTTTAAACCAATGAGTTAATAACTAGTGCTGCAAATATAAGAGGGTGTTTGGTGCATCGTTTGCCAAATTGAAATGGCGGGCAGGGGAGGTCTTTTTCTATCATCCCAGGTCCCTCAAACAGTTTTTAGCCCAAAGGCATTAATTATGTAGATTTTTAATTTTTTTGTTTAGTAAAAACTCCAAAACGTAAGACACAAAGTGAAATAAAAAAAATAAGGAGTATGTCCACCAATCTTACAAAATCAACATTACTTGACAGCAGCATGTAGTTTTTGATTTATAAACTCACAAAGGGTTTCAAAGAAGAACAAAAAAATGTAAGTTTCAATTTTGAATTTCTGTAAAAAAAACTAAAAGCGTTCACGGTCTTAGAATTCTTTTAAAAACTACTCTAGCTTATCCCGATTCTAATATGGATGCTTCCGCCCTCCTTCCCATGGAATTGCGCACTCGTTGAAATATCTCTGGAGTGTTTTTTATTCTATCACAAGCTGCAACTATCCTTTCTCTTAATTCCTCTACAGTGTTAATGGGACTTGTGTACACTAGTGTCTCAAGATAGCCCCATAAAAATAAATCTAAACTGTTGAGGTCTGGGGACCTTGGTGGCCATTTTTGGGGCCCACCGCGGCCAATCCAACGATTTGGATAAACATATTCTTTCTTATTACTAACGGAACATCATCAAGCAGCAAAGGCAAAAGTTGTTGAAGAAAATTGAGGTAAGTCTGTCCGTCAAGTCGTCCCGGCAAGAAGAATGGGCCAATAAAGTGGTCGCCAATAATTCCTGCCCATACGTTAATCGAAAATTGGTGTTGGAAATGGGTTTCGGTTACGGCATAGTGATTTTCTTCTGCCCACAAATGATTATTGTGGAAATTCTGAATAGCATTTCGAGAAAAATTAGCTTCGTCCGTGAACAGACTCATTGATTCAAATTGCGGATTTTGTGCAATTTTTTGAAGATACCGCTGACAAAAGGTCACACGGGTTGGAAAATCAATGGGAAGTAATGCCTGTACTCTTCAAATATGGTAATGATATAACAAAAAAATCCACTAATATTCTCCAAACAATTTGACGGCAAATATTTAAGTATCTAGCGATCTTCCTCGTACTCGTTTCAGGATGTTCTTCGACTTCGTGCAGCACTGCTTCGTCAATTTCAGGTGTTCTCACACTTAGAGGTCTACCTTCAGATGTTCCTTTTCGGACAGAACCAGTTTCAACAAGATGACGATGAATATTAGAAAAGGTATTAATCTGGCAAAGCACGATCGGGATATCTCTGGTGATAAATCCGTCTGGCTTGCTCACCATTACCGTCGGCAAGGCCATATACGTAATGCATTTCCGCCATTTCTGCATTTGAATAATTCACCATTATTAAGAACTAAATAATGAAAAAGATGTCACAGCGAACAGATTTGAATAACAGAGAATTTCCTCGGGCAATAGAACGGTTTTTATTTTTTTTACTTAAAAATGGCGCATCGACGGAAAAAAATTCAAAAAAGATCATTTGTTTTAAATTAAACGGGGAATTCAAAAATAATTTTTATTTGGCAAAAAACCATTGGCGTACGATTTTTTCCTCAAAAAATATCGAAGTCAATACCCGTACGCACGCCACTGCTAAAGCTAAAAATTATTTTTACATTGAAAAATATGCAACTTTATTAACTTCCACTACGTACTAAATATCAGTGAAATATCTGAAGCGCTTCTCTTAATTTCCATTTTTTTTCTAAAACCTCAACACCCCGAGTTTTTGTAAGAAAACATTTTTGGACCATAGCTTGTAAAGCAAATCAACATTAATTTTTCATGTAGATTCAAACCCTTAAATATTCGCATATCATTAAGGAACACCCTGTATATAAGTAATATTTTCGTGTTTTCGTTTGAACAAATTAAGATTAATAAATATTTTTCTAATTTTCTTCATTTAAAATTTTTAAGGGGACGGCCCTGGGGGGCTGAGGGTGGAAGGGAGTGAAGTAGTTTTTGATTAAAAAGTTGTCTATCTTGACAAATCTTTTGAAGTGTCTCGGTGTTTTTTCTTTTAATCACAGGTTCTATTCGTTATTGTCTGTCAGAGCGGTCCGTAGGACCTTTGCTCCTGGTTGAAGTCTTGTAAGTCAGTAGGTCTGTCCGGTCTGGTTGCCCAGATACCAAACAAAGTCAGGGAGAAAGAAGGGAAGAAGAAAGGAAGGAAGGAAGGAGGGAGAGCAAAGAAAATAGAAGTGCATCAATTTGAGGGGTGCGTTGGCATTGCTAGTTAGTATTCGGCAATTTTAAATTGATCCTAAAATTAATTTTGGGATTGGTTGTTGAAGAAAAATTTTAATTTTGTTTGGACCTAAAGTCGCACGATTTAATTTTGTTCACAGTGCGAGTCGCGGCCTTGTGTGCTTGCGAACTTGCTCGACTGTGTAGTCTACTGACTCGCGCAACAAAGGGTTGTTATGCGATTCTGCTTGACTGTAACATAGCTGCGCTTGTTGTAAGGGATGTCAAGGTCTCTGTGAAGGGTCTCGTTGGAAACATACCATGGGGCGTTAGTGATTGTACGCAAGGTTCTGTTCTGCAAAACCTGCAGGCTACGCAAATGCGTTTTGGCGAGAAAACACCAAGCCGCACTTGCGAAAGTGATCGCTGGTCTAATAACCATCATGTATAGTCGAACTTTGTTGATCAAACTTAATTTTGATGTTCTACATAGCATAGGGTAGAGTTGCCGAAACGAGATTTGGAATTTAGTTTTTAACGCTTCAGTGTGCTTCTGCCAGGTCATTCCCTTGTCAAGAGTGACACCGAGATACTTAGCAGAGCTTTCCTATGGTACCCGACGTCATGAATAAAAAGTGAATAAAGGACTGGTCCAAGTACCGAACCCTGAGGGACACCGGATTTGATGGGCCGTGTTGTCGACAGAACGTTATTAATCCTACCCTCGAGAAAGGATTTCAAAAGTTTTAGAAGCCAGAAGGGGAAGCCCTTATGGATCAATTTCTAGAGAAGGCCCTTGTGCCACACCTTGTCAAATGCCTTTGAGACATCCAGTAGCAAGATGCCAGTACTTTCATTACTGGTGAACCCGCTGGTTACTCGTTCAACAAGCCTTATGGCCTGTAGCTCCGTACTATGCTCAGACCGAAAGCCAAATTGCACGTCAGGAATCACATTGTGGTCTGCCGAGAAATTTTCAAGGTGACGTAGAATCACCTTTTCAGCGAGCTTAGAAGGAGCTGACAGTAGACTAATGGGGCGGTAATCCTGAGGGAATATCGAACCCACCTTCTTTGGAATCATTATGACATCAGCGGTCTTCCACGCCGTTGGGAAGTGCTGGGTCCTTAGCATGGAATTGATTATTGCCACGAGATAAGTTAAGGACTTCCGCGAAAGTAGCTTCAGCGCCTTATTAGTGATTCGATCCTCTCCAGGTGCTTTACGCACCTTGAGGTCTTTAATATGACCTTGGAGCTCTGCTGGTGTGCAATGCGGAGTCTCAGGAGATCTCGCTGATGTGCCGTGCAGCTCTTCAATTGAGGAATCATCTGAAGATTCCTCTGAGGAAAAATCACTAAGGGAGGCACTACTGCCACTGACGCCGTTGGCCCTCAAATATCTCCTGACGGATCTTACAATATGTTGCTCCTCGTCGAGGTCATTATCAAGGTCATAGTTGGGAGAGAACTGACTTTCCATTGCATCAGCGAAAACCTCGACCTTTTCCTCTGTTCTACAGACTATGTCCCTAGGACCGTGGATGTGCGGGAGTTGTTCTCGCTTTCCGTTTCTGAGCGACTTTGCAACTTTCCAGAGAGGAATACTTGAGTCAAGCATCCCCGACAGAAAGTCGCTCCATTGCTCATTACGGAATTCATGAAGAGCATTTCTCACTTCATGAACAAGATTCGTTGCTCTGTGAATGTCATCTGGGTGACAAGACCTCTTCGCTTGCTTAATTGCAGCTCTTTTGTCAGAAATTTTCTGACGAATGTCTGCAGCGAGAATCACAGGTTTTCGATAAACCCGCGGTGAGAAGTTTCCAAATGATCATAACATCAACAAAATAGCAGATAAAGCGACATTAGTGCATACAATATCAATTTCTCATCTTACTTCTCGGTCGATTCTAGTGTAATAAGATAACATGCCGGATCGGGTTTTTGTGACAAAATCCAGGCAGGCTACCAATTTCATCAATGAATCCGTCGTCCGAGTGCGTGCAATGTAATTTTAAATAAATATATTTACGCTTTGAGACGCGTGGTGAATTTAACTAGGCAGTGATTTTCGTTTGCGGTAAAACGGTGCTTTAAGTGAATTTTAAGAAAGAGGCGTTTTCTTTACGATTTTCATGATGGCATGACATTAAAGTATTGCATTATATGAAGACCTCAAGGGGTCATTTGATTATTTGCTGCGTGCAAAACTGAAAAACTGTTTCAATTTATTCCGTTGGAAAATGGTGCGTATACTAAGTGACATATAAATCCGAACACCCAGTTTAAATGGTTTTATTTTAATAAAAGTTGGTGAATGTATTTATCTTACTGTAAATAACAACTGAAAAAATTTTCAGCCTTATCAGTTGGACATTCCGGTTTTATACTGCTTTTTTTTAATTCACTAACGCTCTTAAAATGAATATTTCAGCCGCAGTAAAAAATCAACGTTGGCGGATTTTGGTTCTTGACATCCTTTACGATCGGTTACGATGCCTAGAGTACGGAGACCTGTACGATTTCGTCAACTTAGTGAGTTTGATAGGGGCCGTATAGTGGGACTTCGGGAAGCTGGACTTTCTTTTCGGGCAATTGAAGTTAGAGTGCAAAGAAGTGTAGACACTGTGGTTAGGTGTTGTCAGGCATGGCTTCGAGAAGGCCGTACCCAAAGAGCAAGGGGCACTGGACGCCGTCGTAGAACAACAGACCGTGAAGATCGCCGCCTAAGATTATTGGCCTTAAGGGACCGTTTCTCCACTACCAGGTCCATTGCAAATGAATGGTTTGCAAAACACGGAAGACCTATTGGCATGCGAAGTGTTTACCGACGAATGAGAAGTTTTGGCTTGTTTTCATACCGGCCACACTGGGTCCTCCCTTTAACTCTAGAACACCGACGTAATCGCCTTGAGTGGTGTAGACAACGGTCACTCTGGGATCACGAATGGAACAGTATTGTCTTTAGTGACGAGTCTCGATTTTTTTAGGCATGCACGATGGTCGTGCCAGGGTTAGAACGCGACGTGTTGAAAGACATGTTCATCACACTGTTGGAGTTATGGTTTGGGGTGCTATAGCTTATGGTTCCAGGTCACCTCATCAGAGGTAACATGAACGCGCAGCGTTATATCCACAAAGTTCTAGAACCCCATCTTTTACCCTATCTTGACACCCTGGCAGATCCAACTTTCCAACAAGATAATGCCCGACCACATGTTGCAAGAGTCACAATAGACTTCTTTCAACATAATGATGTCACATTGTTACCATGGCCACCAAGATCTCCCGACTTATCCCCAATTGAGCACGTGTGGGATATGATGGGTAGGAGATTGCTCAATTTGCAACGTCCTCCTCAGACTCTAGAAGCACTTCGAGAGGAGTTGGTGGTTGCCTGGAATGAGATACCACAGGAGGACATTGACCACCTGATCAGAAGCATGCCTAGGCGCGTTGGAGAATGCGTAGCACATCAGGGTGCATCCACACATTATTAAAGGTCAAAGGGCTTTAAAGCAGTGCAATTATTTTGAAATTTTTATCATTCACTTATTATGCTTCATTAAGTACTTATACAAAATTTTATTAAAATAAAACCATTTAAACTGGGTGTTCGGATTTATATGTCACTTAGTATATTCAATGGCGAACGATTGTGAAGTTGTCCGCCAGCGTTAACAAATAAATCATACAAGGACGTAAAATTTTGCTCATTTCAAATTTATGCGGTTTTTCGAAAAACGTCAAATTCTGAAATGGTTTTGGTATTATGTCACGATTGTGACTAGGGCTTAGTTGCTCGGGGCTCAGCAGACTCTCGTGTGTGCGCTTGCAAACGACTGCTAAAGGAGTAACTCACAAGTAGTCACAAATAAAGACTGTATTGAATATACAGGGTGGCCCATCCAAGCGTGGATGGAATATTACTCATAAACAAATACTTTTTGGGAAAATTTATTTACGGCATGTTATACATGACATTTGAGGGCACATTTCTAAAATATTGGCAATTATACAAGGTGTCCCATTTTTTACCTACATATCAAAGTTGGGATTTTTTAAATAAAATACCTCAAATTTTATTGCATATTTGGATAAACCAATTCAAAAGAAGAAGATTGATATAACATCCTATGGAGTTTTGGTGATTAGCTACTGAGATGTAAGGTGTTTTGGCCAGAGAAACAGTCCACTTCGGCAACCCCTCAATCCGCCATTTTGAAATTTGGTGCTGAATTTTGTATAAAAAAAACTTACACACCTCAGCTTTTATCTTATTCGTTACTTTTTCGAATTTTCATTTTTGCTCATACAGGGTGGTCAAAAACGCGAATTGTAATTTTTCTCAAAAATGTCAAATACATCATCCTATACAGGGTGTCCGCAAAGTTGGGGTTTTCCTTTACACGACGTGTAGATCTTGAAAACATAAGCAATTTTTCTTAGTACTATATACACCAATGTCTTAAGGGAACCGAACATCAAAAATATCTGAATACCGTCCTGTAGCCGCGACATCACGGAGTGGTACAATGTCACTGGCTCAACGACAGAACTGGGTCGGGGTCAGTGTGTCAGGTCAGTATGCAACCTTCAACCGACGGTTACGGTCACGCCTGTAGAGGTAATCGCGTAGACGAGAATCCCTCAACAAGCACTAGAGACGTGGCTAGAGAAGTGCAAGTATCAAAAACTAAAGTGTGGCAAACGCTGCGTGAAGAGGGGCTGTATCCGTTTCACGTCCAACGTGTACAAGCCCTTCAACCTGACGATTTTCCAGCAAGAGTGCGGTTTTGTGAGTGGTTGTTGCATCAACATGACAATAATCCGGACTTTTTGAAGTGCATATTGGTGACAGACGAATCTACATTCACGCGTAATGGGGTGAATAACTTTCGCAACACTCATGTTTGGTCAGTAGAAAATCACACGCTGTCCGTCGGGCACATTTTCAACAAACATTTTCGGTGAATGTTTGGGCTGGCATGGTGCGTCTGCTCGGTAGTGCATCAGCTGATTTCATTTTCTGTTGCAGCGGTATGATTTCGGGCAGAGACGTACTTAGCCCTTCTCTTCAAACTGGAGAGTGAGTACTTTTTCCTTTATTCTTTTTTTACTTGGTCGCCCTCGTTTCACTACACATTACCTTTGTTATTTCAAGGGTAGTTGTTTCTGAAAAGGAAAACCCCAACTTTGCGGACACCCTATATATTTGTGCAAGTTTGGATTCAGTTTTGTATAAGCTTTTTTTTGGTATAAGGTTTGATTCAGATAAAATCACTAGATTTTGAGTTACTAAGCTTTTAATAGAACTAGAACAACACACCAATATTAAGGAAAAAAATCACATCAATGGAAACAAAAGACAAACAGTGGGCTAGTTCCATATTGCCACTAAGAGTACAAAGTTGACGTAAACACTAATAACAATCAGAACAGTATAAATCAGCTTCAAGCGTAATAGAGAAAAACAACTATAACAACATAAACAAACAACTATCAGTACTCAAGAACTAATCTACAAAAACTGCTCGAAAATATCTCCACTATGTTGAATATACTAAGTGACATATAAATTCGAACACCCAGTTTAAATGGTTTTATTTTAATAAAAGTTGGTGAATGTATTTATCTTACTGTAAATAACAAGTGAAAAAATTTTCAGCCTTATCAGTTGGACATTCTGGTTTTTATACTGCTTTTTTTTTAATTCACTAACGCTCTAAAAATGAATATTTCAGCCGCAGTAAAGAATCAACGTTGGCGGATTTTGGTTCTTGACATCCTTTACGATCGGTTACGATGCCTAGAGTACGGAGACCTGTACGATTTCGTCAACTTAGTGAGTTTGATAGGGGCCGTATGGTGGGACTTCGGGAAGCTGGACTTTCTTTTCGGACAATTGCAGTTAGAGTGCAAAGAAGTGTAGACTTTGTGGTTAGGTGTTGTCAGGCATGGCTTCGAGAAGGCCGTACGCAAAGAGCAAGGGGCACTGGACGCCGCCATAGAACAACAGACCGTGAAGATCGCCGCCTAAGATTATTGGCCTTAAGGGACCGTTTCTCCACTACCAGGTCCATTGCAAATGAATGGTTTGCAGAACACGGAAGACCTATTGGCATGCGAAGTGGTTACCGACGAATGAGAAGTTTTAGCTTGTTTTCATACCGGCCACACTGGGTCCTCCCTTCAACTCGAGAACACCGACGTAATCGCCTTGAGTGGTGCAGACAACGCTCACTGGTTGGGGTGCTATAGCTTATGGTTCCAGGTCACCTTTAATCTTCATCAGAGTAACATGAACGCGCAGCGTTATATCCACGAAGTTCTAGAACCCCATCTTTTACCCTATCTTGACACCCTGGCAGATCCAACTTTCCAACAAGATAATGCCCGACCACATGTTGCAAGAGTTACAATAGACTTCTTTCAACATAATGATGTCACATTGTTACCATGGCCACGAAGATCTCCCGACTTATCCCCAATTGAGCACGTGTGGGATATGATGGGTAGGAGATTGCTCAATTTGCAACGTCCTCCTCAGACTCTAGAAGCACTTCGAGAGGAGTTGGTGGTTGCCTGGAATGAGCACAGCATGTCACTGCCAACCGAACGCTTTCGTGATATCAAGGGCAACGACATAAGACTGGATGAGCTTACAATTGCGTGGCGTAAGCTATGAGGTTGCGTGTGGATCGCTGGTACCGGAGACCACACTACCTGTCGCTAATCAAGCCGAGACGTTCGTGGTAGTCCAGAAGCTCGCGATTTATGCACCTCTCCATCACCTTACTTATACGAAACTCTAGTATAACAGATTTGCGCTTTCTATTAAGAAATGAAATGTATTATCGTATGTATAAAGGGTTTGTCCGGAAAGAAATAGGACTGAGTCGATTTAAAAAAATGTATTGATCCAATCGTTACAATTCTTTAAAAACTTTCAAAATAGGCTCCTTCTGCCTCGATGCAGCGCTTCCAGTGCGATTTCGAAGCATTGAAGGCGTCACGGAAGGCATTCTCCGGAATAGCCTTGAGAGCCGCCGTGCATGCTGCTTGGATCCCCTCTGTCGTCTCAAAATGCTTGCCTTTCATCGGCCTTTTCAGGCGAAGAAACAAAAAAAGTCCGGGGAGCCACATCTTGGTCGGGTAGCTGTTCACAAGAAAGGCGGTGTGAGCCGGGGCGTTGTCGTGGTGCAACTTCCAGTCGGCTGCGGTGTCTTGTCGGACCCGACTGACCCTTCGTTTGAGTCTCCTGAGCACTTTCACGTAAAACTTGGCGTTGACGGTTTGTCCAGGAGGAACAAATTCATGGTGGACGATGCCTTTGAGGTCAAAAAAAGACAATGAGCATCGTTTTCACTTTGGATTTGCTCATTCTTCCCTTTTTTGGGCGAGGAGACGCCGTCGTGTGCCACTCGGAAGATTAGGGGTCACTTTCACACATGTTCAAATTTTCTTGGCACACTTCCACTCGCCGCAATTTCTGGTCGTCAGTGAGCACTTTTGGGGCCATCTTTGCGCATGTTCAAATGCTGTGTCCCAATGTCATGAACCACAGATTTTGGTAAATTTAACATATGGGCAATTAAACGAATACTTAGTCGACGGTCTGAATTCAAAACCTCATCAGCGACCTCTTCCCGGCCCTCCAAAAAGGCCTGGTGCCACCGAAACACACCACTTCTTGCTAAAGCAACACCTGTGTAAGCCTGCTTGATCATATCAAACGTCTCTGTCGCAGATTTACCGAGTTTCACACAGAATTTAATCGCGTACCTCTGCTCTAACGAACGCTGCATTTTCGGCTTGCACCACTCACAGAAACACGTCGCGCGAAAATGCCTGTCCTGACTCTCCAAGTGCTCGGAGACAACTGACCAGCCGCTCATTCGTTAGCTAGGAACGCCCTCTACCGAATAAAGTCGATGCGCGCATGCTCCGAAGTACAGTCATGGCGCAAGAAAATGAGTCCTATTACTTTCCGGACAAACCCTGTATGTGAAAACAATAAAAGAATTGCAGTTACAGTTTCAGTTTAAATGCGGAAGTAGAAGAGACAAGTTCAAACCCTTTGTACATAGGTAGTTTTCCAAGTGTACCTATATCTCCGACAAATGTTTGAGGAATATATGTACCTAGCAACCGAGAAAAGAATCCTGTCAAACAACAAAAAGTTAATAGAAAAATACCTGTTTCGCTAATATTATATCGGTTTCATAAAAACACACGCAATTAATTTTGGCAAACCAACAAAACGATTTCTGGGAATTCTAATTAACTTCTGTCCGTTGAGAACTTCAAAACAAACACGTCGAGTAAACAGAAACGCGGTGAAATCTACCAGATTTCCTTTAAAAAATTTGAAAGTAAAATCTCCATCAGCAACATAAAAACTATTCAATTAACACTGCTCGAGGAGCGTATTGCGTAACGAGCCGAAAGACAAAACACTCTTGATTAGTGCTTATTATTCGCACGTTTTTACTTCCCAACCAAATAGGCAGAGAACTGAGAAAAGTCTCTTGCTCGAACTATTTCATTTGCTAGATGTGTCACATCACAAAGCATATTAACGTAATACTCATCTTGTTTGAAATATCCTCATCCTCTGTCTCGTGTTTTGAACTATATGAACAACAAATGAAATCAAAAAGCATGACTATTTGGATTATTGTCACGAGGGACCACCCTGTGAGGCTTTACACGCACCAACTCGCTAGTTTACGTACAGATATCTTATCGGGGCTCCTAGGATCACGAGCATCATCTGCTGAGGTAACGGGGGGGGGGGGGTGAAAAGGAAACGACCTAGAAGTAAATCGGTCCTTATTTTGGTACTAAGCAAGTCGATATTGTGTTGTTGAATTGCTGTTGGTGTGTTTGTTCTTGAGTGCCTTTTCTATCAAGGCTGATAACACTGGACAACAAATTTTAGTTTTTTAATTGTATCTTGTGGGAAAAGTGCACTTCTTTGTTAGTTTTGGGGCGCTGAATCCAAAAATGACAATGAAATAAAAAAATTAGTTGCGGTTTAGAAAAAAAACTTTTTATTTTAAGGATATATTAAAAAAAGTAACAAGACTCATATACTTATAAGAATCACTATATGCGCTGTCTTTTTGTTGTTCTTTTATGGATCGTTTCTGGAGCATCTCTACCAAGAGTCCAACAGTAGTCTGCAAGCATGGAAGGATTCCACTTTCCCTGGTACCTTTTTTCCATTGTTGAAATATCCTGATGAAAACGTTCGCCGTGCTCATCACTTACGGCTCCGCAATTGTCAGGAAAAAAGTCCGGGTGTGAGTGTAGGAAATGTATCTTAAGAGTCATATTACAGCCCATCTTATTTTATATTTTTGACAAGGGTTTTATAGTTGTCAGCTTTTCTATTTCCCAAGAAATTAGTGACCACCAGAAGGAAATCATTCCAAGCAGTTTTTTCAATACCTGTTAAAGTGTTTTCAAACTGTGTATCTTTCAAAATATTTCGAATCTATGGCCCAACAAAAATACCTTCTTTAACCTTTGCCTCACTTAGTCTTGGAAATTTCTGACGCAGGTATTGAAAAGCTGACCCATCTCTATCTAATGCCTTGACAAAGTTTTTCATTAGGCCCAACTTGATATGCAGTGGTGGTAATAAATTTTTTTTCGAATCTACTAATGGCATATGCTGTACATTTTTTGACCTGGCTCTAGGAATTGACGAACAGGCCAGTTTTGTCTGGTGTAATGAAGTGGCTTTGCCCGACTATCCCATTCACACAAAAAACAGCAAAACTTTGTGTAGCCTAGCTGCAGCCCAAGTAAAAGTGCAACAACTTTCAAATCGCCACAAATATGCCATTGGTGGTCATCGTATTTTATGCATGTCAATAGGTACTTCATATTGTCATATGATTCTTTCATGTGAACTGCATATCCTACAGGAAGAGATGGTAAAATATTTCCAATATGCAATAACACTGCCTTTAAACTCAATGTTGAACTGTCTATAAACAATCTCCATTCTTCTGGGTTATAGTTTATATTTAAAGCCGCCAGTAAGCAGTTATTGTTACTGCAGAAAACCAAGTTATTCTCCATATTGAAAAATGCTTCTAAGTCTTTGTGGCGTTTACGAAAAACACATACCGAAACAGGTCTCATCGCAGATGGTATGTTTGGGTAGTTAATAACCGATTTTTTTTTCTTTGACATACCTGTGGCTTGTCCAACACAAGGTACCATGCAAAAGTAACAATCATTAATATGATTTGTAGGCTCTTTCCAAACCATTGGGACAGCAAAGCGCATAGACCGTTTTTTGCCCTTTAACCAGCTCCTCAGACTTGAAGCACATGTATTACAGCAGATGTGGGGTGCCCACTGTTTTTCTTGATCACCTAGTTTACAACCGAAATAAAGCTGATATGCCTTTGTTATTAGTGGAGTAATAGACCGTCTCTGAGACGCAAAAGTCACATCACCACACACGTAACAAAACTGATCTGGATTGTTTACACACTTTCGAGACATCTCTCTCTCAAAATGGCTAATATAAAACAATATAATGTACACGTACGTATAACGTAACACAATCATGCCGATTACATCATCTTCCTTGCCGAATATAAAAATGTAGCACGTGCATTCTTGTGAATTACAGTATATTAACACTGTCACAGCAGGAAGACATATAATTACCGTATCTCTAAAACTTGAACTAATATTGAAAAAATAAGTTTCATTCCGGTTTTAGCACATTAAAAATAGTAATATTTTGTTGATTTTATTTAGGATATTTTTTGGCTGTTGATCAGTGTTATCGTTCTCAAAAACATATCTCTGAAATGTCGACAACCAAGTCTAAGCGATTTTTATTTTGTCCGTTTTTCGCCCGTAGCATTTTCACCTTGACATAGCAGTACCTTATGTCAAAATTTCATCAATATCCGGATGGTGCCTTACGAGTTATAGAGGGTTTAAGGAGTAGCAGATAGACAGCATTGAAATGTTTCATGATATACATATCACGTAACATCCAAAAAAGTAATATCTAATTTTCGAAATTATTCGCGATACAATACTTCCTCGCCATTTGGCGTAGGAAATAAGATATATGAAAAATAGATTGCTTGCATTCATTTTCGATCCGAAGAATGATTCAGTGTAGCTTGTTCGCGACGACTTTAGAAATTATTGTGAAAGAATACACCCCTAACAATGTTCCATAAGCTTGGCTACCTTAAAAAATAAATTACATTTTTTGTTTGTCCCGCAGAGCGGAGGCAGTTTTAAATCGAATTCAAAGCACACTTGTATGGGATGCTACAAAAAAATGACGGCTACCTCATTTTTCATTGGTTATCGAAGATTGTATAGGTAGGTCGAAAGTGTGCCTGGATCGTCTGAAGACCGATTTGTGGCATTCGATGATTTGGGGCTGGTCCATTTGAAAAATCGTCTACTTAACAAGTGGGACACAAATTGTAATGTATAAATTATAATATTCGGATTTGAGACAATACGCTCTTGAATGTTTTGTTCCTCATCAGGCGCGCTGCGTGCGAGCGCGCAGAGCGTGCACCGCAAAAGGGCGGCATTTTCAAGGGAGCGACAAAAACATATCGAAACCAAAAATTTTGAAATCAACAGTCGTGCATTTTACGTTCCCTGCTCAGCACATAGTCTAAATTTGGTCGTCAATGATGCAGCAAATATTTCGCACGAAACTGTGAATTTCTTTAATATAATTCAAGAAATTTACGTTTTCTTTTGATCATCTACAAAGAGATGGTCGATAATTTGCAAACATTTACCAGATTTCAAATTAAAAGCTCCAAGTGCCATGCGATGGTCTAGCAGAATTGTTGCAGTCAAACCATTACGGCAATAAGCACGATTCGTCTCCCTCTTTCAGTCCTTTCGATGGCATCGACAATCTATTTTTGGAATTGAGGTGCCCAAATTTCAGCTTCACGATAGGCTGCATATATCGGCCACGGCCCTGTTTGGGAGACACACACCTGTGCAGTCTCATTTCAGATCTCTTAAATAAAAACACCAACCTTTTCATAGCTGGTGACTTCAATCTACGTGACATTAGCTGGCCTATGTCAACCATTCCTGAATGCAATTCTTCTTCTGCTGCTTACATCGACTTGCTACGCAACTCTAGCATATCTCAACTTGTTGATCGTCCAACGAGATTCAGGGAAGGACAGACGCCTAGGGCTCTGGATTTGATACTCGTTAACGACGCCGACTTTGTTTCTAATTTAGATTATTTGCCACCTTTTGGCAAGTCTGACCACTGTTTACTTTTACCTTCTCTCCAGTTCAATATAAATAGTCGTTCTACAACCGATAAGTTTAAAACCATCAAAATTGTAAACCACGATGCTCTTAACCAAGCCCTGTCTGAAGTCAACTGGCCTGCTTTGCTTAAGAACCGTAGCACCCAAGATATGTGGGACACTTTCGCTCAAGGAGTCCTAAGCGAAACGGCTGACAATACTGTTGAAAAGAAGGTATACTGTGACTCCTCAAAGCCCTGGATCAACTCTAACATATCGAGGATGCTTCGTCACAAGAGATCTTTGTGGCAACGGTTTAGGAGGAGTGGCCATTCACAAGATTACGTGTCTCATCGATCCTTTTCTAACCTCCTATCTAGAACGTTACATAATGCCAAACATGCTTATGAACGAAAACTCGTTACCTCCAAAAATAAGAAGAAGCTGTTTCGGTATCTAAGAACAAACCTGAATTCCAAAGTTTCATCACCTCAGATCCGCGACGCTGACGGTCATCTCCACATGGATGCCACCGAATCTGCCAACTTACTGGCAGAGTCCTTTAGTGATGACTTCGTCGATGAGCCTAATGGAGACCTTCTACCGACCACTATCTGCCATAGGTGTCCCAACAGCCTTTGCGAAGTTGAGTTTCTGCCTGAAGATGTATTAATGCACCTGCGAAATCTGAAGACCTCTTCCTCCCCTGGTAAAGATGGGATGACGGCTGCTGTACTTAAAAACTGCTCTCCAGCACTGGCCCTACCATTAAGCTTGATATTCACATCGTCTTTTAGATCTCATACCCTACCCTCATGCTGGCTTAGTGCTTCTCTTACCTTTGTATTCAAAAAGGGCGACAAATCCTCCGCTAAAAATTATCGACCAATAAGTCTCGTTCCTATCGCCGCCAAAATAGCTGAAAGAATCATATTAGATATGCTCCTGTCATTTGCTTTCGAAAATGACCTTATCCCTAAGAATCAGCATGGATTTCTCCCTGGTCGATCAATAATGACAAACCTTCTCCGCTCTCTCAACGATTGGACTCAGTATCTGGACCCAAAGACTCCTGTTGATATAATCTACTTAGATTTTTCTAGGGCTTTCGATCGCGTATCACATAGAAGCCTTCTGTTTAAGTTGGAATGTATGGGAATAAGAGGCGAGTTGTTACTGTGGATTAAGGCTTTTCTCACCGGGACTTTCTCTGTGCGCGTCAGTGATAGCCAGTCTCACCTTCATCATGTAGCAAGTGGAGTTCCTCAAGGCTCTGTCTTGGGGCCAGTGCTGTTCCTTCTGTATACAAGTGACCTGCCCGCATTGGTTTCCTCCACATGTTCAGCTTATGCCGACGACACCAAGATTTACAATACTGTCGTAAATTCTGCTATGCTTCAACGAGATCTTGATATTGTTTGTCAATGGTCAGTCAGTTTGCTTTTACCCTTAAATCTAACTAAGTGTTGTGTCCTTCACCTCGGGAAGACAAATCCGCGATTTACATACAAGATCTCTGACCACAACATCGAAGCAGTTTCCAGCCACACTGATCTGGGCGTTGTAGTCAACGATTGTCTTTCCTGGTCAGAGCATATTCACCACGTTACATCAAAAGCCAAGAAACTTCTATACATGCTGGAGAGGTCTTTCAAAGGATCCGATGTCAACACTTGCGCCTACATTTACAAGGCATTCGTGAGGCCAATTCTTGAATTCGCTGGTCCGGTATGGGACACTGTGCTTCTGCGCGATAGAAATCTCGTCGAATCAGTACAGTACAGTTTGATGGGCACCAACCTCATGCATCTATACCGTCTGTCGCGCAGCAATCTACGCAGACACAGCTTCAAACTGCATGAGGAGCCATTTAAAACAACAGTCCGACAGTGGTTTCTTCCCAACCGCATATTCAACACCTGGAATAGTTTACCTGAAAGTGTGGTTGGTGCTACTTCAGTTAATAGCTTCAAAGTGCAGTATGATAGCTGGAGGAGTGTACAAACTTTATAGCTATGAACTGTCTTTTTTTTTATTTTTTTCTATTTGATGTATTTTTGTTACGTGTCCGTACACTATATTTACTGCATGAGCTTATAGTACTGTGTACTCTGCTCGTCTCAATTATCATAATAATAATAATAAGAAGAAGACCAACCCAATTTTGATACGAACACAGTGACGAAGGGTTACTAGACCCCAAGATTAAATACAAAGTAGAGTTTTTTTTTCAGAATCTTAGATCAAACGCTAACCTCTCTAAAGGACAGATTAGATGAGTTAAGTACTTTTACTGACGTATTTGGATTTTTAAACAATAACTTATTGAATTATTGCAACGGTGAGTCAATGATATATTGTAAAAAGTTTAATCCAAAGCTTAAAGACGAATTAACTGGCGAAACTGACATTGTCGGTATCGATTCATTTAACGAAAATAGAGCTTTGAACTTGCGCTTTCCAAAAAATCAGTCTAATGATTCTCATGCTTTGTTACAATACATTTTTACTAATGATTTAATTTCAACATTTCCAAACACAGCAATAGCGCTACGAATATTATTTACATTGCCAGTCACAGTTGCATCCGGTGAAAGGTTTTTCCAAAGCTAAAGATTGAATAAAACTTGTTGAGTTCAACAATGCACTAGCAGAGACTAAGTAATTTTGCTATAGTTTCTATTGAACATGGAGTTTTAGGCAGCTTCTATACGAAAAACTTGATAGCAGATTTTTCAAACATAAAGGCAAGAAAACTTCAATTTCTGCCAATGGTTTTTTTGCAAATAAAAATTATTTTTGAATTCCCCGTTCAATTTAAAACAACTGATCTCTCTTGCATTGTTTTCCTTCAATGCGCCATTTTTGAGTAAGAAAATAAAAACCATTCTATTGTACGAGAAAACTAATGTAATAATTGAAGAATGCAGTTTAGCAATAAATATCGAATTGCTCTGGAATATGTCACTGGCTTTTGACATCTCACAAGTCTCTGTTATTCAAATCTGTTCGCTGTTCGTCTTGTTGAAACTGGTTCTGTCCGAAAAGGATCATCTGAAGGTAGACCTCCAAGTGTGAGAACACCTGAAATTTCGGAAGCAGTGCTGCACGAAGACGAAGAACATCCTAAAACGAGTACGAAGAAGATCGCTAGACCCTTAAATATTTGCCATCAAATTGTTTGGAGAATTTTAGTGGATTTTTTACAAACTGTTTATCCACATCGTTGGATGGGCCGCGGTGGGCCCCAAGAATGGCCACCAAGGTCCACAGACCTCAACAGTTTAGATTTCCTTTTGTGGGGCTATCTTAAGACACTAGTGTACACAAGTCCCATTAACACTGTAGAGGAATTAAGAGAAAGAATAGTTGCAGCTTGTGATAGAATAAAAAACACTCCAGGGATATTTCAACGAGTGCGCAATTCTATGAGAAGGAGGGCAGAAGCATGGATACTAAGTGAAGGGGGCCATTTTCAACAATTTTTGTAATCATTTCGTTGGTTTTAATGTTACGTTTATGTTGTCAGTTGTTGTTGTTCATTACCCCTAATGTGTTTAATTTTTCCAATTAAATTAATAATAATTTTGCAAGTTAGACAATAGAACGGTTTTTATTTTTTTACTCAAAAATGGCGCATCGAAGGAAAACAATTCTAGAGAGACCATTTGTTTTAAATTGAACGGGGAATTCAAAAATAAATTTTATATGGCAAAAAACCATTGGCGTACTATTTTTTTCTCAAAATATATCGAAGTCAATACCCGTACGCACGCCACTGTTAAAGCTAAAAATTATTTTTGCATCGAAAAATATGCAACTCTATTAACTTCCACTACGTACTAAATATCAGTGAAATATCTGAGGCGGTTCTGAAAATATTAATTAATTTCCATTTTTTTCCTAAAACTTCAACTCCCCGAGTTTTTGTAAGGAAACATTTTTGGACTATAGTTTATAAAGCAAACTAACATTAATTTTTCATGTAGATTCACACCCTTAAATATTCGCGTATCATTAAGGAACACACTGTATAGTAATTGTAGGTTATGTAAAATTAATTTCACATAACGTTGGTTACGAAATTACCCACGATAGATTATGTGTTAACTTTTTCAATGCAATTATCGTTCTTAAACATAGAAAGATTATTATCTACTTCACTGATACCGTTTGAGACTGATCCGAAAAACCAACTTTTTAAGCTCTTGTTTGACGGAAAACCAACATTCCTGTTGCCTTTGCCCATGATGAAACTTATGCGTATTTTCTAATCCATTGTTTGACTGATTGGAAACCTTGGGGTCCTTACTTACTTTGTCTTGTTACTCGGCCATTTATAGGTGAAAATAACGTCCTCTATACTACAACTATTTAAAACTGTAATGACTCATACGCGTGATCAACACGTGATCAGAGCTCGATCCCGGCTTCCTTCCAGTACAGCCGTATAGCGTACGACATATGTCGTTTCTGTGGCTTTGCGGTGGTCAACAGCACAGACAGAGATGGAAATAATGGCTGATTGTTCTCCGCCGGTAGAACCAATGAAATCAAAGACGCGCCTCTACCGGCAGACTCATAGGCGTCGGCAACGCATTGGAACGTGTTTCGTTGAGCGATCGCATATTGTGTGTTTTTATAAGAATTGTTGTGTGATTGTTATTGTTGTAGTTTCTGTGGTTACTGTTTTGGATATACTTAACCATGGAGAGTACAAATGGCACGAGTGGAAGTACTGAAAACCAGGGAACATGTAGACGGCTTCGTAAAGCACTGTAGAGGGACGCGAAAGAAATCGTGCTCAACGTGTTCAATTATCTGAACAGAACTATGTCGCAGGGAGATGCACTCGCGCGTTGTGAAAGTATGACAGGCGTTCCAGAATGGACCATTCGCAGGGTGGTGCATGAAAAGAAGAAAACTGGAGCTACTACTGATCCAAAGTTTAATTTGAAGGGACGAAAGGCCGTTAAATTGGATGACGATAGCAAAATGACGTTGAGGCGAACCGTACATTCATTCTTCTTTAGGAATGAGATACCAACACTCAAGGCTGTACATGCAGCGATCAAGGAAAATGAAATTATACCCCAAATGAGCGTCGAGGTAATGAGGAAATCCCTGCACGAAATTAATTTTCGTTACGAAACGCGTAATCGGAAGTCAGTATTGATAGAGAGACCTGAAATAGTCGCCTGGCGTCGAAAATACCTACGCGAAATGATTGAATATAGGCGACAAAGCAGAAAAATCTATTATTTGGACGAGACATGGATAAATGCAGGTCACACAGTTAAAAAAACCTGGATAGACAAAAACGTAGTGAGTAACCGACAAGCAAGCATTGTCAACAGGTCTTCGTGGACCGTCAGGGAAAGGTTAAAGATTGATCGTAACTCATATTGGTAGCGATAGTGGCTTTTTAGAAGAGTGTGACTTGATTTTCGTCTCTAAGAAAGGAGGTGATTACCATGACGAAATGAATGCCAGCTGCTTCGAGAGCTGGTTTCAAGGGGTGCTTCAGCGAGTTGAGCCCAACTCTGTGATCGTCATGGATAATGCTTCCTACCATAGTCGTCGAGCCGAACGTGTACCGACTATGGGATCTCAAAAAAGTGACATGCAGCAATGGTGGCGCGAAAAAGGAATCCCGTTTGACGACTCATGTGTGAAAGCGGAATTGTATGAAAAAATTAAACAGCACAAACCTGCGAACATTAGTTACGTGACTGATGAGATGGCCCGTCAATGTGGTGTCACTGTGCTGCGGTTACCGCCCTACCACTGTGAACTGAACCCAATAGAGCTCATCTGGGCTCAAGTGAAGGGTTATATTGCGCGCCATAACACAACCTTCAAATTACCAGAAGTTGAGGTTTTACTTGAGACTTCCATACAGCTAGTAACGCCCGAAGCTTGGCAGAATGCTATCCGTCATGTTGTGAAGGAAGAAACAAAAATGTGGCAGCTTGACCACCACATCGACACCATCATAGAGCCAGTTATAGTCAATTTCAACGAGGAAAGCGATAGCGACAGTTTATTACTGTCAGAAGTAAGTGGAAGCGACGATGAATAAAGGTAATTCCCAAATTTTTGACTTACAATATGTTTCAAACCACTCTTTATTAAGCATGTGACAAATCTAGTTCACCCATGTTAAACATTCATACCCCGCCTATGAACAGCCGACTACTGGTAGTTAAGTGATGTTCACGTGAACATCGATGAGTCATTACAGTTTTAGATAGTTATAGTATAGACCAATTCAGCAAGTCATTGAGCTTATACCCTGTAGGAACCGAGAAACAAGTATACGGCCATCTAGCTTGACTAAAAACAATTTGTGAAAGGTGATGATGCCATTAATAAACCGAAATTCAGGTCGGTATATCCCTCGCCTGGGTTGGAAAGCAATTTCTTAGATGATCTAAAAAAATAATTGGAAATATAAAATAAATCTGGGTTGGTGATTCTACCGGTTGTTTCATTCATAGTTTCTGAGCACATGAAATTCTTGATTGAATGATACAGGTGTTTCTAAAAAATATAATAAGGATGAAAATCATAACATTAAGGTAGGTTTCCATTCCTTAACGTCTGGCACATATTGTGCAACATGCTTTAGCACATTTACTTCGATATCGGCAACGTTTTGTTCATGCAAAAGTGCTTATAAGAAAAGCTAGGCTATTTGTTCAGGACTAATATGTATTCTGCTCCACATGACCTCATCGCTCTGTAAAAGGCCCAGATAAGACCTAGCCTCGAGTACTGCTCACATTTTTTGGGTGTTGCCGCCCTGACTACATAATCCATGCTCGATGCTTTTCAGAAGAGGGATGTCCGACTGATCGATGACTATTCTACATCTACGCCAACGGAATTTGCTCATCAGAGCCCTCCTCCATGATGCCGCCACGCGATGCGCCTGCCAGACAGGCAGATTAGGATGAGAGGCCTGCAATCATGCGTGTAGAACTTCGTACATCCAGAAGTGGCCGATACGACCGCTCCTTTGTCTCTGGGGTATCGAGATATCGATCATGGGGAGATTAACAAACATTGGTGCCCTGGCATTTAGGCTTCTGCCTGAGCGACGAAAAAGGTTTGTAGGTTTTCAAAATCGATCCAGTGGCGGCGGAGCTATGGGCAAAAAATGAAAACAAAATCACTCAAACTTCATGACTTTAGAGACTCTAGCTATTTTATGTTGACGGATGCAAATTCAGCAGGTTAATTGATTACCTTGAGCTATGCAAATAAAGTAACAAGTACGTATACTTTATCTGAAGTCACTAGAAACACTGTGAAATACCGGGTGCGTTTTATATATCTATATTTAACACGCTCTGTTGCTGCAAAAATCGCCAAATTTCGCAGCAAATATCCCCCGTATAAGATCAAAGGCAGTTTCACCGGTCCACGTGGAGTAAAGCACGCCTATGGGTGGACATAGCCAATGAGAAAGCGTGTATTTCAGAGCTCCGAACAAGTGCAGGTGGCTACTGAAAATTGAAACAGTTTAGCCAGTGCCGTGTAGCGGTGAATAAACGTGTTTTCTTTAGTCTGTCCGTGTTTTTTCCTAGATTTTATTAGTTTGTGTGTTTTTGACTTTTGAATACTCAGTCTACTTGTTGATTTAATTGTTGTGTTGATTGTTCTTGTGTGTCCTTAATATGGCTCTTTGGAGACCTTGGGAAAATGCTCCAAGCCACGAGGAGATGGTTGATGAACCTGTGCAGGCAGAATTCTTTCATAAAGATTTAGAGGAACGGACCCAAAGAGTAATCCTAAATATGTATGATTGTCTGAAAAACGAAAATCCAGATTACTCGCAAAATCGAATTTTAAACAGAATTTGTATCCTGACAAAAATCAGTCGGTCTACCATTTATCGGGTTATAAAAAGGGGAGGTGTAGTCAACCATTCCTTCCACAGAAAGCGCATAGGGCAAAAATTAAAAAGAATAGACGTGGGTTTTCAGGAAGATATTCGTCGTATAATATACGGATTTTATAAAGAAAATTTGGTGCCCACGTTGGAAATGATACGGGATAAATTAAAAGATTATCCTGAAGATTTTTATAATTACAAATGCTTAGACTCACTGCACTGTATTGTAAAACTGTGTGGTTTTCAATACAAAAAATTAGATAAAAGAATGGTGATTATGGAGTCGTCTCGAATCGTTGAATTGCGCCAAGAATTTTTGCACAAAGTTAAAATCTATAGAGAGCAGAAAAGAAATCTGATTTACCTGGATGAAACGTGGTATGATACCCATGATGTTGTGCAGTACGACTGGGTTGGCGACAGCAACAAGTGCATTTTAAATGCACCATGCAACCGTGGAAAACGAATCATTATTCTCCATGCTGGCAGTGAAAATGGATTTATACCTAATGCCTTGCTGTTATCTGCCAAAAATATCAAAGAATCATGTGCCGACTATCATGAGGACATGACCTCCGACTTATTTGAAAAGTGGATAGAGCAGCAGTTAATACCAAACATTTCCCCAAATTCAGTTATTATTATGGACAATGCGCCATACCATTCCCGACAGAAAAACAAAATTCCGAATACAGGCACAAAAAAACAAGACATTATTGATTTTATGAAGGATAAGGGAATGGAAATACCACAAATATCAACCAAAGCCATATTATTGGATCTTATTAAAAGACAAAAATTTGAAAAAGAGTATGTTGTTGACAATCTGCTTCAGCAAAATGCCCATGAAGTATTACGTCTACCTCCCTATTACTGCATTTTTAACCCGATTGAGTTGGTCTGGGCTGCTTTAAAAAAAAAGTAAGAAAACATAATCAGACCCCTCAGTTAAGTGAATCGCTATTGGCCACAATAAGAGATGCAGTATCTCATATTGCTGCCACAGACCTATGGAAGCAGTGTTCTAGGCATATTATTGAAAAAGAAAATGAATATTGTGTTTTGCCTCCTGTAAATCCCGTTGTAATTCCTCTACAAGATGACTCTAGCGACAGCTCTGAAGGCGAGGATGATATATAAATACCTATAATGTAAGTCTTTATATACCTTTTTATATACCTACCTGCTATGTAAATATTTGCCTATGTCAAACGTTGGAATTCTGTAATTTTTCCATTTCTTAACTTTCAGTCAACATAAATTAAACTCCCAATATAAGTATTTTTTATCCCAAATCAAAAAAATAAGAAGATAGTAAAATCCATTTATTGTGATATAAAAACATTATTATTATCGTTCTAAATAAATGACCGCACGCCTATGATACGTCATGAAATTACAAAGGACGCGCCGACCAAAGGTTTTTATGCTATTTCAAGTGTCTTCAGATAAAGTATACAGGATAATGAATTTGTATGGTCGAAAGTTATAGACCAGAACGTTACATCGGGAGTACCCCAAGGATCTAGTCTAGGGCCCTTAGTGATTAGTATATTTGTAAACGTCATAAACTACAACTTGACTTAGAGAGGTCTTCTGTACGCAGATGATTTGACATTATTTCATCGTATTGACTATACAAAAGACTGCGAGTTATTACAGGCAGATTTGATAGGTTTGAAAAATTAGGGTCATGTAAATTATTTCTAAATATTAATAAAAGTTTCAAGCTCTCTTTCAGCATTAGCATTTATAGATTACAATTATACTTCAAATGACACATCTTCTAAGAAGCAGACCTGGAGTTATTTTTGGCACAAAAAAATATTTGTTTCCCACATCGACAATATAACGTCAGGTGCGTATGAAAGATTAAGTTTTTTAAGCTCAGCACGATGTCTACTTTATATCCAAATTAGAATCATGTTTCGTTCTTTGGATTCCACTTGACGAAGTGAATTTAAATAATTTTACTTTCGTAATGACCTTCTTCTGACCCGCTTCAATGCATCGACTCAAAGCGCAGAGAATTTGCTGGCTTACAATTTACTTTCAAATTACTCAACAATAAGGTTGATTGCTCTTTTATCCCACAGAAGATAATTTTCAAAGGACCAAATTTACGAACTTGACTTACTGACGCTCTTTTCTATCTTCCTATCCCTTGTAATTTTTTTCTCATAATGTTAGAGATTTAAGAAGACTTGCTTTGACAAAAGGTTGAATTCTTGCTAGTTTTTAGTTTCAGAAATTGCCAACCCCGTCCCCTTCCCCATTGGTAAAATTTGCGACCGCCGCTTTTCAGTTTTGTAGGGCTGAGACACTTCAATCAAAAGTTGCCGCTTACCAATGATCACTTACGAACTGGCTATCTCATACATAGTACTAAGGAGCCGACGCACCACCCATTTAATCACCTTCATGCACCTGATGTTCTTGATTTTGCAATATCCAAAGGCTGTAGATACAGAATCACTTCTCGAGTCATGTATGACATCTCCAGCCATCATTTTCCCGTCGTTTTGGAGATGGGAAATGAGCAGACCTTGGAGAATGAAACCCCTCCAAGGAAACGCATTGATTGGGAGCTATACAAGTCGCTGCTCAGAGAGTTCCCCAATATTCCGACCGTAGATGATGAGAACGGTATAGATGCGGCTCAAGCGGAGTGGACAAGTTTTGTTCAGCAAGCTCTGCAGGGTGCAGCTGTATTTTCCGTGCAGCGACACGGCAGACCTTTTCTGCCAGGAGACATTCGTCAGAAAATTTCTGATGATAGGGCTGCAATTAAGCACGCGAAAAGGTATTGTCATCCTGATGACATTCGCAGAGCGACGAATCTTGTTCATGAAGTAAGAAATGCTCTTCATGAATTCCGCAATGAGCAATGGAACGACTTTATGGCGGGGACTCAAGCATTCTTCTCTGGAAGGTGGCGAAGTCGCTCAAAATAGGAAAGCGTGAACAAATCCCACACATTCATGGTCCTGTAGGCATTGTCTTCAAGACAGAGGTAGAGGTTGAGGTTTTCGCCGATGCCATGGAAAGACAGTTCTTTCCCAACTATGATCTTGATAATGACTGGACGAGGAGCAACACATTGGAAGATCTATCAGGAGATATTTTAGGGCCAACGGCGTCAGTGACAATCGCACTACCGTTGGTGACTTTTCTTCATCAGAAGATTCTTCTTCAGAAGCTTCTTCAACCGAAGATCTACTTAGCACATCATCGCGAGATTGCACACCTGCAGAGATTCAAGGTCATATTAAAGACCTCAAAATGCGTAAAGCACCTGGAGATGATCAAATCACTAATAAGGCACTGAAGCTGCTTTCGCGGAAGTTCTTAACTTATCTCGTGCCAAAAGTTAATGCCATGCTAAGGACCCAGTACTTCCCATCCGCGTGGAAGACCCCTGAAGTCATAATGATTCCAAAGAAGGTGGGTTCGATATTTCCCCATTAGCCTGCTGTCAGCTCCGTCTAAGCTCGCTGAAAAGGTGATTCTACGTCAACTTGAGAATTTCGCGTCAGATCACCATGTGATTCCTGACGTGCAATTCGGTTTTCGGTCTGAACATAGTACGGAGCTACAGGCGGTTAGGCTGGTGGAACGAGTAACCAGAGGATTCACCCTTAACGAAAGTACTGGCATCTTGTTTTTGGATGTCTCAAAAGCATTTGACAAGGTGTGGCACGCTGGCCTCCTGTATAAACTAATCCAAAAGGGTTTCCCTTTTTGGCTTTTAAGACTACTGAAATCCTTCTTTGAAGGTAGGAAATTTCGGATCAAAATTTACAATGTCCTGTCGACAACACGGCTGGTTATAGCCGGCGTCCCTCAGGGTTCTGTCCTTGCACCTATCCTTTACTCAGTGTACATCCATGACGTCCCTAGCCCCAGCAACTGTGAAGTCTATCTCTATGCTGACTATACTGCATTGGAGGCTCAGCCGTGGTCTGGTGACCTAGTCCATGACAGGCTGCAAAGTGCAGTGGAGAGAGTATTAGATTGGGCGGATCGGTGGCTAATTAAAATGAACCATTCGAAAACGCAGGCAATCTATTGTACAAAAAGACGTCTGAAGTTTCAATGAATTGACTTCGTATACCATGGGAATCCTCCGCTAAGTATCTCGGTGTCATTCTGGACAAAGGGATGACTTGGCGGAACCATATAGAAACGCTAAAAAATAAATTCCAAATTACGTTTCGACAGCTTTACCCATTATTATGTAAACGTTCAAAATTAAGTTTGATTAACAAGATTCGACTCTATAAGCTGTTCATAAGACCAGCAATGACTTACGCATGTGCGGCTTGGTGTTTTATTACCAAAACACACATGAGAAATCTGCAGGATCTGCAAAGCAGGACGTTGCGCACGATTGCTGACGCGCCATGGTATGTCTCTAACTAAACTCTTCATAGAGACCTCGATGTCCCTTACCTAAAGCACTACATTGAGCAACAGGCGCGGCGGCGCTATAGCCTAGCGGAATCGCACAGCAACCCTCTGCTGCGCCAGTCAGTGGACTACACAGTCGAGCAAGTTCGCAAGCACAAAAAGCCGCGACTCGCACTGTAATTAAAATTAATTCGTGAACTTAGAACAACCAAAATTGGAGCATTTTGACAAAATATTTACAAAAAATCGAATATTTTTAGACCATATCAAAATCTGTGTGAAGTCATTTTAACAATGCCTAAACGCTGCTTATCCTAAAAGATTATCTTCTTCCCCTTTGCTCTCGTTCTTCCTCCTCTCCTTTCCTCCCCGTTTTTCCTTAAAATTGTCTGGTTTCTGGGTTACCAGACCTGACAGACTTACAAGCTAAGGTCCCACGGACCGCTCTGACAACCAACGATGACTTGAACCAATGATCACTTTCTTGGGGAAAAATGTTGCGGGCGCCCATGAATCAGATCCCAGGCGAACAGGCTATTACAGATCTGCATTTGTATCATTCGTGAGAAGTGGAACACATACTCTGTACAAGAAGTACAACTGAAATAATATCTTGTAATACAGCGCCTACAGTTAGGTAACAATACTTACGAGAGAATTTTTATTTTCAACGTTTTTCTATTCTTCTCACCGCAAACGACACTGCCGCCGTTTTTGTCGGAATTAAATAAATGTTCACTGGACAGTGGATTCAGTTTAATAAATTTTTAGACCGTTCTCACGTTCTTACTACTTTTTTGTCGTGTTTAATTTTTACAGTTTCTCATAATGTGCACCTGACTTTTTCTATTCGATTGCTATTTGAATTTTAACCACAAAACCAAACTTTTGCCAATCGCGGACTACCACTACAATAATGCTTCTTCTGATTGGTTTTTTCATGGCGGGTGATTAACCACTGACGATACCAACTGAATAATGGTATCCTCATATATACAGACGATTTCTAATATTCAAGTTTCGATGGGGCCAATAGATCAAAATTGAAGATATATTACTAAAGATCAAATGAATCAGTGATCAGTGATACTTGACGTTTATTCCTACAATTCAATACTTGTGTACATAAAGTACTTACACATGTCATTTTGTAACAAAATTTTATAGCATACATCGAGAGACGAATTCTAATAGTAGTAGTCGAAAGCAGATCGTATACAGGGAAAACCAAATTTGTCTGGCGGCTTGAGTTCAGTGTATACGTATATACAGGGTGTCCCTAGAAGTCGACGTCAAGCCGAAACCGGATGATAGGCAAAGTCATAACAGCTATCAGAAAAATATTTAAAAAAATTTTATGTATGTGTTTTGAAAATTATAGGTCTTTGAAAAAGATATAGAAATTTCACACCCTACGGCAGTCTGTCAACTCCTGTTACTACAAATATTAACTTTTTTGGATTTTATTTTTACAATGTAATGATGAATAATGCATCTTCAAACTGGTGTCTCAACCTTACTGCCAACTTTTCTCGTTCAGGAAAAATTGCCACTTATTTCCCAACCAAGTATTCCAAAGTAAAACTTTGCTCAACTTTAACTGGCTGTACTGGAAAAAAATGTACTGCGAGAGTTTGGCAAGTAACCTTAAAAGTTGGTGCATTTAATAACGATTCCAAAATGGTATAACACTTACTCGTTAACTTAACACATTTTTTATTTGAAAAAAAACTGATTAAAATTTCCTAATTAAACAGTGATTATGAAAACGCACAAGGACCCTTAAGGATAACTGTTTGCACAACAGTGGGCGTCAAAAAGCTGCTGATGATGATTTACCTTTACAGCAAATGCTCAAACTGTTTTCCTTCAGCCGCAATACACGCTCGACATCTTCTTAAAAAAGATCGGGTTATTAAACGAGCGAATCCACGATTATTAACAAACTAGCTGCTACCAATAGTCTTTGCCGTAGATCAGCTACATTTTGAATCGGCTTGAAATACACTTTTTCTTTTACAGTTCTTCAGTAAAAAAATCTAATGGATTCAAATCAGGTGATCGGGCTGGCCACGGTATTGTACCAGACCGCCTTATCCATCTGCCTGGAAAGTTTTGATCTCACTGAGAGTGCATAGTGCGCTGGGCAGCCATCATGCTGAAACCCCATGTCCCTGTAAATACTCAGTGGCACGTCCACCAATAAATTTTGTACATGATTTTTCAAAAAATCCAAATAAACTTCAGCAGTCAAAGTCTCTGGGAACTCAAACGGACCGATTATTTTACCATTTAAAATTCCTGTCCAATGGTTTATCTTGAAGCGATATTGAGATTTATCTTCTCTCATCAAATGTGGGTTTGCTACGTGCCACTCGTGTAAGTTATGCAGGTTCATGTACCCATCTTTCTTAAATGTGGTCTCATCCGACCATAACATTTTTTCAAAGAACTGTTGATCTTTCCTGTGTCTTTCTAACATTGTGCGACAAAAAAGCAACTCGGGGCTCATTATCCCGGGCAGGAGAGGTTGAACACGCTGTATGTGGTATGGATGAAGCACATCACTTACTTGCTATTGCACACTTGATACGATCAGTACTCCTTCGTTTACTGCGCATCTTTACATGTTCGTGCTTGTTGATTTCGTACTGTTACTAATTTTGGATTCGTGAACTGGACTGTTGATCGCTTGTGATTTGGATTTGGACTGTTTAATTGCTCTTCAAAACAAACATTTGCTTTCCTTAGACTATCTTTTGATAGTGTGATTGTGCAGTGCCGCTATGTCCGTGTACACCGTACAAGAATATGCTAACATGCACCTCATTTATGGGGAATGCAGATGCAACGCTAGTGCTGCAGCGAGACTTTACTGTGAGAGGTACCCGAATGCAGCTCGTCATCCAGATCATCGAGTGTTCACAAATTGCACCGCTTACTGTTCTCAGAGGGCCAACTACCAAACGATCACACGGTGAGGGAAGATCTTTCCTTCCTTACGAAGACGTTGTGATAGGAGCTGTCGAAGAAGACCCGAGTACTTCAGGGCGTGCAATAGAACTAAAAACAGGTGTGCCCAAAAGTACAGCCCATAGAATCTTGCAAAAAACGTGCTCCATCCATACCACGTACAGCGTGTTTCAAGCTCTTCTGCCCCGGATTATGAGCCCGAGTTGCTTTTTGTCGCACAATGTTAGAAAGACACAGGAAGATCCACGGTTCTTGAAAAAAATTTATGGTCAGATGAGACCACATTTAAGAAAGATGGGTACATGAACCTGCATAACTTACACGAGTGGCACGTAGCAAACCACATTTGATGAGAGAAGATAAATCTCAATATCGCTTCAAGATAACCATTGGACAGGAATTTTAAATGGTAAAATAATCGGTCCGTTTGAGCTCCCAGAGACTTTGACTGCTGTGGTTTTATTTAGGTTTTTTGCAAAATCATTTAGAAAATTTATTGGAGGACGTGCCACTGAGTATTTACAGGGACATGTGGTTTCAGCATGGCTGCCCAGCGCACTATGCACTCTCAGTGAGAGAGTATCTCGATCAAAACTTTCCAGGCAGATGGGGGCGGTCTGGTACAATACCGTGGCCAGCCCGGTCACCAGATTTGAATCCGTTAGATTTTTTTACTGGGGAACTGTAAAAAAAAAGTGTATTTCAAGCCGATTCAAAATGTAGCTGAGCTACGGCAAAGACTATTGGAAGCAGCTGAGTTTGTTAATAACCGTGGATTCGCTCGTTTAATAACCCGATCTTTTTTAAGAAGATGTCGAGCGTGTATTGCGGCTGAAGGAAAACAGTTTGAGCATTTGCTGTAAAGGTAAATCATCATCAGCAGCATTTTGACGCCCACTGTTGTGCAAACAGTTATCCTTAAGGGTCCTTGTGCGTTTTCATAATCGCTGTTTAATTAGGAAATTTTGAAAAATTTTCATCAGTTTTTCTTCAAATAAAAATTGTGCATAAGTTAACGAGTAATCTTCTAAGTGTTATACCATTTTAGAATCCTTATTAAATGCGCCAACTTTTAAGGTTACTTGCCAACACTCTTAGTACATTTTTTTCCAGTACAGCCAGTTAAAGTTGAGCAAAGTTTTACTTTGGAATACTTGGTTGGGAAATAAGTGGCAACTTTTCCTGAACGAGAAAAGTTGGCAGTACGATTGAGACACCAGTTTGAAGATGCATTATTCATCATTACATTGTAAAAATAAAATCCAAAAAAAGTTAATATTTGTAGTAACAGGAGTTGACAGACTGCCGTAGGGTGTGAAATTTCTATATTTTTTTCAAAGACCTATAATTTTCAAAACACATAATAAAATTTTTTTAAATATTTTTCTGATAGCTGTTATGACTTTGCCTATCACCCGGTTTCGGCTTGACGTCGACTTCTGGGACACCCTGTATAAGAATTATGGACGTCACGATTTAAATGTGGATATGAAAACATACTATAAAATAATAAAAGTCATTTAAAAAGCAGCAACATATAAAGCACATATAATTTAAAATCCAAGAACTCTTGGTGTGAATGAAAAACATTTTTAGCAGGAAACTTCTTATTATCTGTTAAAAGGCATTTAAATTTAAGGATCTGATTTGCAGTGGTAATTTTTTGTAGTATTTAGGTGCTGTGATTTTTAAACTTTTCTGGCTTTTTGATAATTTCACAAAAGGAATATTTGAGTTTCCACCGCTCTGCTTAGCATACGCCAGTGCTTCATAAATATGTACTGAAGGCAAAGTAAGTATCCCAAACTAAGATACCATATTATATCAATGTATCACTATTCAACTAGTATAATAAGCTTCTAAGTGAATAAATGTTTTTGTTAGCTTTTTTCCGTTTCATCAATCTGCATTTAATTTCTTGTCTATGTGTATACCCAAAAATTTTGAATGTTCTGTATATTGTGATCCTAGATCTTTCAATCAACATATCATATTTACTGACTTACTTTCATTCAAGTACAGCTTATCCGCATCAAGCCAGCGGACACTAACATGTTACAGTAAATTTACAGTTTTCTGATAAGCCAATGTTATTCGGATTCGTAAAAATACCATAAACAAGGTACTAATTAGTTAAGTGATGAAAGCTGTGAATTAGAGTGATACCTTTATTTCATTAAAATATATCTACTACTTGCTATGTTTTATGACAAAATTAAGACATTTTGCGCACTTTCTATTAGAGAAAGTTTAACATTTTACCGGCCAAATATTTCATTTTTGCTTTCATCACTGCTGAAAACTAATGCACAATTTTCTAACATCAATTTTGGTTTAAAAATTCATATGAGGAGATTTTTACTAATATGCTTAAAGTCTTTTTAATGGTAGACTAGATAGGAATATCCAGCGGAAAAGTACGACTTACTAATGTTAACAAAGCTTTGGTACACGTACCCAGTACCAAAATGAGGACATGGACAGATATTAGGCTTTATACAAAATTGTGCAGTATTTTTTACCTGTGAGGGGATGGTTATACAGGGTGTTCCTTAATGACATGCGAATATTTATATATATATATTTATATATATATATAACTTGAGACGTGTCATTGTCGTCTAAACCAGTTAGGTGAAAAATTAAGTTCCGCCTGTTGTGGTACTTCGACAAAAATTAAGCAAAGAGGAATCTTTATACTTTTTTAATTCTCTCTAGCTTTCAATGGACTTGCCATATCATCAGGAGCTGCAATTACAATGATAACAGTAGCAACAAAAGTGTAATGAATTTAAATTGAATCAACTTACAGTAGTATGTGAGGATGTGCTAATTTTGTTTCGTATAGGATGAGGGAACGTCCAGTAACATGGTGAGAGTGGATACATGGTATAATTGATAATATATAATTTTAACCATTGTACCCAACAAAGCGGAAGCTTTAACTTTTTCACCTATATTATATATATATATATATATATATATATATATATATATATATAATATATATAATACATATAATATTACCGTTGGCAAGGCCGTATACGTAATGGATTTCCGCCATTTCTGCATTTTAATAATTCACCATTATTAACAAGATTGTAAAAACTAGATAATGAAAAAGATGTCACAGCGAACAGATTTGAATAATAGAGACTTGTCAGATGTTAAAAGCCAGTGACATATTCCAGAGCAACTAGATATTTATTGCTAAATTGCATTTTTCAATTATCACATTAATTTTCTCGGGCAATAGAACGGTTTTTATTTTTTTACTCAAAAATGGCGGATCGAAGGAAAACAATTCATCAAAGATCATTTTTTTTAAATTGAATGGGGAATTGAAAATATAATATAAATATAATAATTTTTATTTAGCAAAAAATTATTGGCGTACTATTTTTTTCTTAAAAAATAACCGTCAATACCCGTACGCACACCACCGTTAAAGCTAAAAATTATTTATGCATTGAAAAATGTGCAACATTATTAACTTTCACTACGTACTAAATATCAGTGAAATTTCTGAAGCGGTTCTGAAAATATTAATTCATTTCCATTTTTTTCCTAAAACTTCAACACCCCGAACTTTTGTAAGGAAACATTTTTAGACCATAGTTTATGAAGCAAACTAACATTAATTTTTCATATAGATTCAAACCCTTAAATATTCGCATATCATTAAGGAACACCCTGTATATGTACATGCCAAAAAAGTGTTTCTTGCTCAACTACTTAAATGCAAATATATTGAATCGTTTGGACACGAACAATAGCTGAATAGCATTTCAGGAAAAGTAATGTGCATTCGTTTCTAACAAAATATTTTTCAGCCTCTTAAGTCAGTTATTTTAGTCGGAAGATAATGATTTATGTAAAAACTGCAGTTTTTGTGCATTTTTGAATAATGCATACGATATGATATCATTGTTTTACATTCTCCAAAAAGTGCTCAAAAATCACACAAGCTGCTACAAACTACTGGTGATTCATTTGTTGTAAAGTTATTATACGTTCAGCATCTACTGAATTTAGTGAAATATAAAGCTACGATAGTTGTGGCTATAGAACTTTTATACATTTCGCAATAGGCGGGTTAATTTGTTGGTTGTGTAGTTTTTTCGATAACTATATTGCTTTTGTTTTTGATTTAATTCTGAAATGAAATATTTTTCATTTTAGCTGCTATTCCCCTGATCATGGATGAATTGAAATATCGACTCAAACCAATACCTCGTATGTCCGAAAATGTCGGTTTTCTGATTTTGTTCTGTTTTGATTCCTGTATGTCATACAACATCAAAACAGAACAAAATCAGAAAATTACTTATTGTAGATTGGCGCTAACATGAAGAGTAATTTGGAGTTGCTTTTAGCATTGAAAAATGTTTGTGAAGTGACAGGTAAATTGAGTGAATCATGA
This sequence comes from Acanthoscelides obtectus, assembly GCA_963669975.1. Lineage (NCBI taxonomy): Eukaryota > Metazoa > Arthropoda > Insecta > Coleoptera > Chrysomelidae > Acanthoscelides > Acanthoscelides obtectus. The sequence continues at coordinate 15,769,271 of CAVLJG010000010.1, forward strand.
AGAATATTTATCCAAAATATGTTTTTAACATGTCTTTTAAATTCATCATATGTTAACAATTTTAAGTTTTGTAGAGCTTCGTTACAATGAAGATCTGCGTCGTATGTGAAGCAATTACGGAAGAATGTGTTCCTTGAATGAATATGGTTTCGAGATGTTAGCTTATTTAAAAAAAACGGTAAAATAGTTTATGAGTATAACAAGTTAAGTGTAATTCATACAGCTCCTTTAGCCTCAACTACTCCATGCCTTTTATGAAAGAGCTCATGTTATCATATTTCCTTAAATTGTTGATCAATCTGCAAAAAGAATTTTGAATTTTTTGAAGACGTGAAAGGAATGTTGTATCTAGAAATGGTGGATAAGCTATATCACTGTTAGAATGTACTGCATTTCGCATATACACAGAAGTGTGAATGGACCCCCGTATAAATGCGAAATTACCATATCACCACGGCTGTCAATACAGTAGTATCGTAAGAATGAGTGAACAGCAGATAGCGTCCTAGACATCTAGCACACCGTGGAATAAATTTAACAATAGACATTTTTGTCATCGAAGTTGAAGACGGCGAAAGTTACTAACTACTCAAAACTAATTTAAATGTTCACGCTTGGTGAGGCTTCAGTGAATTGTGAAATCAAGTCGACCTGATCAACCGGCGATTTCTGTAATATCCGTTGGTATCTATGGGATATTGTTCAATTGTTCGTGGAAATGCGGAGAAACCGGCGGGTTGATTTTTAGAAAAGCCCATAGCTCCTGGCCGAAGAGCCTTTCAACAAAGTTTGGTTGGGATACTTTCAGCGATTAAATAGTACATTACATAACCAGATTGAGAAGGTACCCATTGTACAGTGTAGCAACGCATAGCACCAAAGGATACGAGGGATGTCTTTTAAGTTTTGCATATAGAAACATAGTAGGCCGCGCGGATCGAACGTCAGTACTCTTTAGTAAACTTAAATTCAAAGTTTCACAACAATACGTGCAGTGTTCTCACTACAGTGAATTTTTAAGCGTCACCAAGTCATTAGAAAAATGGAACTCAACCGAGAACATTTTCGCGCCATAATTTATTACAACCTTCAGTGACAAGTATCGCAACAAGAACGCCTTGCTGAGTTACTGTCTGTTTTCGGCAACGAAGCGCCACATCAGTCGATAGTTTCTCGTTGGTATGGAGAATTCAAACGTGGACAGGTGAGTCTTAGCGACGATCCCAGTGTGGGTGCACCAAAAACGGCAGTCACCCAGGAAAACGTCGATGCTGTGCGCAAGCTCAGCATTGAAGATAGCTATGTGACATATCGTGAGATTGAGGCGTCCTTGAAGATCTCAAAGACCTCAATTCAAAACAATTTACATGAAGAATTAGGAGTAAGAAAATTAGTTTATCGTTGGATACCCCACCTGTTGACTGAAGAGCAGAAAGCAGCCAGGGTTAATTGGTGTTTGGGTGTTCCAAGGTGAAGAAAAGCCAACAAAAGTCATCCGTTCTCGAAGTGTTTCGAAAAAGATGGTCGCGACATTTGTGTTTTGCAACAATTCCTCTTAATGAGCAAATAAATGTTACTGCGGATTGGTATACCACCATTTGTTTGCCAAAAGTCGTCACCGAGCTTCGAAAAATCAACCCCGAAAGAAGAATCATCCTCCACCAAGACAATGCAAGCTCGCACACAGCCCAAAAAACAAGTCAGTATTTAATGGAAGAAAACGTGGAATTATTGGACCATCCTCCATATAGTCCCGATCTAAGCTCTAAAGATTTCTTTACTTTCCCGAAAATTAAAAACAGACTGCGTGGTCAAAGGTTCCAGTCACCAGAAGAAGCAGTTGACGCATTCAAAAATGCCATTTTGGATCTGCCAACAAACTAGTGGAATAAGTGCTTCGAAAATTGGTTCGAGCAAACAATAAAGTCATTTAAAACTACCTACCGAGTTGTTTTATTTCCATATGCAAAACTATTTGGGTGTAAAGGGTTTTCTAATCTTTATCCGTCGATGTCGAAATGGGATATATCATATTTTTTTATTTAAAAATCTTTGAAAGTTACCATTAAAGTCTAGAGGGCGTGCCAAGTATATACCGGATGTAACAAAAGTAATGAAACAGCACTATATTTTGACAGGTGAGGTATTTTTAAAAAAGGCAAGGACAGGTCTATACAAATGTTTAAAAGGAGCTTAGTCGTAACTTTGGATTTGACCTTGAGCCCCCAGGCTATTTCAAAGTTAACTTTTGTTTCTTTAAATGCAAAGCCCCCTGAATATCAATTGTGAGCGCTTAGGGAAAAGTTCATTAGAAGGTTTGGAAGATTATTGATGAAACACTAACTTTTAACAAGTATTTCAATAGGACTCCATGATTGTCTGGCTACTAAATGAAACCATCTATGTTTTATTTCTTTTCTACTGACGTTTTTGCCAAATTTGGACGCCGAAATGTCAGTAAAGGAGTAACGAACATATACTAAGTGACATATAAATCCGAACACCCAGTTTAAATGGTTTTATTTTAATAAAAGTTGGTGAGTGTATTTATCTTACTGTAAATAACAAGTGAAAAAATGTTCAGCCTTATCAGTTGGACATTCCGGTTTTATACTGCTTTTTTTAATTCACTAACGCCCTAAAAATGAATATTTCAGCCGCAGTAAAGAATCAACGTTGGCGGATTTTGGTTCTTGACATCCTTTACGATCGGTGACGATGCCTAGAGTACGGAGACCTGTACGATTTCGTCAACTTAGTGCGTTTGATAGGGGCCGTATAGTGGGAGTTCGGGAAGCTGGACTTTCTTTTCGGGCAATTGCAGTTAGAGTGCAAAGAAGTGTAAACACTGCAGTTAGGTGTTGTCAGGCATAGCTTCGAGAAGGCCGTACGCAAAGAGCAAGGGGCACTGGACGCCGCCGTAGAACAACAGACCGTGAAGATCGCCGCCTAAGATTATTGGCCTTAAGGGATCGTTTCTCCACTACCAGGTCCATTGCAAATGAATGGTTTGCAGAACACGGAAGACCTATTGGCATGCGAAGTGTTTACCGACGAATGAGAAGTTTTGGCTTGTTTTCATACCGGCCACACTGGGTCCTCCCTTTAACTCGAGAACACCGACGTAATCGTCTTGAGTGGTGCAGACAACGGTCACTCTGGGATCAGGAATGGAACAGTATTGTCTTTAGTGACGAGTCTCGATTTTGTTTAGGCATGCACGATGGTCGTGCCAGGGTTAGAAGGCGACGTGGTGAAAGGTGGAATCCACAGTTTTTTGTTGAAAGACATGTTCATCACACTGTTGGAGTTATGGTTTGGGGTGCTATAGCTTATGGTTCCAGGTCACCTTTAATCTTCATCAGAGGTAACATGAACGCGCAGCGTTATATCCACGAAGTTCTAGAACCCCATCTTTTACCCTATCTTGACACCCTGGCAGATCCAACTTTCCAACAAGATAATGCCCGACCACATGTTGCAAGAGTAACAATAGACTTCTTTCAACATAATGATGTCACATTGTTACCATGGCCACCAAGATCTCCCGACTTATCCCCAATTGAGCACGTGTGGGATATGATGGGTAGGAGATTGCTCAATTTGCAACGTCCTCCTCAGACTCTAGAAGCACTTCGAGATGAGTTGGTGGTTGCCTGGAGTAAGATACCACAGGAGGACATCAGGGTGCATCCACACATTATTAAAGGTCAAAGGGCTTTAAAGCAGTGCAATCATTTGAAATTTTATCATTTACTTATTATGCTTCATTAAGTACTTATACAAAATTTTATTAAAATAAAACCATTTAAACTGGGTGTTCGGATTTATATGTCACTTAGTATATGTGGCTTCTTTTACCTGCCAAAAATGCACTCCTATCAGCATAAAAACCACAGGATAAGTTTTAAGTGTTATATTAAGGATCTTGAGCTCAAACTGGAACCTCACCTTCAAAGCAATTTTTCATTAGCTAGAAACCTCTTCTTTTTAACACCTACATTCACGCATTATTATGACCTTGAAGTTCCCGCGGAAACAATTCAAACTTCAACGTCTGCTAAACTTTGGAACAGCATCATTTAAAAATCATTCCTTACGACTTTATCTGTGATTTTATCTTGACTTACGTTTTCAGGGTTATTTCAAGATCATTGAAATCCTTATTAAAAGTTTCCGTTCCAAACTATACCAGCGTCAGATTTAAAATTCCGTACCTTATAACTATTGAGATAAATATTACATCAAATTCATACGGAAAGAACAGGCAATTTAGTAATAAAAAAGTATTAATACATATATGGTATTATGCGAAATTAAAGTAAACAAAGCGTCTGAAAAATCCATATAAGGTGCGGTCCTTGAATGAGCTTTTTCCAAGTCGTTAAAAAGGCGCGTTGTTATTACAAAACGGTGGAACAAAGACTCGACTGTGATGGGATTGTAATGAAATGCCATATAAAATACGATCTTCGTTGTAAGAATGGAATGCACAAGTTCATAAGCCATATCCGAAACATGAATTGTAAATTACAAAGGATCAAAAACTGAAAAAAAAAGATATCGCCAATTTCAATATGTTTTACGTCGCACCAGCGCATTTCAGTGTAGCGGTTCGTAATTATTTACAAACTGTTTATCCAAATCGCTGGATTGGCCGCGGTGGGCCCCAAGAATGGCCACCAAGGTCCCCAGGCCTTGACAGTTTAGTTTTCTTTGTGTGGTGCTATCTTAAGACACTAGTGTACACAAGTCCCATTAACACTGTAGAGGAATAAAAAACACTCCAGGGCATTTTCAACAATTTTTGTATTCATTTCGTTGGTTTTAATGTTATGTTTATGTTGTCAGTTGTGTTGTACATTACCGCTAATGTGTTTAATTTTTCCAATTAAATTAATAATAATTTTGCAAGTTAGACAATAGAACGGTTTTTATTTTTCTACTCAAAAATGGCGCATCGAAGGAAAACGATTCAAGAGAGATCATATGTTTTAAATTCAACGGGAAATTCAAAAATAATTTTTATTTGGCAAAAAACCATTGGCGTACCATTTTTTTCTGAAAAAATATCGAAGTCAATACCCGTACGTACGGCACTGTTAGAGCTAAAAATTGTTTTTGCATTGAAAAATATGCAACTTTATAAATTATCACTACGTACTAAATATCAGTGAAATATCTGAACAGGTTCTGAAAATATTAATTAATTTCCATTTTTTTCCTAAAACTTCAACACCTCGAGTTTTTATAAGAAAACATTTTTGGACCATAGTTTATAAAGCAAACTAACATTAATTTTTCATGCAGATTCACACCCTTAAATATTCACATATCATTAAGGAACACCCTGTATACATATGTTTAGTTAAATTTTCAAACAATTCCGTAATTTTAACTATACTTGATTATGTACTGTAAGTTCCTATCAAAAAGACTATTACCGAAAATATACCTGGTCCAATGGACTTATCAGGTAATCCTAACAAACCCGCCCCTTTCCAAGTAGCCCGAAAATATTTTGGGTGCCATAATTGGATAGGTACCTGTAATCACATTACAACCACAGAATATACAAGTGTTAATCACCATATTACAACCTTAATCCCATCAGTGGCCTTTTCCACGCCTAACCACCGACTTTATCTGATTGTAAACCACAAAATCTGCAGGCAATAAAATCCTACCCCTACCAAGAAATTGCCATTCTTCCATTTGCTACTACAGAAGTTACATGAGGTTTGGTACCTTCCTAATTTGTTAGTAGGATGGGGTACTTCCCATTAGGGATTCACTACTTGACCTGATTGCCAAGCTACTAGACATGACTTGACTTGAAATCAAGTCAAGCTCAAGTCAATGATTAGATCTGAATCAAGTCAACTAGTTTTTACGTCAACTACTTGAAAATTCAAGTAGCCTTGATATTGCTTGATAATTTTTGTAGTATAAATAAGAGTAGATTATAAATACACGGAGGAAATATTTTGTGACAAGTAACAGAGAACACAAAATACAGGGTGGCGCATCGAAAACGAAATAGACGCATTTACTGGCAGCTCAGTTTTTTTTTTTGAAAACGCTCAGACCCGTCGATTTTGTTTTCGTGGGGGAGACAAGTTTGGCAAAAAATCACGTTAACACGTGCAGCCCCCTAAGCGGGGGTGACACCACCCCCAAAATCTTAAACGGAAAGGGGGGTCATTATAATTTATAATGATATAAAATTAATGTACTTCAGTTCAGTAGTTTTGAAGATTTATTGATTTAAAGCTTAGATAAAACTAATACATCATCATTAGTGGAGATCAATACATTTGGCAGCAAAGTAATTTAAAAATGAAGAATGAACTGCCCCGTTAGGCAAGTAAATGTTGAAAATGGCCACCATGACTCTCCATGCAATAATAAAGATTTTGCTCAAAACGTTGCCGCACATTTTGCAATATTTGAGGAATAATTTGAAGGCACTCATTCACACTTCTTTGTCGCAGGTCTTCTAATGATGTTGGCTGAGTAGCATAGATTTTGCTTTTTAAATGACCCCACATAAAGAAATGCAAAGGTGATAAATCTGGCGATCTTGGGGGCCATTCAATGGCACCTCTTCTACCAATCCGTCGATCTGGAAACGTCTGATCTAAATTGTCGAACACGTAATGCGTAATGTGGTGGGGCACCATCCTGTTCTAACATCAACCATCAGTCAGCACTAAAAGTTACATAAATATTGTCAAATAAACGGCATTATTGGTTTCCACGCATTCACGTATCTCATAACAAAGAACCTTTTCTGTTTGGAAAACAAGGTTTCTTAAGTTCACGCAATTAAAAACCAACCAGATCAACAAAACTCCACTTGTTCACTTCTCATCCAAATTTTGTTGCGGACTCTGGACTGGTACAGAATTTAGACACTAGACTAGACCATAAAAGACTAGACTATACCTGTTTCAACAGGAAGAAGCGCACACCGTTGCTGTTGGTGGGAGAGTAGTCGCATGCGCACTAACCGGCTTGGCAGTGTTGCCGCTATCCTTTCTTAAAGTTACAGATTTTTTTATAAGACGTTTACTTTGTACCACCTTTTCAAAGACTGCTCGAGTCGTCTGGGGGGGGGTAATTACCCCCTTTTACCCCTCCCGTGGGAGCGCCAGTGCAGAAACGCAACATCAGTACTACGCTATAAATATGACGAAGCACATACAAGTGAGAGTAAAAAGATCTTTTCACATCCCTGATCGGGAGGTCATGCCAGTAATCAATTTTCAATATTTTTTGCAGACGCAATTTTTGAATATTTTTGTCTTAACATCTGCACTACACCGCACAGAGTTTCCAGCGAATTCGTGTTTTAGGTATTCACAGGATATAACTTGGTTGAACTCCGAGACTTACGATGTAACAAAAATAATACAAATAGTTCCTTAATTCATCATTCATTTCAGCCACCTCCGTCAACGTATATCGTAGGAATGCTATTCTCCCTAAAAAATTACACCTAGATGTCCGCTATTTTACTGTTAAAATAATGATTAAGTATCTCTTGGCAGAACCACCATTTTGTCCCGATGTATCGGGGTCCAATTTCGGGGCCTTTGTAGTCAGCCGAAAACTATTATATCCCGCTCGATGGTACTTGCCACCTCATCTTTCAGAAATTGTTTTTCGGTCTATCTTTGTTTTGTGGTCGGGCACACAAAGGATAATTAGTATTTTGTGTTTTAGCACCTTTTGCGTGAAACTTTTGCCCCAGGCCGGGCCATTTTGCAACCCCTTTTAGTTATGGTTGGTTATCGTAATGAATTTTTAGTATTGTGTTGGTACTATTATAACTTCTGTCTTTTGTATTTGTAGACAAAGGAGATCTAAGAGCGCCGCAATATCGATTGGTAATTCAGTGGGCGGTTTCAATTTGTTAGAAGACTTGCGTATTTCTAAATGTCATTCATTTTTGTTTAGCTAGAAAGCGGCAATCGAATATATCTTTAACAAACTTTAAGCTGCGAAGCTAGCGTTTTTAGGCATCTCCTGCAAAAGTTCTCAATACCTATATGTATACTAAGTGACATATAAATCCGAACACCCAGATTAAATGGTTTTATTTTAATAAAATTTTGTATAAGTACTTAATGAAGCATAATAAGTAAATGATAAAAATTTCAAAATGATTGCACTGCTTTAAAGCCCTTTGACCTTTAATAATGTGTGAATGCACCCTGATGTACTACGCATTCTCCAACGCGCCTAGGCATGCTTCTGATCAGGTGGTCAATGTCCTCCTGTGGTATCTCATTCCAGGCAACCACCAACTCCTCTCGAAGTGCTTCTAGAGTCTGAGGAGGACGTTGCAAATTGAGCAATCTCCTACCCAACATATCCCACACGTGCTCAATTGGGGATAAGTCGGGAGATCTTGGTGGCCATGGTAACAATGTGACATCATTATGTTGAAGGAAGTCTATTGTGACTCTTGCAACATGTGGTCGGGCATTATCTTGTTGGAAAGTTGGATCTGCCAGGGTGTCAAGATAGGGTAACAGATGGGGTTCTAGAACTTGGATATAACGCTGCGCGTTCATGTTACCTCTGATGAAGATTAAAGGTGACCTGGAACCATAAGCTATAGCACCCCAAACCATAACTCAACAAAAAACTGTGGATTCCTCCTTTCACCACGTCGCCTTCTAACCCTGGCACGACCATCGTGCATGCCTAAACAAAATCGAGACTCGTCACTAAAGACAATACTGTTCCATTCCTGATCCCAGAGTGACCGTTGTCTGCACCACTCAAGGCGATTACGTCGGTGTTCTCGAGTTAAAGGGAGGACCCAGTGTGGCCGGTATGAAAACAAGCCAAAACTTCTCATTCGTCGGTAAACACTTCGCATGCCAATAGGTCTTCCATGTTTTGCAAACCATTCATTTGCAATGGACCTGGTAGTGGAGAAACGGTCCCTTAAGGCCAATAATCTTAGGCGGCGATCTTCACGGTCTGTTGTTCTACGGCGGCGTCCAGTGCCCCTTGCTCTTTGCGTACGGCCTTCTCGAAGCCATGCCTGACAACACCTAACCACAGTGTCTACACTTCTTTGCACTCTAACTGCAATTGCCCGAAAAGAAAGTCCAGCTTCCCGAAGTCCCACTATACGGCCCCTATCAAACTCACTAAGTTGACGAAATCGTACAGGTCTCCGTACTCTAGGCATCGTAACCGATCGTAAAGGATGTCAAGAACCAAAATCCGCCAACGTTGATTCTTTAATGCGGCTGAAATATTCATTTTTAGAGCGTTAGTGAATTAAAAAAAAAGCAGTATAAAAACCGGAATGTCCAACTGATAAGGCTGAAAAATTTTTCACTTGTTATTTACAGTAAGATAAATACATTCACCAACTTTTATTAAAATAAAACCATTTAAACTGGGTGTTCGGATTTATATGTCACTTAGTATATATTTAAACAATGTTTGAATACCGCATAATATTCTATTTGAAGCTTATATTTTGAGAGATGCCTTGAAATTTTGTATGTGAGGTGAAATGATCCCTCTTCGTGCATATAAAAAGATCCCTGGAATCACGTTACCCATTAGTATTTTTTATTTTTACGTTTAACTTTGCTGATTTAGCAGTACCAATTTAAAAATAAATCATCTCCAATGTAATTAGGCTTGAAATGAATGTTTAACACGATTATATATTATACCATTTAAATAAACATGTGGTGCTTGACTTTGATAATAGAAAATAGAGCATAAAATGGTCCCTGCGATCATTTTAGCCCTTTCCCAGTGATCAATTTATACGTACACGTCTATAAAACTATCCTTTACTAAACATTTCGAAATTATGATGAAGCTACAAACATACCATGAGAAATAAGTAAGGAATTATAAAATAAGTACATGTACTATTCATAACAATTTAAATCGTGTGTTTTTGTCTTAAACTTATAGCACAGTAAAGTGTTTTCTTCAAACATTCAAAAAAAGCTAATATCTCATTTACGAAATTTTTCCCTGTTCCCAAATTTCATGTCGTATATTTTATATCTTTCTGCCTCGGTCTGGTTCATTGTCCTTTTAAGCATGGCTGATTACTGTGATGGAAATATTGAATGATGATTAAGTGTGCTGTTAGAAGACTGGGAACGGCAATATAATGTAATGTCAAATAAAGTATAATTAAATATAATAATTTTTCAGAGATTTCTTCTTCAATAACAAGTAGTCGGACGTCATCTATTCAACAAAAAGGGTTAATGTGTAGTCTTCTGTTATACCGAAGCCCGAGCATATGCTATTTCATCATTTGAAGTGATAAATTGATGCCCTATATGTAAAAAGTAATTTTAAATGTATTACTTGCTATACTATGTAAAAACCTTTTGTTGTAATCCTAGGCACTGTTATTGAAAGTATCTGGAGTAGTTTTTTGTATTGCGTAGGATGGAAAAAGAGTTTTCTTCCATCTTTAACCACTGTTGGGAACGCAGGTATTTATAAGCTATTATTACTTGTATTTACTGAATCAGAACATAATTCTCATGAGTCATTTTTGGTCGGCTAGAAATTTCTTATGCGGTAAAGGTTTAACTCTTTGCGCCTCGTTACCGAAAATATACCGATAGTCCTTTTTCTATTTGTAAAAGCTTCGAGACGTCTCCAAGCTACTATCCAAAAATATAAAGCCAGTCATTGTTTGTCATTGCCGAACGGGTATTGATTTAGTTTTTGTCGTCATTACTGCTATTCACAAATAGCATTTGACCAGTTTCGTTCGTTAGATAAAATTTAGATGAGATGTCTCGTAGGTCTCCTTCATAATTGAAATCACCTATATTCACAGAACAAACTTAATGGGTGGTCCCAGAAGTACCCGACCCAACGAAGAAAACACATTTTTAAAAAAAATGTATTTATTTTTCAACGTAATCTGCTTTGAGCTCTATACACTTTTCCCAGCGATGTTCAATAAGTTCGATACCGTTTTTATAATAAGAACTGTCTTGCTCTTCAAAATAGCCATTAGCTGCCGACATCACTACTTCATCGTTGGAAAATCTTTTACCACTGAGCCATTTTTTCAAGTTTTCAAACAGAAAATAATCCGAGGGGGCTAAATCTGGTGGATAGGGTGCATGAGGTAGCAATTCAAACTTTAATTCGTTAATTTTGGCCATTGCAATAACGGATTTGTGAGCTGGTGCATTGTCTTCATGAAACAACACTTTCTTCTTATCTTCTTAACCAAATGCGGCCGTTTTTGCTTGATTTCATCGCTCAAACGTTGCAATAAGTTCGCCGTTGATAGTTTTACCTTTTTCAAGATAGTCAATGAAAATTATCCCACGCGCATCCCAAAAAACCGACGCCATAACCTTGCCTGCAGATGAAACGGTCTTCGCCTCCTTTGGAGCCGGTTGTCCCTTTTGAGTCTATTGTTTTGATTGTTCTTTTGTCTCGGGTCTGAAGTGATGGACCCATGTTTCATCCAGGGTTATGAAACGACGCAAAAATTCTGCTTTGTTGATGTGAATCTTCGCTAAACACTCAATTGAAACATCTTCACGACACTGTGTCTGCTCGATTGTGAGCAATCGCGGTACCCATCTTGCACACAGCTTTCTCATGTCCAAATTTTCAGATAATATGAGATGAACCGCACTTTTTGAAATGCCTACTATGTCTGCTAGCTCGCGCACTTTCAATCGACGATCATTCAGTACCGCTTTGTGAATTTTCTTCACCATTTCTGGAGTTGTCACCTGCGATGCTCGTCTTGGCAGCTCATACGGCCTCGTTTAAACTCTGCTACCCAATATTTTACTGTTGTAAACGAAGTAGCAGACACAGCCAAAGTAGAATCCAGTTCAGTTTTTATATTGGTTGGGCTGAGGCCTTTGAAATAAAAGTATTGTACCACATAACGATGACCAATTTTCTCCATTTTCACAAATTCACTGAAAACGTTCAGTACTGACGGCTGCCTAACAAATACTAAACAACGTGGCGTCTTCAAGCAACTACCACCATCTCTAGGTCAGACCGGCTACTTCTGGGACCACCCTCGTACTGATATCATTCCACCACCTTGGCGAGATTTTTCTTAGTAGGAATTAAGAGACTTGATATCCGATCCTACAATATTTCATTAGGTGCATGTAGGAAATTAGTTTTTTCCTATGGTATAACACATGTTTGTTATGTGAGTCTGTCAGTTTTACTGCTTCATTTTGAGCCTTATATTGACATAACTCTTCTACATGGGTCTAATTCCATTCAAAATAAATAAGTAATGTCTACACTCTCAATAGGTTAATTAATACATCTACTTTCTCCTTCATCCGTTACCAACTTATCTACTCTTCCGCGAAACTGTCATATGCCGTCCATCATAAAAAAATGGCGTCAAGTAGGATGACTCTGCACTTCCTACTCAACGCCGTCATCCTCTGAGAAAAAAGTCAGAGAAACAAAACGGATTAAGTCAGTAAAAGAATTAGTGCATAGACATTGTTTATCTGGCAACGTTGCCTCTTTTCCAGTTATCGTTCATAATCGTTCATTTTGTGGGTGCTCCGTGTATATGTATATGTTTTTTGCGCTACAGTACGGATAGATTAGTCAGCCGAACTGATTCGTCGGGCGGCGAGCTTAGATAGCAGGAGTACCCGGAAAGGAAACATTTCTCTGTCATTGGAAAATGTACGGCAAAATCTATGACGTTAAAATATGGCAAATATACTAAGTGACATATAAATCCGAACACCCAGTTTAAATGGTTTTATTTTAATAAAAGTTGGTGAATGTATTTATCTTACTGTAAATAACAAGTGAAAAAATTTCAGCCTTATCAGTGGGACATTCCGGTTTTTATACTGCTTTTTTTTAATTCACTAACGCTCTAAAAATGAATATTTCAGCCGCAGTAAAGAATCAACGTTGGCGGATTTTGGTTCTTGACATCCTTTACAATCGGTTACGATACCTAGAGTACGGAGACCTGTACGATTTCGTCAACTTAGCGAGTTTGATAGGGGCCGTATAGTGCGACTTCGGGAAGCTGGACTTTCTTTTCGGGCAGTTGCAGTTATAGTGCAAAGAAGTGTAGACACTGTGGTTAGGTGTTGTCAGGCATGGCTTCGAGAAGGCCGTACGCAAAGAGCAAGGGGCACTGGACGCCGCCGTAGAACAACAGACCGTGAAGATCGCCGCCTAAGATTATTGGCCTTAAGGGACCGTTTCTCCACTACCAGGTCCATTGCAAATGAATGGTTTGCAGAACACGGAAGACCTATCGGCATGCGGAGTGTTTACCGACAAATGAGAAATTTTGGCTTGTTTTCATACCGGCCACACTGGGTCCTCCCTTTAACTCGAGAACACCGACGTAATCGCCTTGAGTGGTGCAGACAACGGCCACTCTGGGATCAGGAATGGAACAGTATTGTCTTTAGTGACGAGTCTCGATTTTGTTTAGGCATGCACGATGGTCGTGCCAGGGTTAGAAGGCGACGTGGTGAAAGGAGGAATCCACAGTTTTTTGTTGAAAGACATGTTCATCACACTGTTGGAGTTATGGTTTGGGGTGCTATAGCTTATGGTTCCAGGTCACCTTTAATCTTCATCAGAGGTAACATGAACGCGCAGCGTTATATCCACGAAGTTCTAGAACCCCATCTTTTACCCTATCTTGTCACCCTGGCAGATCCAACTTTCCAACAAGATAATGCCCGACCACATGTTGCAAGAGTCACAATAGACTTCTTTCAACATAATGATGTCACATTGTTACCATGGCCACCAAGATCTCCCGACTTATCCCCAATTGAGCACGTGTGGGATATGATGGGTAGGAGATTGCTCAATTTGCAACGTCCTCCTCAGACTCTAGAAGCACTTCGAGAGGAGTTGGTGGTTGCCTGGAATGAGATACCACAGGAGGACATTGACCACCTGATCAGAAGCATGCCTAGGCGCGTTGGAGAATGCGTAGCACATCAGGGTGCATCCACACATTATTAAAGGTCAAAGAGCTTTAAAGCAGTGCAATCATTTTGAAATTTTTATCATTTACTTATTATGCCTCATTAAGTACTTATACAAAATTTTATTAAAATAAAACCATTTAAACTGGGTGTTCGGATTTATATGTCACTTAGTATAAGTGCATAAAATACCGGAGTTGGTAGTGTATAATATAAATATAGTAAGATAAAAAACATACCCTCCCCCACACTCTACAATCTTCAACCCTCGAATTTTAATCCTTATATGAATTTTTAAAATAATCAGGACCTTCTGAAACGTCAAAAAACGAAGTCTGTGCGATTTTTATTATTTTCGTTTTTGGCTTTTTTTTCAGCGCCAGTGGACTAGTTTGTCTGTCTTTAGCATAGTAGCAACCTGGTGTGGAAATGTCATTAAAAGATTAGCGAACAGACAGACATACAGACAGTTTTTTCGTGATATAGATATCATATAACTTAACTATAAAAACACAATGAGCCGTATTCATAAAAGAGAAGCATATCCTCGGAAGCATAAGGTAAAAGTATAAGGTCTTGCTTCGGAGAAAAAGCTAGAAGTATAAGCATATCTTTGTTTTCATATTCATAATGATTACCTTATACTCGCGAGGATATCCTCCAAGAAGAAGTAAAAGGTTGACTGGTATTTGTATCTTGAGCGACATGTCCTGACTTGTTCCAGCTTGTAGTTGACGTGGGAGTTCGTTCACTCAGCATCACTGACAGTTGTACTCCAGAGCTTACACAGACCGTTCTGTATTTTTACAGGATACAGTTTTTATCAAATTAATAAGCATGTCACCCTCAAGTGATGAGAAAACTATAGAAAATAATGGCAACGACCTGCAGTTCCACGCAGATGAAATTGCCATTGCTTCCATTATTTTGCAAAAGTCACAAGTTCCAAAAATAAAAATGAAAAAGGACGATGCCTTGAAAAAGATGTTGAAAAAATACGAATCAACATTCAGTAAACCATTAGATACTAAAGGCTTATTAAAAAAAATCAACAACATGGAATCAAAATTGAAGAAAAAACAGATCTAAAAAAAACTAGTAATAAAGCAATTAACTTGTTAGATTGGGAAAGAAAGTTGCAGAAAGTTATGTAAGGTGACTGTAATCCTACAATTGGGAAAATTAGAGGTGCCATTCAGGTTGGTAGTGTTCAAGAAGAAAGAAGTGAACTATCTACCGAGCGCAGTGAGCAAACAGTTTTACAGTGCCAGCAATTCAGAAGACATTGCCACCAAAAAGAAAATTAGCAACAGAGAAATACGAAACTGAGGAAACCAAAGGGTTAACTACAAAAGAACTGCAACGTCTAGTGCTATTACAGCAGTACCAAACAAGTATTTTACAACAAGAGTATTATAAAACGAAATTAGAAATGATGCAGCGTAAGAAGCCACCTGCAACTTATGATGTTCACAAAAATAAAACTTATTATAACTTATAAATACACTTTAATCAGTAAAACTATTTATTATAATACTCAAGCTTCTTCTTATTTGTTGACCTAGTTGACGGAGAGGAAGTTCGTCATTCTCATGATTTCCTATCATTCTGAACGATGTATATAACTGCATAATAAATAACTATAGTTTCAAGATAAAAATACATTTATTGAACAAATAAGGAGTGCGATATCTATGCCATGTTAAATGGGTGTTGGTTGAACACATCCAATAAATAATTTAGTCCATTATCACTACTTAAATGTCAGATTGTCAAGTTAGCATCCGAGTCAAATCGCAAAAGTACCGATGGATTCCAAATCCCGAAAACATTTTGAACAGTACAGAATAACTTTACAAGATCATGTCATGCTGCGCTTTGTGTAGCTACTTCCTAAGAAATTTGTCAAAAGATTTCGGGGGCGTTACAGAGGTAGATAATTTACCTTAAACATCGCTTACTGGTAGTGTTGTAAAGTTTTATAACAGACAGGGGCGTCGGCAGGGACGGCTATTTTTATAAGTGGAGTTGAGTGACTCATTAGTTATCACGTCAATGAGTTAGACTGCTATGAATTTAGTAATGAAAAACCCTGATACAAGGTAGTTTCTAAAGACTCAAAACTTTAGTTAATACGCTTTCATCTATAAATCGGAAATTGAAATTGTAAACACAACATAAAAAGGGGAAAGAAAAGTATAGATAAGTTTTACTCATTTCGACCCCTGCAAGGAAGACTATTGTAACTCAGTTTTGGTTGAACTGAGATACAGGCATTAGAAGATTTTCTGATGCATTTCGTTGTCAGAAGAATGACGATCTCATCAAAAATAATAATAATAATAATAATAATTAACGTCTTTTATTTGTAGTATTCTTACAGGAGGCGAGATTTAGATTATATATCTATTCTACCCCCTTAACAATACGAGATGTAAACAAAAAAAAAAGAATTTGTTGAAAATTAATAGGCACCTGTATACAATAACGAATAATCCAAGTATGTAAATACATAAGGAAAATATGAGGACACTTATGGGTTACAACCGATTTCGCTGCTGATCAAGAAAAACTTCTTTCACTTTTTTCTTGAATTTGGATAATGGATTGGTTTCTTTTAAACTGCGGTCTACAGAATTATATGATTTGATCGCATTGTAAATGTATGAATTCTGAAATAGAGATGTGCTGTGGCGTGGAATTGAAAAAGTCTCTCTATATCTAATATTAATACGATGCATATTCCCTCTACGTATGAATTTGTTTACTAAATATGACGGTGTTTTTGAATAAAGAACCTTATGAGTCATATTTAGGAGCTGGTACTTATAGATTTTATCAATTTTCGTCCATTTGAGTTCATTAACGGCATTCGATATATGATCATATTTTCTGAGATCATTTACAAGCCTGCAACATGTATTCATAATACTTTGAATACGATTTCTTGTTATAATATCTAAATAGGGATAGTAAACCACTAAGCAATACGATATCTTTGAAAATACGAAATATTCACACAATTGCTTTCTCGCAGATTTATGTAATATAGCCTTATTTGCAAATAAAACTCTGAGAATAGCGTAGCACTGAGTAATTAGATAGTTCACGTGTGCAACAAATTTTAAGTCATCATAAATTATAATACCTAGGTTTTTCGAATGATCCACAGGAATTAATTTATTACCTTTTTTTGCTCTATTTGCGTATACTAACATATTTGTCTTCAAAGGGTTCAAACGAAGATTATGACAACTACTGAACTTTTCAATTTGGACAAGATCTTGATTAATTGTATTATTTGCCGTTTCCAAGTCATTACTCTTAAATGAATAGAAAATTTGAGTATCATCTGCAAAAAATTGTATGCTGCATGATTTTACCTCTGTTTCTAAATCTGAGATATATATTGAAAATAATAGCGGTCCTAAGACTGATCCCTGTGGTACACCAGAACAAATTTTTTGTTCCGTAGAGTACTGTTGATTTAGACGAACTTTTTGATACCGATTTTCAAGGTAGGTTTGAATAAACGAAAGAGGTTTTTCAGAAAATGCATAGTAAATGCATTTAGATACAAGAAGTGAGTGATTAAAGGTGTCAAATGCTTTAGTAAAGGCAAGAAGTATGAGAGCTATTGCTTTTTGGTTATCAAGTGCCATTGTTATATTGTCTGTTAAATCACAGAGTGCCGAAGCTGTATTATGACCTTGTCGAAATGCAGATTGTTTAGATGGAATAATTTTGTTAGAATATAAGTAGGCGCAGAGCTGCTCGTAAACAACGCGTTCCAATACTTTAGAAAAAATTGGCAGTAGACTGATCGGTCTCAGTTGACCATAGTTAGTAGGATCAGAACACTTAGGTAGCGGAATAACTATAGCGCGTTTCCACTGATTGGGGAAATATCCCCTCTCTAAACAGCAGTTTATAATATGCGTTAAGTACACATCAACTTCAGGTATACATAGTAGTATCATATTCAAAGTTATTCCATCTGTACCACTAGAATTTGATTTTATTTTATGTATAATTTTAACAACGGTGTCAATAGTCACTTTATTAAATTGAAATTTGAATTTTAAGTTATTTTTATTAGCTCGGTAATATGCAATTTTATCAGCACAAGCCAAATCACTATTCTCGAAAATTGAAATGAATGCCTCATTTATTTTATACGGACGATTTCTGAAATATGTATACTGTTGCCAAGAGGCGGCTGTACGATCACGTTTGAACTTTGACAAAGCTTCAGTCCTCTGCTTGAATACAAGTTTAATATTATCATCCAACCAAGGAGCTGGAGCTTTGTTTACACGCACTACCTTTTTTGGACAGTGAACATTAAATAAACATAAAATACTATCTGTTAAAAAGTTAATTTTATCTTCAATGTCATCTATCGATATAATATGCCACCATGGAAAACTCTTGAGATCTTGTTCAAACGCTATTTCATTTAAACTATGGAAATCCCTGAATGTCACAAATTTCTGTTGATTTTTAGGAACGTATATCACAGAAGGTTAAATAGTGATCAGTAATCATATCAGCATTAATAGTGCTACTCCTAAGACAACTTTCAGGCTTGCTCAAATAAATAGGATCTAAGAGAGTGGGTGTCGATTCAGTTATCCTAGTCGGTTATATGTTGCGCATTGCAGTAATTCTTGTATATTGAAGGTTATAAATGGTATTACTATACAAACCTAACGAAAGTGACTTTTTTTATAAATTTTGCTGGCTTACTATAGTTACTTTTCGTTGGATCAATTAAAAAGTACACTTGCTCTAGACTTAGTAGGATATGCATTCATTTTTCAAACAAAAGGTCAAAAAAAAACCTTTTTACTGCCAATCTGAGTCACTCAAATTATATTCTTCTTCGTCTTCTCCACTATCATCGCTCTCAACTCCTGTATTTTCAGCACCGTTAATATTTTGTCCTCTTTCTATTTTTTATCTTCCTTGGCTTTTAAAGAAAAATGAAAAGCGGGTAAGCCTCAGGAATGCTAGGAAGACTGTTTGCTTTTGATTTACATAGGTCTAATAAACCATTTAATTTTCTGGAAGCAAGCTTGTGTACAGCAAAGGTAGTTCCTGAAGCGTATTGTTTTGGGGTCTCATTCGCTGATAATCAATATTACTATCGTGAGATCATCAGCATAGTCACACTTATATACTAAGTGACATATAAATCCGAACACCCAGTTTAATTGGTTTTATTTTAATAAAATTTTGTATAAGTACTTAATGAAGCATAATAAGTAAATGATAAAAATTTCAAAATGATTGCACTGCTTTAAAGCCCTTTGACCTTTAATAATGTGTGGATGCACCCTGATGTGCTACGCATTCTCCAACGCGCCTAGGCATGCTTCTGATCAGGTGGTCAATGTCCTCCTGTGGTATCTCATTCCAGGCAACCACCAACTCCTCTCGAAGTGCTTCTAGAGTTTGAGGAGGACGTTGCAAATTGAGCAATCTCCTATCCATCATGTCCCACACGTGCTCAATTAGGGATAAGTCGGGAGATCTTGGTGGCCATGGTAACAATGTGACATCATTATGTTGAAAGAAGTCTATTGTGACTCTTGCAACATATGGGGCATTATCTTGTTGGAAAGTTGGATCTGCCAGGGTGTCAAGATAGGGTAAAAGATGGGGTTCTAGAACTTCGTGGATATAACGCTGCGCGTTCATGTTACCTCTGATGAAGATTAAAGGTGACCTGGAACCATAAGCTATAGCACCCCAAACCATAACTCCAACAGTGTGATGAACATGTCTTTCAACAAAAAACTGTGGATTCCTCCTTTCACCACGTCGCCTTCTAACCCTGGCACGACCATCGTGCATGCCTAAACAAAATCGAGACTCGTCACTAAAGACAATACTGTTCCATTCCTGATCCCAGAGTGACCGTTGTCTGCACCACTCAAGGCGATTACGTCGGTGTTCTCGAGTTAAAGGGAGGACCCAGTGTGGCCGGTATGAAAACAAGCCAAAACTTCTCATTCGTCGGTAAACACTTCGCATGCCAATAGGTCTTCCGTTTTCTGCAAACCATTCATTTGCAATGGACCTGGTAGTGGAGAAACGGTCCCTTAAGGCCAATAATCTTAGGCGGCGATCTTCACGGTCTGTTGTTGTACGGCGGCGTCCAGTGCCCCTTGCTCTTTGCGTACGGCCTTCTCGAAGCCATGGCTGACAACACCTAACCACAGTGTCTACACTTCTTTGCACTCTAACTGCAATTGCCCAAAAAGAAAGTCCAGCTTCCCGAAGTCCACTATACGGCCCCTATCAAACTCACTAAGTTGGCGAAATCGTACAGGTCTCCGTACTCTAGGCATCGTAACCGATCGTAAAGGATGTCAAGAACCAAAATCCGCCAACGTTGATTCTTTACTGCGGCTGAAATATTCATTTTTAGAGCGTTAGTGAATTAAAAAAAAGCAGTATAAAAACCGGAATGTCCAACTGATAAGGCTGAAAATTTTTTCACTTGTTATTTACAGTAAGATAAATACATTCACCAACTTTTATTAAAATAAAACCATTTAAACTGGGTGTTCACGCTGCTCCCCACGCGATCACACCATACCTCTCTCAACTAGTGAATAATAAAGTACTTTCATTTGATAGAAGTCATAGTATTTCATAGGACATTTAAATTTGTTGCACACAAGTGTTGTACGCAATTTTTTAATTACGAAATGTATGTGCGTGTCCCATTTAAAGGTATAATCTAGGTACACTCCCAGATATTTAACACTGAGCGAAGAAGTTAGTTGTAATTGTTCATTTAGGATGTTCTTCAGCTTTATGTTTAAATTTGAATATTTGGGCATATATCGTTCACAGGATGAAAATGGGATGTAACAAGTTTTGTTGTAATTTACGGTTAAAAGTCTAGAGTCGAACCATTTGATAATCTTTCAGAATTCTGTCTCTGTTAGAGTTTTT
Organism: Acanthoscelides obtectus; assembly: GCA_963669975.1. Taxonomy (NCBI): domain Eukaryota; kingdom Metazoa; phylum Arthropoda; class Insecta; order Coleoptera; family Chrysomelidae; genus Acanthoscelides; species Acanthoscelides obtectus. The sequence goes on from CAVLJG010000010.1 coordinate 15,790,234, forward strand.
AGGTTTTCCCAGGTTTGAGAACTGTATATGATGGCCAAAACTTATGATTTTTCCTCGAAGTTCTAGTAAATATAGTTCGTTAACGTAAATATTAAATAATATCGGTGCCAATACAGTCACTTGTGGTGTTCCAAACTTCGCTGCTCTACCATCACTCAAAGTATCATTAATCTTCACATAATGTGTCCTATTTGATAGGTAGGATTTCATTAATGAGTATGCAGTGCCACGAAAGTCTACTCTTTCTAAAGCCCCGAGGAGTTGGTTGTGGCTAACTGTATCGAATGCCTTCTTTAGATCGACAAAGACACATAGAGTTGGGTCCTTGGAGTTCATATTAATGGAAACTTTAGTCATAAGATCAAGTATTGCATCATCTGTTGACTTCCCTTGTCTAAATCCAAATTTTTTATTAGATATTATTTTGTATTTATCTAAGTAAATATCTTTTCAAAAATTTTAGCTAACGAAGATATTAACGATAAAGGTCGGTAGTTAGTTACTTCCGACCTTTCCCCTGTTTTGTATATGGATGTTATTATTGCAGTTTTGAATATATGATTTTAAGGTGCTCAGGTCGGATTGTGGCCAAGCCCGGGGACTTTTTGTTTTTTAACGAATTTATTATTTCAACTATTTCTTCATCATCTGTATCATAAAGAAAGAATGAGTTTTATTTAGTGTCTATGTCTTCAATTAGCTTATCTGCGAGAGTCTCACCTACAGTGCCAGTGGCAAAAATAAGGCTCCAACCTTTCTTCCATTCCGCAACCCTGGTCTGGACGCCAATGGTCAAACCACTTTATAACCTCGCCAGAATGCTATATTTCTTCCGCTGACAATTTCTGGTCCGTCTGTCTGCTGAAACATGCCAAGCTGTGTCATGGGCCATACTTTTTCTGAACTGAAACGTAGACACATTTTATGATAGTACGTTTGTAATGAGATTTTATTGGTCAATAAACTGCCCATCATAACTACGACTGACTTTCTTTCACTCGAATTTGACTCAGATAAGGAAATATTGGAAACTGACTGATTTATGTACGTAGGGGTCAGACATTATAGCTTTATTGGCTTATTGCGAAATTTCTATAAGAATACGACATGATGGGAATTGATTTCAAGAAAAATACGTACTGATTTTCGCAGTTTATGAGGTTCGTGCGCCGCTTAATGACCTATTTTATTTGATTACGATAAAAGTTTGAAATGTATAACATGTTCTTTTTTTATTATAGATACAGTAATGAACAAAAGTAAATAGACAAATTAATATTGTGCTTGTTTTAAAAATACACCAACCTATATACATAATTCGTTATAGCATAATACTCATATTATACTTCAAAGTTTCAAAGTTTATTTAAAGTTTATTCAAATTCAAAAACCAATATAACTTACAAATTAAAAACAACCTTCAGTACAATTTAAATAAAAAAAGCTTCAAAAATACATGACCTTGTATGCTCTTGCTACCCTGAATAACCAAGATTGCAACAGAAATCTGAGCAAAGATACTAGCATCAGATCTAGAACCAGCAAGTAGCGGTATATGAATTGTGAAAATTCTGTATACTTTCGTAAAGGGTAAATGTCTGGATCTTGTCGTCACAAATTCTAAATTACGTTTCTGCATAAACAAATCTAAAATCCATAACAATAGTACAGAAGCATACTAGAAACACTCAGAAGTATAAATATAGAGTTCATAAAATATGAATATCTGAAATATGATAATAGAGGGATATTTCGAGTTAGGTCAAACTATGTTGTTTAAACAATAAAAATTTTGCGTAAAGGTTAAGCAGAGAAACAAGAGTACTACAATTTACTACAAAAGAATTTACTACAAAATAATAGACACCTAAGCTATAAGCTTGTGTGTGTCATACAATATACAAATTCAATGCATGGCTAATGGTCATAAGGTATATTATGAGCAAATGTATATAAAAAAAGAAATAAAAAAAACATTAGATAAAAACGAAATTACTGAGTTGAGTCAAGCTACCGTCGATGCAAGCATGTCAAAGTTATTTAAGATGAACTTCTTAATTCTTTTTTTGAAACTATACTTCGAGAGGATTTTATATTCTAGGGGTAATTTATTATACAACCTAATCCCATCAAACTTTATGCATTTTTGGCAAACAGATTTATTCACTCTGGTATAGGTGTAACTTATATTTATTTTAGTTCTTGTTTCATAAGCGTGGCTGGTTGGAACATTGTTTCGGGAGTGAACAAATTTTTGAGCAGCAAAAGTATATAAACCTCTAACATTCAAAAGATCATTTTCAATGTAAACAAATCTGCAACTTGACCTACATGGGATACGAAAAATAGTCCTGACAATATAATTTTGAGTGGTTTGTAGTATTTTCAAAGTACTAGTGTATGCGGCTCCCCAAATACTTATCCCGTAAGTTAGTAGAGACCGCACAAACGAGTTATATATTGAGAGAAGACTCTTTCTGCTTAAAATATTCCTAAGAATGAAAAACTTATGAATAATTCTCCTTAATTTCGATGCCAAAAGCTCGGCATGACTCTGCCATTTTAAATTACTATCAACAATGATTCCTAAGTATCTAATAACTTCAACTCTTTCGACAGTGTCAGCACTATCATTTATAATTAATGTTCGGTGGTGTAATGGCATGCCTGCTTTAGTTGGAGAGAACGTTACATACTTAGTTTTAGAGATATTAAGTTTAAGTAAATTGTTATCCAACCAGCATTTGACTTTATTTAATGACAACTCGGCATTCCGTATTGCGACATCCCATGAAATGACCAGTGCAAACTAAAACAGTATCGTCTGCATATGATATCATCTTACAGTTGAAATTACATCGAAGTAGTTCATTTATGTATATGAGGAACAGTGTTGGTCCCAAAACTGTCCCCTGAGGCACACCTATTTTGATCTTTTGAATGTTGCTTAAATCTGACCCTACCTTAACTTGTTGTAATCGATCAGCCAAATAGTTCTCAAATAAGTTCAGAACTCCGCTACGCACTCCAACACTTTCTAGTTTCTTTAGTAAAATTGTATGAGATACTGAATCGAAAGCCTTTTGAAGATCTAGGAAAACTGCAACAGTCTTATTTCCATCTTGAAAATTTTCAAGCACTTGTCCTGTAAGTTCTTGTAGAGATTGCTCTGTATTGCAATTTTTGCGGAACCCAAATTGACAGTTCGATATTATGTCATATTTCTCAAGAAAAGAACAAGTCTGTTATTCAAACACTTTTCAAAAATCTTCCCAAATACATTGATAACTGAAATAGGTCTATAATTGAACATATTGTCTTTACTTCCAGAATTAAATATTGGTGTCACTATGCTTTCTTTAAATTGGCGAGGAATTACTGAGGATTTGAAACAGAGGTTGATAATGTGAGTTATAGGGTGACTGATATACTTAATGATCATCTTGATAGTTTTAGTGTGTAAGCCATCTTTTCCGGGTGCGCTATTATTTTTCAGATTACAAACTATTTGTTGTAACTCTATGTTATCCACTGGAGTTAGAAACATAGAGTGAGCAATGTTGACGACATGAGGATCTGATGTATCAAGAATTGAGTTTTGATCAATCTGACTTGTTATTTGCTCACCTATATCAACAAAATATTTATTAAAAACACAGGCTATATCAGTGGGAGCGTCCAGCTGCTGATTATTGTGATTAATTGATTTTACGACTTTTTTTTTTTATTTTGCCAGAATTAGTTACCTCATTAATAACATCCCAGCTCTTCCTATAGTTATTAGCAGCTAAAATGAGTTTTTGTGTATAATATTGATTTTTAGAGATCTTAATAAGATTAGTTACTCTGTTTCTGTAGGAGATATAGGACTGTCTCAATATCAAATTATCATTATCTTTTGTCAAACTCTGTTTCAACTCATCTCTCTTCTTGATCGAAGTAAGAATACCTTCAGTCATCCACGGCTTGCGTTTTCTGGTCTTACTATTTATTTTTAAATAATAAGTTGAATGATATATGCCTTTATATAATTCATTATAGAAGTTATCAGTTGCTTTTTGGACATCACTCTCTGAAAAAACACTGTCCCAAGTCACCACTTGTAAATAATCTGTCAACTTTTTCTCATCAATTTTTTTAAATTCATAGCTGTTTTTATTAATGATACAATTACTTCCTTTCAAATACCCAAAATTGAACAAAACAGGATAATGATCGGTCATACAATTTTCCAAAAGTATTGGTTTACACTCAATTGCTGTTTCAGAGACCTTAAATCAGTTTGCCTTCAAAAATATGTGGTCGATAATCGTAGATGAGTTAGAATCTACCCTAGTAGGTGTATTAATCTGAGATATGTACCCGTTCTGTTGCAACATATTCACGTATCTTAAATTACTGTATTCATGTTCTCTCAATAAGTCTATATTTATATCACCCACCAACAACGAAATGTCACAGTTTGCAGTACTTCTCAAATACGAATCCAAATTGTTTACAAAATCCTGTACATTCGTGGGATTAGGCCTGTAGATACCAGTAATACTGAAACTGTTATTGTTGAAAATAAAGCTACAATTCAGTGCCGTCACTACATCTATCATTTTTATGGAAACATTTACCGAAATGGCATCTCTTACATACATACAAACCCCATCGCATTTATTATACTTGGCTTCATTATAGTAAATTTGGAAGCCATTTATTTTATAACTGTCGATATTACTGATATTCCAGGTCTCACTCAAAACAATGATACCTATATTTTTATTCTTATTTAACACCGCTATGTTTATACAAAGCTCATCATAGTGAGCTTGCAAGCTCCTGATATTGTAATGAAGTATAGTGAAGTTTAACTTATCACTTCTCTCAAACAGAACACTATTTAATTCATCAAAATTAGAACAACTGATGGTCGTGATATTGTTATAATCCTCTAAAATATTCAAAGCTGTATCAATATCAGTCAAATACAAATCAAGCTAAACTCAATATGAATGCAGAAAAAACTTAAACTGACTAAACTGCTACAACTAAACAATGGCTCAGTTATGTAACAAATTACAACTCGCAGAAAAGGAAGGAGAAAAAAAAGAAAAGAAAAAAAGCACTAAACCAAAATGAAAAGCTCACGTCCACTCTGCAGCAACCTGAACAGTACATGGGATCATTACTGCTCCATGTTATTCAAGTCCTCTTCCGTTTTTATCTGTAACTTGTTTTCTCGCAGTTTCACCCATATTTCTCCGTTATAAAACCAGGTCTTCTGCTTACCCCATTTCTGCACGGCCTTTTGATACAGGTTACTGATCTAGCAGTTAGTTTTCTAGGCCGACCAATTCTCTTAGAGGCATCCAAGATACGTTTTTGTTTATATGTGTTCAATATTGCCGAAACTGCTTTACACTTCAGTTTCAAATTTTTGGCAATGTCGACTTGACGTTGACCATCTTTGTATAATTCAACGATCTTAGTATTCACATCGACAGAAATTTCTGGACCACGCGGCATGGTCTTAAAATCACTCAACTTATTCCACAATACTTGATGAACACAAACTAATCCTCTTCTGACACGAAACTGTACTAAACTAATGTTGAAAAGAATTTGTCTACATATTTTTGTCCCTCATAAAAGAGTGCTTATATTTCGACTTCTATTTCATTGCAGATAACGTAAAAACAAGGAATTTAGTTTTTCTACTAATAACGCATTTGTTTATGGAGCAATGGAGTATGAATTCGTTTTCTAAAGGTATTTAGGTAAATACTCATATTTGTCTATATACTTTTGTCCATTATTGTAGGTAGACAGTAAAGAGTAAATATCAAAATCTGAGAAAATTAAGTTCAAAATTTTGCATTTTTTGACAGAACAAAAGCGAATGAATATTGCAAAGTTACAAGACTTTAAAGAGAGTCAATGACTTTATAGAGAGTCATTTAAATGTGATTTTAGATCATAATTGTTGTTGATGCCTAAAATAAATGACATTTCGTTATTTAATACTTAAATAGAAAATTCACTTCTTGGCTTGCACTACACTAACACTCTGTATAAGTATCACACACAAAACGTGCAAAAGTATTCTAGTATACCCAATTAGGAGCACTCTTATGATCACTGCGCGTATGAAGTAAAATTCTTGCCTTTCTACTTAAAACCATGTAAAGTTTATTGTAGATTGTGTGTGGTGTATCTTATTGCAGACATACATTTCAAATCTTTCTTTTATTATTGATTTGCTGATAATTTATGAATTACGATCAAAAAATATTCTCCCAATATTAATACAAATTAAGCCACAAATAAAAATTCAGTTGCAATACACGCAATCCTTGTTACCAAAACTAGACCTAGTATATGTTGTGGTTATTGATATTGACCAATTACCAAATTCAATGAAAATAATAAATATCTTTACGAAACGAACGGCAAACAATGCATTCGATGGAAAATATATGTCCAAATAGGCGCGCACAAAGATCTGTTCTGCAATTTTGTGCGAAAATAAATCTTTTTCTAAAGATCGCGGTATTCGTAATACTTGTGGTTGGCTTAGAACAATAGGGACTTCATGTACCGATACAAATTGATTTTCGAGAGGCTGAGAAAACTAGAATTGAAATCTCTGTCGATGAAAATTGTAGCACATGAAAGCAGCTGGTTACGATACCCGACACCCGTCCTCACTGGCGCTCCCACGAGGCCTAGCCCCCCCCCCCCAGACGACTCGAGCAGTTTTTGAAAAGGTGGTATGAAGTAAGCGTCTTATAAAAAAATCTGTAACTTTAAGAAAGGATAGCGGCAACACTTCCAACCCGCTCAGTGCGCATGCGACTAGCGACTTCTCTCCCACCAAGAACAACGGTGTGCGCTTCTTCCTGTTGGAACAGGTATAGTCTAGTCTTTTATGGTCTAGTCTAGTGTCTAAATTCTGTACCAGTCCGGAGAAGTGAACAAGCGGAGTTTTGTTGATCTGCTTGGTATTATGAAGAACCTACAAATTCTGTCTCCGTTGTAATGGCTTGTTGTCTAAGGTCTGTTCCAAAAGTTCTGGTAGGTTATTGGCTAGAAAGCTAAGGTATCCTTCTGCTGACAACTTTGAGGGTAACTCGAAAGGGCCAATAACCTGATCGTCAAGAATACCCGCCCAAATATTTAATTTAAAACGTTGTTGGAAATGACCTTCTCGAATGGTATGAGGATTTTCTTGGGCCCACGTGTGAGTATTATGGAAATTTAATATCCCGTCTCGCGTAGAAGTACATTCGTCCGTCGCTAGAATGTTTTTAAAAAATTCCGGATTTTCAATGTGGTAGGGATAAAGCAAATTTCCCGTAGGATTCTATGGACTATGGTATGCGATAGTCCTTCGCGGAGGCCTAATTTCTGAGTGCTGATACCTGCATTGATTTCCAGGATACTTAAAATTTGTTCCTCCTGCCCTACAGTAACCTGTCTTTCACGAGTGCGAATATTAGTGGGCTGAACACTTCCTGTATCTCGAAGTGTTTGGTACACTTGCACAAATTTCCTTCTGTCTGGGTGTACCCGTTGGCGAAATCTGTAGCGATAAATTTGAGCTGCAACATTTTAATTCTGACGAGCTTCACCGTAAACTAACAACATGTCGGCGAACTCTTGATTCGAGAACATTGTAAATAAACACGACGACGTACGCGAACAATAACAAACCACTGTTACCGTTTGCGATCGATTGCCGGTTCGATAAGAGTGATGAATGACCGACGCGCTGTTCTCATGTGTGTGTTTTAAATATTTAATTTAATGAAACTTACTTACTTACTGACTACAAATTGTGGCTTAACTTAAAAAAACTTAATGCCATTTATTTGTTAATTACCCAATTTAAAAACGTTTTAGATTAGATTATAAAAATTAGTAAGATTGTGGTGATTGTTGTCGATATAAAGCACTTAAAGATTTTTGGACCATCGGTCATATGAACTACCCCGCTATTACCCATTTGAATAATGACTACCATAACGTTTACACCCTGTAAAAGGCGACAGGCTGGTCCATGTTATGTACCTATGAAATAAAATTGATTTTCTGCAGTTTCTGTTTCTGAGGGTATTCGAGTTGGAGGTCATTTTTGAGTTCATTGGACAATTTTACTTCACAGTAGATGCTATGGTTATTGATGGTTCCCAGGACAGAACTAGTAAAAAAAGGCTAAACGTTTCTTCCGAATCTTCAAACAATGAGCGCGTCTCAAGGGTGAACCATTCGACCTATGAATCTGAGATTTTACAAAGTCTCATGCCTCTATAGGTACTCTTCAGAAAAAATTGAGTCTGATATGAAATATGACCCGTCCTCCAGCATCACGAAAAGTCAAGTTTGGTCCGAAATATCGAAAATTATACCCTACGACCTATTCGACTAATTTGAAGGCCCAAAAAAAGAGACTCATCATTTTCACTAAAAATATACTGGGTGTTCCATTTAAAGAGATACAAATTTATTCAATGTATATAAATATACTTTGAAGTTGAGTCATTAATTTTCAGATAATGATTGTAGAAGGATAAACCAAAATATGTGTGTAAAAATAAAAAAAAAATAAAAAAAAAGTTTACCTTGTTTTATAAAGTATCCTCCCGACAAGTATTTCAGTGCGGACCTGTATTTGATCGTGAGGTCTTGGAGCACCGGCATGCCGTCCATATGTGAGGTCTTAAGTCAAATGATTCACGAACCCGTTGTACTACATTAACAAAGGCACGAGGGGTTGGTTGCACTCGATTGGGAAACCGATCCGCATAAACATGTGCCATTTTTTATTTCGTTTGAGCCACGCAACAGACACCACTATCCACTACCGACTGACACTGACTGTATACAACTGAATGAAATAATTGTAAAAACATCGTTCCAAATTCTTTCGCTTTTTTGTTTCCGATGCGATGAACCGATAAGGCGAATTATATCCATTGTCGCCAAACACGAGCACATAATATTATTATTGAGACAGGGCGGTACTCAAACTTCCAAAGGGCTATAACTTTGTTACTTTAATTTTACCAGAAAAATGGTAAAGGAAAAAAACATTTCTTTTGATTTCTTTTGATCAGATCTACTCACTGTTAAAATAAATGACTCAACTTCGAAGTATATAAAATATTTAGAATATATAACTTTTATATACAACTTTTTCTTCTGGGAGGTCATATACAAAAGTAAGAAGGGGGTCAACTCATAGTCAGACATACGTCAAGCAAACTATTATTAGGCAATTTTCTGTTTCTGAGCTGTTGGAAACTCCCAACATTCGGCCAACTACGAGCCCCTTCCCACTTCAGTTGGCCCACTTCAAGATTTGTACCAAAATATGCATTTATAAACTAAACATGAAGAAACTATTTACTTCTAAAACAATTTATTTTCTCAAAAACATTTTAGATACACTCTAGTCGTAAAAAATACATATTTGAAATCACTTATACCTATAACTAATAGAACATCTGAACAAATAAACCATGTGCGAATAAATGCGCGAAGTTAACAAAGCAACAATTGAAAGATTACCATTGGGTAACATCACCTTTATTTTTTATTACGGCTGAAATTCTTTGGGGCATAGTGTTAACCAAGTTTTGGCAAAAATTTGGTGTAAAACAATCCCATATTTCTTGAAGCTTTTGTCTCAGTTCGGTGATTGTACGAGCAGGATGTTGTCGTAGAACCTTTTTCATCTCGTGCCACAAAGTTTCAGTGACAGATCTGGACTGTTAGAAACCCATTTCAAAAGTGGTACATCATTTTCTTCCATCCATTTTATAGACTTTTTTGAGGTATGGCACGCTGCACCATCTTGCTGAAACACAAAATCTTGGCCGGATGTCAAACATTCTTCCATCACTGAAAAAGCAATTCTTCTAAAATTGCCAAATATTTGTTTGTATCCACATTTCCATCAATAAAATGAAGTTTTCCTACTCCTTATAATGACATACTGCCCCAGACCATAATGGATGCTGGAAATTTCACTCTTCTCTTCAGACAGTCAACATGGAATGCTTCATTTTTTTGCGAATAACTCTACTGCGACTGTCAACACAAACTTCGAATCGGGCCTCATCACTCCATTGTATTGCACACCGTTGTTGAGGTGTCCATTGTCTACGTTCTTTAGCCCATCTAAGCCGATTTTTCTTTTGCAGTGGAGTTAATAGTGGCTTTTCTTTGGTCTATAAACAAGTTGTGCAACTTTAGGGTTTTTACTTCACTTTTTTTTATAAGAAAACTTACCTTGCAAGTGGTAAATCCTAGTTTGTGGGCCTCTCTATGAGTTGTGGACCTCGAAATTCTCCTTCCAACAGCGTCACTCCACAGAGCACTTAATTGTAAATAATTGGCACGCCTGTTTTTCACGATTATTCTTCTTAATGCTCTTCGGTCGGCATTTGTGATATTACTTTTTTTCACATATCGTGGCTTAATATTAACTGAACCAGTTACGTTATATATTCTAACAATATTTCTCACACTGTACCGCGATAAGTCTAACAAAGTTGCAAATTCTGAGTTTGATTTCCCAGAATTAAAAAATTTAATTATCAGTAACCGAATTTCCTCACTAATAACCTTTCCTCTAACCATTTTGAAAACCTTAACTACCCAAAACTATTTTAAACGTATTCTGACAGCTGTGATTAATAAAAACAATTGTCATGGCATTTATTTTTCACAGCCACCTATGCGTTATAGGCTTATTTTGCATTGAAATGAAAATAGGTTGATATGCTGTAATTGCAACATGTGTTATTTTTATGCTGCAGATTTGATTAGGGAGTGATAAAGTTGGTGTTTTCTACTATATATTATCAAAATATTCATTGTTAATATTTTAAACCTATAACACCCTGCTACATTTTTATTATTTGTGTTTGATAAGAAAAAAAGTAAGGTTTCAATAGTTGGGCCAACTGAAGTGGGAAGGGGCTCGTAGATATGCTTAAACAGGATAATGAAACAGATTTTTCTTCGAAACCAAATTCGTGTTCACGCATGAATGGTTTCATCATCAATAACCCTTCCCTACGCACATATTTCCCATTAGAAAATTTTCTGTCATGGGAGCTTGAAAGCATGTTTCATAGGGCGCGGAACATTAAAAGAGATGCCACACATGTAGCGCCAGTGCACCGGGTTATTAGGTGCAGTGATACGCGCCCGTGCCAAAATCTTCACTTAATTTTCCACTCCATCCTTCGCAATTAGCGCCGTTGACATTTCTGGTTAATTACCAGAGACCGTTCAAAATCGGACATGCGGCCTGAGCTACGGTGCTGTTGGCGAACACATGTTCCGATCGTTTCTGAGGAAGAAGTCGTAGCCCCAGTTCTCTGTTATGAAAGATGAGATGAAGATGCTAATGAGGCGTCTTGTCGAAACACACGTCTTATTTCGGAAATGAGCGTCGCCACGGTTTTTTTTTTGGTTAATTAATAGAACACAATGATAAATACTATCTAACGGTTGGTCCAAGCAAAACAGTTGTCTAGTGGCGTGCAAATTTAGGCACTATACTATAACTATCTAAAACTGTAATGACTCATCGATGTTCACGTGAACATCACTGAACTACCAGTAGTCGGCTGTTCATAGGCGGGGTATGAATGTTTAACATGAGTGAACTAGATTTGTCACATGCTTAATAAAGAGTGGTTTGAAACATATTGTAAGTCAAAAATTTGGGAATTACCTTTATTCATCGTCGCTTCCACTTACATCTGACAGTAATAAACTGTCGGTATCGCTTTCCTCGTTGAAATTGACTATAACTGGCTCTATGATGGTGTCGATGTGGTGGTCAAGCTGCCACATTTTTGTTTCTTCCTTCACAACATGACGGATAGCATTCTGCCAAGCTTCGGGCGTTACTAGCTGTATGGAAGTCTCAAGTAAAACCTTAACGTCTGGTAATTTGAAGGTTGTGTTATGGCGCGTAATATAACCCTTCACTTGAGCCCAGATGAGCTCTATTGGGTTCAGGTCACAGTGGTAGGGCGGTAACCGCAGCACAGTGACACCACATTGACGGGCCATCTCATCAGTCACGTAACTAATGTTCGCAGGTTTGTGCTGTTTAATTTTTTCATACAATTCCGCTTTCACACATGAATCGTCAAACGGGACTCCTTTTTCGCGCAACCATTGCTGCATGTCACTTTTTCGAGATCCCATAATCGGTACACGTTCGGCTCGACGACTATGGTAGGAAGCATTATCCATGACGATCACAGAGTTGGGCTCAACTCGCTGAAGCACCCCTTGAAACCAGCTCTCGAAGCAGCTGGCATTCATTTCGTCATGGTAATCACCTCCTTTCTTAGAGACGAAAATCAAGTCACACTCTTCTAAAAAGCCACTATCGCTAACAATATGAGTTACGATCAATCTTTGACCTTTCCCTGACGGTCCACGAAGACCTGTTGACAAACCGTCAATGCTTGCTTGTCGGTTACTCACTACGTTTTTGTCTATCCAGGATTTTTAACTGTGTGACCTTCATTTACACATGTCTCGTCCAAATAATAGATTTTTCTGCTTTGTCGCCTATATTCAATCATTTCGCGTAGGTATTTTCGACGCCAGGCGACTATTTCAGGTCTCTCTATGAATACTGACTTCCGATTACGCGTTTCGTAACGAAAATTAATTTCGTGCAGGGATTTCCTCATTACCTCGACGCTCATTTGGGGTATAATTTCATTTTCCTTGATCGCTGCATGTATAGCCTTGAGGGTTGGTATCTCATTCCTAAAGAAGAATGCATGTACGGTTCGCCTTAACGCCATTTTGCTATCGTTATCCAATTTAACGGCCTTTCGTCCCTTCAAATTAAACTTTGGATCAGTAGTAGCTCCAGTTTTCTTCTTTTCATGCACCACCCTTCGAATGGTCCACTCTGGAATGCCTGTCATACTTTCACAACGCGCGAGTGCATCTCCCTGCGACATAGTTCAGTTCAGATAATTGAAAACGTTGAGCACGATTTCTTTCGCGTTCCTCTTCAGTGCTTTACGAAGCCGTCTACTTGTTCCCTGGCTTTCAGTACTTCCACTCGTGCCATTTGTACTCTCCATGGTTAAGTATAACCAAAACAGTAACCACAGAAACCACAACAATAACAATCACACAACAATTCTTATAAAAACACACAATATGCGATCGCTCAACGAAACACGTTCCAATGCGTTGCCGACGCCTATGAGTCTGCCGGTCGAGGCGCGTCTTTGATTTCATTGGTTCTACCGGCGGAGAACAATCAGCCATTATTTCCATCTCTGTCTGTGCTGTTGACCACCGCAAAGCCACAGAAACGACATATGTCGTACGCTATACGGCTGTACTGGAAGGAAGCCGGGATCGAGCTCTGATCACGTGTTGTTCACGCGTATGAGTCATTACAGTTTTAAATAGTTGTAGTATAGCTCAATAAAGCGGAGAGTAGGGGGGGGGGGTAAGAGCGCCAGTGACTTAGGACGGATTAAGCCACAACTCCCCGAAATGTTAGTCGGAACTTGTTTTGCTTGACCACCACACAAAAGGAGAATTTAACAGAGACGACGAAAGTAACAGCACACACAGAGAGAGCCAAACAAACAAGATATTAAATGAATCACAATACGAGGGATGTTTTAGACAGCAGCGGTGGCCGCAGATTCAAATTATTTAATAGTAATCAGTTTGGATTTAGAAAAGGCATTTCAACCAAAAATGCCGTACTTCATTTCCTAGATGATTTATATCTCAAGATGGATAAAGAAGAAAAATGCATAGGCATAAACGGCAGCAGCGGTGGCCGCAGTAGTAGACTCTTCGGTCTCCTGATCAGTCGCCGTGCGCTGTGCGGGTTCGAGTCCCGTCCCAGGAGAAATTTTTCTCTTGGCTATGGATGTTGTGATTGTCCGTAGGTGGTAGACGGTCTCTGACTGTCGAACGTGGAGGTACCACCCGGCGGATCTCGTAGGCGGAGCCAGAATGTGTGCATGTTGCATGCACACGTGTTCCCTCGCCAGAGTCCGTGTGGCGTCCCCCTTTCCCCTGTATCCCCCTATAGCCCCACGGTGCCCAATGGGTGTTTAGGTCTTAGGCCTTCGTGGTAGTTGGAGTATAAAAAAAAAGTCTTTTAAGTTTTGCATGTGGAAATAAAACAACACGGTAGGTAGTTTTAAATTACTTTATTGTTTTTCAAAGTATTCTCCACGAAGATTAATGTACATCTGTATGCGCACGAACCAATTCAACTACTTCTTCACTCTGAAGTCCGATGGTGAAGTCGAGGACGAGTGCTGACATGTTTTAATGATATCATATCTGCCATAGTTCAATTTTTCAAATATCGTGATAAACAGATTCCGGAACTGGAAAATTCAATCTGGCTTAGAGATTTTGGTTTTCTTGTGGATATTACAAAAAAATCAAATGAACTTAATTTGCAGCTTCCGGGGAGAGACATAGAACTAGCAGAAATGATTTCTGATATAAAAGCTTGAGTTTTGGGAACAAAACTTAATTGATGGCAATACCAGGCATTTTTCTGTTCTTTCATAAAAGATATCTCAAAGTCCATCGGACCATATGACAGTAAATATCATGTAGAAATAGTCTCTAACTCGAAGGATAACTTCAAAAATCGTTTCAAGGGTTTCAGCGATATTGCTATAGTGGCGCAATTTGTTGTTTCACCAGTTTGCGACTTCTGATATGCAGAATATAAGCGAAGACATCTCTGCGACAGAAATTGAAATGATTGCGTTTCAAAATGAATTAGTTTTAAAATCAATAGTCTCAAATACAAGGTGTACCTGGCCTTCTGTAAGTAAAGATAAATATTTTGTGTCGTGTTGCCTTGAAAGTGAAAGCGTTATTCAGTTCAACCTATTTGTGTGAATCTTCTTTTTCAAGTATGAAGTTCATTCAAATCAAATACCGTAACCGACTTAAAGATGAACATGATCGAATGGCGGTATCAAATTATACCCCAAACATTAAAAAAATTGTCAGCGAGTCTGAGTGTTAGGTTTCTCATTGAACACGCATTTTTATCCGGACATTTTTTTGTTTAAAATAGTACGTTGATTTTTTATTTTTAGTTACCTTTATTAAATCGTATGTGGCATGTCATTGTAGCTGATGAAAATTTTTGTTTATTTTTCAAACACCTACGATTGGATGTAGTTATTTATGCAGTATGTATTAGTTATTAGTTTAAGTTTATTAGTATGTATTAGTATTAGTAAGATAAACACATGCATACCATTGTGTATAATTTCATTTAAGCTGGATTACATTGCTTACGACTAGGTAGCTGACTGTGTATTCCAAAATTATCAAAGTAGCTCAACACACTGAAAAGGTTGGAGACCACTGCTCTAAAATGTCATTGTACTTGACTCATTATTTCATTTCTATGTTGATTCATACATGCATAGTGAGTAGTAGCTATTCCGGTCCGAACCTTTTCTTGAGTAAGATCTCCTTTTTGCCTACAATACAGAAGCAAAAAAAAAGCTTCAAATCCTGAACATAATAAAGGAAGATCACAGCTCGTAAAGAACAGCAGCTCCCGAAAGGCCTGGCCCTATTGTCCGATTTGTCAGCAAACTATCCAAATGAGTGAATCAAGTTCGTGCAGAGCGCGAAATTTCCAATATGTCATGGAACGAGACGCCGCATTTCAACAGGTACCGGTAGCTTGCCTCAGATGATATATTTACGACGTGGAGCTTTGTTAAAAGTGACATTTTCGAGGAAGCGTTCGAGACGCTCTCTATGGGGAACTCGCTCCCGAGAATGCGAAAAGGGGATGTCTGTTTTGTTAGAGTTCACTCATTAGACACGCCGTCGTGTAATACGGATTTAATAATAATGGTAACAAACGGCGTTCTTTGTCACTATATTACAGAATAATAACCTCAATAAAAAGAAAAGGTGACGTACGTGGGATGTCTTTTAAGTTTTGCATATAGAAACACAGTAGGCCGCGCGGATCGAACGTCAGTACTGAATCTTAACCTCACTCTTTAGTAAACTTAAATTCATAGTTTCACAACAATACGTGCAGTGTTCTCACTACAGTGAGTTTTTAAGTGTCACTAAACCAAACCAAACCAAGTGATTAGAAAAATGGAACTCAACCGAGACGATTTTCGCGCCATAATTTATTACAACTTTCAAAGACAATTATCGCAACAAGAATGCTTTGCTGAGTTACTGGCTATTTTCGGCAACGAAGCGCCACCTGTTGACTGAAGAGCAGAAAGCAGCCAAGGTTAATAGGTGTCAAAAAACGCTTGACCGTCTCAATTCCGGAAACTCAAAAATGTGTACAGCATTGTTAGAGGTGATGAATCGTGGATTTACTATTATGAACCAGAAAATAAACGACAGTCGGCTGTTTGGGTTTTCCAAGGTGAAGAAAATCCAACAAAAGTCATCCGTTCTCGAAGTGTTTCGAAAAAGATGGTCACGACATTTGTGTCAAAAGCGGGTCATATTGCAACAATTCCTCTTAATGAGCAAAGAACTGTTACTGCGGATTGGTATACCACCATTTGTTTGCCAAAAGTCGTCACCGAGCTTCGAAAAATCAACCCGAAAGAAGAATCATCCTCCACCAAGACAATGCAAGCTCGCACACAGCCCAAAAAACAAGGCAGTATTTAACGGAAGAAAACCTGGAATTATTGGACCATCCTCCATATAGTCCCGATCTAAGTCCTAACGATTTCTTTACTTTCCCGAAAATTAAAAACAGACTGCGTGGTTAAAGGTTCCAGTCACCAGAAGAAGCAGTTGACGCATTCAAAAATGCCATTTTCTATCTGCCAGCAAACGAGTGGAATAAGTGCTTCGAAAATTGGTTCGAGCGCATGCAGATGTCTATTAATCTTCGTGGAGAATACTTCGAAAAACAATAAAGTCATTTAAAACCACCTACCGTATTGTTTTATTTCCATATGCAAAATTTAAAAGCGTTACCCAGATTTTTTTATTTGGAGATAAGAGGATTTAGCATTCACTCCAAAGACTATATAAATTCTGCCCAACAGTGTTGACATTGGGCTAGTTATCCTGATCAAATAAGTGTTGTGACGATAATTGGTGTAATTGATTGTACACATATACTAAGTGACATATAAATCCGGACACCCAGTTTAAATGGTTTTATTTTAATAAAATTTTGTATAAGTACTTAATGAAGCATAATAAGTAAATGATTGCACTGCTTTAAAGCCCTTTGACCTTTAATAATGTGTGGATGCACCCTGATGTGCTACGCATTCTCCAACGCGCCTAGGCATGCTTCTAATCAGGTGGTCAATGTCCTCCTGTGGTATCTCATTCCAGGCAACCACCAACTCCTCTCGAAGTGCTTCTAGAGTCTGAGGAGGACGTTGCAAATTGAGCAATCTGCTACCCATCATATCCCACACGTGCTTAATTGGGGATAAGTCGGGAGATCTTGGTGGCCGTGGTAACAATGTGAGATCATTATGTTGAAAGAAGTCTCTTGCAACATGTGGTCGGGTATTATCTTGTTGGAAAGTTGGATCTGCCAGGGTGTCAAGATAGGGTAAAAGATGAGGTTCTAGAACTTCGTGGATATAACGCTGCGCGTTCATGTTAGCTCTGATGAAGATTAAAGGTGACCTGGAACCATAAACTATAGCACCCCAGACCATAACTCCAACAGTGTGATGAACATGTCTTTCAACAAAAAACTGTGGATTCCTCCTTTCACCACGTCGCCTTATAACCCTGGCACGACCATCGTGCATGCCTAAACAAAATCGAGACTCGTCACTAAAGACAATACTGTTCCATTCCTGATCTCAGAGTGACCGGTGTCTGCACCACTCAAGGCGATTACGTCGGTGTTCTCGAGTTAAAGGGAGGACCCAGTGTGGCTGGTATGAAAACAAGCCAAAACTTCTCATTCGTCGGTAAACACTTCGCATGTCAATAGGTCTTCCGTGTTCTGCAAACCATTCATTTGCAATGGACCTGGTAGTGGAGAAACGGTCCCTTAAGGCCAATAATCTTAGGCGGCGATCTTCACATGCCAATAGGTCTTCCGTGTTCTGCAAACCATTCATTTGCAATGGACCTGGTAGTGGAGAAACGGTCCCTTAAGGCCAATAATCTTAGGCGGCGATCTTTACGGTCTGTTGTTCTACGGCGGCGTCCAGTGCCGCTTGCTCTTTGCGTACGGCCTTCTCGAAGCCATGCCTGACAACACCTAACCACAGTGTCTACACTTCTTTGCACTCTAACTGCAATTGCCCGAAAAGAAAGTCCAGCTTCCCGAAGTCCCACTATACGACCCCTATCAAACTCACTAAGTTGACGAAATCGTACAGGTCTCCGTACTCTAGGCATCGTAACCGATCGTAAAGGATGTCAAGAACCAAAATCCGCCAACGTTGATTCTTTACTGCGGCTGAAATATTCATTTTTAGAGCGTTAGTGAATTAAAACAAAGCAGTATAAGAACCGGAATTTCCAACTGATAAAGCTGAACATTTTTTCACTTGTTATTTACAGTAAGATAAATACATTCACCAACTTTTATTAAAATAAAACCATTTAAACTGGATGTTCGGATTTATATGTCACTTAGTATAATTAACCAGATTATAGATAAAATGTAGTTCTTGATCATGGAAAGCATTGCAGTCTGATCGGCAACTGGAGTCACACCACAGAGTGACACAAAGTTGGAGTAATGAAGGGTCATTTTGATTTACTCTTTATACTCTTTACAAGTCTAACCCTGGCTACAATCAAGAAATCAGATCTACTGTAAGTTATGACGTTCCTTTTGCATTTACTTTAAACCTGAGTGTAGATCCGATTTTTGTAATTTTCACCAAAACATTCTTAGATGGTGCCCCCCTTCCATTTTGAGCTCGGTACGTCCTTGCTGTAAATCCTATCCTAAAGCTCTCTACTGGATACACCACCGCCATCAAGCAACCTGGTTTTCGGTACTTTAAACAATGTCATTGTTTTCGGCGTAATCAATCGTAAAACGCACACAATAGGTGCGAAGGACGAGTTTCCATAACACACTTTTACCCAACACAGCAGCAGAAGTTGCGCAAACGGTAGCATCCGGCCCCCGTGTGTATGCCAAGGTACCCACAATGGATGAACAAAAACAACAACGCCGACTGACAAATGAAATAAGAATTGCATAGAAATCTGCAATTCATAGTGAAAAAACCGAAAACGGAAGACACAGACGATTGGCTCACCCACCGGAAACTGAAAACAAATGCCAATCTATTGGCTCTATTCCAGTACCAGTGAACCGTGGCCCGTTAATAGATCGCCTAGTTGATGTCCATACAACGTTGAGTACGAACGAAAGGAAGAAAAACAGGTAGAATAAAATTGTTTGAAAGGTTTGAAAAATGAAATTCTTATTTGTTGTTTTCTCGTTGAAGTTGACTTGAGCAGACGCCTTTTTATAAAACGCAGTTAACCTTCTAAAGGAAGTGGGTATTTATGGAATAACTTTCATTTTTGTTTTATACCGAATGATGTTTTAAAGGAAGTGATGTATCTTCTGTTTGACTCCGATTTTCGTCGTCTTATGCTTTGTTCGTACAGCCTGTTTGCTGAGAATCAGAAAACTGATAGTCGGCGACAAGTCATGACCTAGTTTATTCAGTTAGCTGTCACTGACACATCACTGACTGTATAGATTGCCTACATGAGAACGTTACGAGTTGGCTGAGGGAGCTTTGACCGATTACCGACAACTGATCCACTGTTCGTACAGAAACTTCTGACTGTTTGATGACTGTCAAATTAGTCAGCAGATTATTGTCCAGTAAACTGTCAGAGCTCGTAATCAAGAAGAATCATTATTCGAATGTAACATTTTTCAGCATGAGATAGACAATTTTGGAAAAGTTCTGGTATTTTCATTTTCTGTAAACCAGACTGATTTAGGATTGCCCGGAAGTACCTGAACATTCCCTCTAGAGGGGATAACACTTCCTACAAAAAACAACAACACCAAAAAATGTCAAGTAGATTTACTCAGTAATTCCTATTCAATTCTCATTTAAAGGTATGGACATAAATTCAAAGGAATGTGATTCCACACATCGAGTGACAAGTTGATGACGCAAAAAGTAAGAATTCTAAATAAACGTCTGCGACGATTATGCATGAAAAATGCACAAGGTATTGTAAATGTGTTTTTATAAAACTAGGGTAGTAGGGTTTTTGTTCCATGTTACTAACGGTTTTCGCCCAGACTTGAACTGTACCCACAAACAGTATGTATAGTATATTCTAGCTCCAGTCGAACCCAGAGCTGATCGAAGAAAAAATAAAATAGCTAATTTTGAAGATTTTGTGATACAGCTATTTTCAAGGCGACCGGAGTGACCGTCTGTCTTTGGAAATGGCGGACTGCCAGATTGTTAAAGTTGAGCAGTTTCGTATATTGTACTAAAAATATTTTCCTTATATGCGCAGAGTTTCACTGGAATAAAGAAGTAGAAAAATTGGAGAGATCATTGTGAACCTCTGGTGAAAATAAACATCGATAACAATACATTAGAAATAAGCTCGATAGCGCTTAATTTAGGCTTATACCTTGACAAAAACTTAAGGTTTGAGGATCACGTTAACAAGTGCTCCAGAAGGGCGTATTGTAATTTAAAGACGATATACGGTCAAAAATCTTACATAAATCAAAAAACTAAAGTCATACTATGCAATTCTCTTGTTCTGTCGCATTTTAACTTCTGTGATGTCGTCTATGACAAATGTCTAACTAAATTCACCTCTGATAAAATACAACGCGTGCAAAATTCTTGTCTGTTCTTGGTTTAATAAAATACGATTCTGTTTCATCAAAGCTTACTGATGCTGGCTGGCTGAACGTGAAGCAACGCAGGCTGCTTCATAGCCTCGTACAGTACCATAAGATTATTATACATAAACTACCATCCTACTTACACGAAAAAATTCATTTCCGTTACTTAGCTCACAATCGCAATACCCGCAACAAAACAAAACTGACAGCGCCTTTTCATTCTACCACCTTATTCGAAAGATCTTTTTCGTATAATATCAGTAAACTTTATAATAATATCCCGCGAGAGTATACTTCTCTTTCTATTGATTTGTTTAAAAAACGTATACGCTATTACATTGCAGGTAAATGCATGGTATGACTTTGGAGTCATCATGTATTTTTATAGTACCATTTATCAAATTAGCCGCTAGGGTCCATTCTCTGATACTGCTTATACATACATATATTTTTTTACCTCATTTATATATATGCTTATCTTATTATGATGTAAACCTAAAACCAGAGGTTAAGAGGAAGAGCGGATATGCCGAACTTCGCCTCTCCCACTATATGTTCATATAAAACTGGTTTTGCAACTTGTTTTGTATTTTCTTTTGTGGGAATAAAGACATTATTATTATTATTATTATTATCTTTTTCTTCCACAGACGTATCTGTCTGGTAATAAAGGATAGACCAGATATCAACCAGATATCAAAGAGACTATCCAAGCACCTTCCTTAGTATATGCGCTGTTCCTAGTAGTGCCGTTTTTTGAATTTGGTAGAGTGCTGGTTTACCGGGTATTGAGTCACAATTTCCGTGGAAGGTTTTTGTGATAGTTCCTAATGCACCGACAACAACAGGAGTTATCCAAGCTTTCACATGCCACATCCTCTGTATTTCTATCTGGAGATCTCTGTACTTAGATATCTTTTCATTTTCTTTCGATTTCACATTGGAATCGTCGGGAACCGCTATATCAATTAGTTGACATGTTTTCTCCTTTCTGTTATGAATTATAATGTCAGGTCGGTTTGCTTTTATTGTTCGATCCGTTATTACCGGCACATCCCACATAATACATACATCAGTGGTGTCATTCTTGATGTTGGTGACACTCTGGATTTCATGCTGATAATAGTTATCTGTAACTGGAATACCAAACGAGTTACATATTTTCCAGTGAACGTAACTAGCTACATTGTTATGTCTAGCGGCATACTCTGAAGGGGCTAGTACTTGGCAACCTGCTACTATATGGCTGATGTGTTCGTCGGACTGCCCGCATATTCTGCATTTACTGTCTATACTTTGTTTTAGTATATACTTTTGGCGGTACCTTGTATTTAATGCTTGATCTTGTGCAGATACTATCAGAGCTTCTGTTTCGGCTTTCAGCGTAGAGCTTCTCAACCAACTGACACTTCCACGTTTATCTACCTCTGTTCTCTCGAGTTGTCGGAAGAACTGTCCGTGCAATGGTTTCGAGGCTACTTTTGTTAGTCTGCCACTTTCAGCGACATTCTTGATCTTGTCGATTGAGTTTCTGTTGGAGTCTTCGCCTCATAGACGTTCCGAGATAATCTTCTTCATCTCTTTCTGGATGGAGTATTTGCAAAGGCCATTGTCCCATTGTTTCACTATTTTTGACAGTTTGTCCTTCCCTTGGGTTATATATTCTCCGAGACCAACCATAGATGTTTCATATAGAGCTTCAATTACCACACCATTCCGCGTCCTCCATTGCGCCTCTTTACATATAATCTGTCCACGTCAGCCTTGGGATGGTGTATATGTGCCATTGTCTGCAGCTTCCTGGTTTTCCGGTCAATTCTCAGAATATCTGACTTCAGCCAATTGACAATTCCAAAGCGAAAGAGTTGATTGCAGATATTTTATTTTTGGAGCATAATTTTGTCTTAAGAATCAGGCGCACACGACGATAATACTCCCTCGATATTCTGGATTTGGCATGTTCATCTTCGATTCCATCTGCTTTTCTTTTTTTTTTTTTTTTTAACGAGGGGGGAATGCATTTACGCACCATACCATAGCACGAGCTACGGCGTGTGTGGGGATCCAGGGTCTTGAGGAGATCACCTAATACCCACTAAACCCTAAACCTCCGCGTGGCCCGACTCATCAGCGTCTCGGTAGGCCATGTGTTGTGCGTGACCTGCGGTCTGCTACAACGTCTCCTCATGTGTTTCAGTCTCTGGGAACGCCGGGTTGGTTCCCTTTACCTCGCACATTCTATCGATGTCGTTAAGCGATCATCGATAGAGGGTCTGCTAGTTTCTCTTGAAACTCTTGTTTTCGAAAAATCAAGAGTTTCAAGTCCTCTTACCAATATGTTGTTTCTGCTCCCGGTCCTGAAGGGTCCTGGTCCTGGTGGGTCCTGGTCGTGGCGGGTCCTGGTCCTGGTTGGTCCTGGTCCCGGTGGGTCCTGGTCCCGGTGGTTCCTGGTCCTCTGCATCCACGCCGTGGGGTGGGGGGGGGGAGCAGCCGCAAGTTCTCCTAGTCTCCTAGTCAAGGTTCCAGTTAGCGGGTGCCAGCTGAGACCTTGGTCTGGGGTACCTGGTTCTGCGGTTGCGAGGCCTCTCGTCCGGATCGTAGTCCATGAGGAATCGTAGCTGCTCGTTCGGGTGGTCCTGAGCTTTCTCGAAGGTCTTCTCCGCTTTTTTCCTCATGTAGTCGTGGATGGTGTCCCAATGCAGGTCTCTACGCAAGGTTGAGTTCCTTACGTAGGGAGGTGCATTGGTGGCGATCCGGAGTAGCTTCATCTCTAGAGCAGCAAGTCGCTTGCGGTAGCTGGGGGCAGCGTACCCCCAGACCGCGGAGGCGTAAGCGAGCTGAGGTCTGGCGATGGCCTTGATCAGCCGTAGCTTGGTCGCTAGCGGCATCTGGCTGTGTCTACCCAGTAATGGATAGAGTTGAGCCATGGCTGCTCTGGTTTTTGCGATGACAGCTTCTATGTGCGCTTTCCAGGTGAGGGACTTGTCAAATACGATCCCCAGATATTTGACATTGTCGCTCCACTGGATATCTTCGTCGAAGATGGATGCTTCGAGAGGTCTTGCAATCCTTCTTCGTTGAATGAAGATTGCCTGCGTCTTCTGGACGTTGATACGGATTTTCCATTTCACGCACCAGTCCTGAATGTGGTCCAGTTCATCCTGTAGTCTCCTACGGATGATCTCGGGTCGTCTATGCTTGGCGGCTATAGCAGTGTCGTCTGCATATAGGGCCAGCATTGTGTCAGCTGTCTTCGGCACATCGTAAGTATAGATGTTGTAGAGCAGGGGGGCTAAGGCTGACCCCTGGGGCACGCCTGCTTCCAGCTGTCGTCTTGTTGAATGGCATGTACCAATCTTCACCGTGAACCATCTTTGTGTTAGATAGCTCTGGATCAGTTGGCACATGTTCGCATCGATTCCGGCGGCTTCCATTTTGGCGATGAGTCCATCTGCTTCTTCAATGCCTAGATATTTACAGGTTTCTTCAGGCTCCATGTTCATTATTGTTGTTGCTTTATCTAGAATTATATTCTGTGCCTTAGTGAGTTTACCCCTTTTGAATATCGCTGTTGCACACTTATCCAGTCCAAATTGCATATTTATATCATCCGAGATTGTTTTCACTGTCATTAAAGCGCGACGCAAATCGTTCTCATTTTTGGCAAATAATTTCAGATCATTCATGTATAACAGATGATTAACTGTATTGTTTGCGTCTATAACAAAATCAGTTTTTTCTCTGTTAAGCATACTGGTCAGTGGAATTAGTGACATGCAAAACAATAGAGAGAATCGCCTTGAAATATGCCTCGCTGAACGCCTATATGTCCGGTTTTTACGCATCCCTTAGTGTGATATAGATGCATTTCGGTTTTCCATGTTTTCACTGAGCATTCTATGTAACTTTGTATAGTTGGACAAACTCGATATAGTTGCAGTACTTTCATAATCCATTCATGCGGTAGACTATCAAAAGGCTTTACGGTAGTCGATCCAGGCCATGTATAAGTTTTTCCTTAGTGTTTTTGCCACGCTGACTACCATTTTGCTGACTAAAAGATGATCTTTACACCCTCTTGTTCCTTTCCTGCTTCCTTTTTGCTCGTCAGGGTAAATGTTGTGGTTAAGTAGATGTTCGTTAATCCTGTTAGCTAATGCTGCTGTAATTATCTTGTACATTGTACTCAGGCACGTTATAGGGCGATAATTTTTGGGGTCTTTCGTATTCTTTCCCTTGGATAAGAGCACTGTAGTTCCGGATGTGAGCCATGAGGGTGCATCTTCTGGATGTTCAATAATGTGATTGATGGCAGCTGTCATTTATTATTATTATTATTATTATTATTATTATTATTATTATTATTACTACAAAGACTTAATAACATCTTTGAATAACAAAAGATGAATATACACTAAAAAGCTTAAACGGCTGAGCATAACTACAATTACAGGGTGTTACACAACTTATCCGACTAATTTTAACCACATATGCACTGATACGAAAGAAGTTGCTTTCTCAAAAAAATGTAATAAAAGTCCTACAGAAATTGAGATAATAAATTAATACAGTTTAACAGTTCACTTACTTATAAAAGCTGTTCAAAATTCAAATACACCTCCTTCCTGCTGTGCCTGAAGGCTCAAATTATCGGCAGCCACTGTAATTCGGTCACGCAAGTCGTCAATATTCTGAACTGGAGTACAGTATACCTCGTTTTTCAAGTATCCCCATAAAAAGAAGTCCAGAGGATTTAGATCGGGAGACCGTGGAGGCCAGGCAATTGATCCGCCCCTTCCGAACCAGCGTATCTGGTATACCTGATTAAAAAAATCACGAACTCCTAAACGAAAATGCGGAGGTGCCCCATTGTGAAGAAACCATATCCGTGCTCGGACCACCAATGGCACATCTTCAAGAAGGATCGACAAATCATTCAGAAGAAATTCCAAATACTTTTGACCATCCAATATGAACGGTCCAATTAGACGTTCATCGACAATACCTGTCCACAAACTTAAAGAAAAACGATGTTGGAAGTGTTTCTGGACCACTGCGAGAGGACTCTCAAAGGACTAAACGTGTGCATTATGAAGATTGGTTATCCCATTACGAGTAAAAATAGCTTCATCGATGGCCGAAATATCAGCTGTAAAACGGGCATTTCGAGCATTTTCTTGCAATAACCACTCACAAAATCTTACTCTTAGGGGGTAGTCAGTAGGTAGCAACGCCTGGGCTCTCTGGACGTGATAAGGGTACAGTTGGGCCACAGGTAATATGCGCTCCGCTGTTGCACGTGACACTTCTGGGATCTATTGGGCTAACTGCCTTGTGCTTATTCCCGGATTTTCTTCCACAATATCCAAAATTTCGATTTCGGCCTTTAAAACGCGTTGTGAGCGAACCCGACCCCATCCACTCCACGTCTGGGGCACAAATCTCCACTAACATGTGCACGTGAAACAATTGAAGTAAGTGTTTCGTGATGTGGTATGTGCCTATTCGGAAATCGGTGTGCATACAAACGAGAAGCCACTCGCGGATGTTGCCCTGCTTCTCCGAAGGCTAAAACAATGTTCACTTACTCCTCATTAGTGTCAAAAGTGACATTTTTATTAATAAATAACTAAAAACATAAACTCGCAAAATACTTATTTAACTTCACAAAAATCGACCATTCTTCATTCAGATCACCCACGATACAGATTAAACCTTATTTACACGTTCTCATCAGTATGAAAAAACAAAAAATTCCTGGTGTTTTGTTTTCGTCAGTTGTTTGGTACAACATTTGCTACAATAAATTATCAATGCGAGTTCTAATATCACGACGATGAACGCAAAATACAGATATTTATTTTTCAATTTATT
Source organism: Acanthoscelides obtectus (assembly GCA_963669975.1). Classification (NCBI taxonomy): domain Eukaryota; kingdom Metazoa; phylum Arthropoda; class Insecta; order Coleoptera; family Chrysomelidae; genus Acanthoscelides; species Acanthoscelides obtectus. The sequence continues at coordinate 15,816,989 of CAVLJG010000010.1, forward strand.
GTTGAAACTCAGGTTTATAACTTAATTTCTGTAGGTCTTTTATTACTTTTTTTTTTAGAAATCAACTTCTTTCGTAACAGTGCATATATGGTTAAAATTTGTCGGCCACCGTGTATATAAGATATAATGTCAAAGGATAGATATAATTGTACACAGAAATCTCAAATGCCTTCCCAAAATTATTCAATAGAGATATAGCTTGGTATGTCATAATGGTGACATTTCGGCAACAGATTTGCGGCCATCTACTGAATGTTAAGAAACTGTCATCGACCTCTAAACCAATCCTTGGAGAACACTTCATGTAGGCAATTTGACGTGAAGAGGAGAACTCATCTATCACTACGGATATCTACAATAGTTTCTTTTTATATTCCGTTGACCCGCGTATTTATTTTATATAAAATTCGAAGACGTCAAGGATCCCAGATACCATCTCTAACCAAAACTACATTCAGCGTTCTCGTCTCGCTCCACCCGTGTCGAATCGGCGAGCTACGATTGGATGAACGGCGCCCCAATAGACACCAGCCAATTATCTCCTTTATACACACGCGTAGCACGATTCTTTAAATAATGTAGTCGCTGTCCGAATGTATTTTTATATTAGTATTGTTCTAGCATCATATTTCTGACGGTTTGAAAGCGACTGAGCAGGCGCAGTGGAGAAAATATGTTCAAGCAAAAGTAAAACCTAGTTGATACAGGGTGCGGCAGAGAGGATAGACGGTTTTAAAAAAATCGTTAAATTGTTAATTTTTACTCGAAAACAAATTTATTGATGGAATCAGGTTCACAAGGAATTAGCATTTGAGACAGTCAAGTGTGGAAAATCACATCAGGCATGTGGTGGCCGAAATCGTTGATGCAGTGCTGGAGGCGTTCTTGGAAGTTCGCGTAGACTCTCTCCAACATCGCTCTCTCAAGTTGGGCGACATCCACGGGCGGTCGCCCCATCCTGCTGGAACCACACACGTCGGATTGGAACTCGTCGTCATCGTAATTCAGGGAGAAAGAAGTTGGTGATCATGTCGACGTAGCGCTGAGTTCACGGTAACATCACGACCATTACCGTCTTCGAAGAAGTAAGGGCCAATGATGCAAGTTTGCGATACAGCGCACCAAACCGATACTTTTGGGCTGTGCAGCGGTCTTTCGTGTAACTGTTGCCGAGTTTCATTAGCCCAATAACGACAATTCTGCTGGTTAACCATGCTGTTTAGGTGAAAGTGGGCTTCGTTACTCATAAACAAAATGAGGTTCTCATTTTGATCGATCAGTGCTTCCATCTAACGTGCGAAGTTCATTCGTTGTGCATAATCTCCGAGCTGTAACTGATGCACAATGGCCAATTTGTAGGGGTGAACGTATGCAAAATTCGCCTTACCGAACGATCACTAAGGCGAAGTGCAGCAGCATGTTTCCGGGCAGATCGAGTCGGACTGCGAAGAAAGACCTGTCGAACGCGTTCAACATTTTCAGGAGTTCGAACTGTTCGCGGCGCTCATCTTGGTCTTATGTTGATCAGCTCACCACGCCTGCGAAGTGATTCAACCCAACGAAGGATGGTGTTTCGAGAGGGAACAGCTCTATTCCGATGAATGTTGAAGTGGCGACGAAACTCACGCTGTACGACGATAACTGACTCATTATTTAGGAAGAAACAGTCATAGGCGCAAACGTGGTACTCCACCGTCCAAGGCTCCATAACGACAACTGGTAAAATAATGCTAGGATCTCACGAGTCAAACGGCACCCTCTCCACCTCTCTCGTCGACGGAGGCGGAGAGTACTACCCATCCCACAAACGTCCGTCCTCTCTGCCGCACCCTGTATTTTGAGCAACATACCACTTTAGTTTTGAATGCTTTTGTTTGGCGCTCACCACCCTAAGTTTTTAGAGCTGTTCCTAGTGAGATTTTCAACATTCTTCCAAAATTTTATTCTGTGTCCATTTACGATTTTGGAAACATCATAATCATGAAAGTCGGACATACCACCGCCATGTTTCTTGTCTCAACTTTAAGAACTAATGGGTTGTCCAATAGGGACGCAGGAAAGTAAACGTCAATTTGACATAGACGCCATCTTTGTTTTCTGTCACCGACATGTCATTTTGTTAGTTGAATGTTTACCATTGATCGCTATAGAGTCGGGTTCGATTGAAGACCGCATTAAAGTTATTCAAGAGCACTACAAAAATGGTGCAAAAATAAAAAACACGTTTCGCGCGCTTCGTGAACATTTCGGTCGCAACAACCGCCCAAACGAAACAACCATCGGTCGTCTGGTGCGTAAATTCGAGGCAACAGGTTCTGTGGCAAATCTGCCAGGCTCTGGCCGGCCAGGGAGCGTTCGCACACCGGAAAATATTGCTGTTGTGAAGGAGAGTGTGAGAGACGATCCGTAACAATCAACAACGCGTCGATCCCAAGAATTGGGCATTCCGAGAATCAGTTTGCTCCGCATTCTCCACAAGGATTTGAATGTACACGCCTACAAGATCCAATTGACGAAAGAGCTACGTCGGGCCGACCATTTTTCGCGCCGAACGTTCTCAGATTGGCTCCTTGAACACCGCCAAATTGATGCCAATTTTTCATCAAAAATCATGTTCAGCGACGAAGCGCATTTCACTTTGAATGGGACGGTAAACAAGCAAAACTGCCGCATCTGGGCGAACGAAAATCCCCGTGAGTATCAAGAGCAGCCGATGCATCCTCAAAAAGTGACTGTGTGGTGTTCATTGTGGTCAAAAGGCATCGTCGGACCTTACTTTGTCGAAAATGTGGCCGGGGACGCCGTTACCGTCAATTCTGAGCGATATCACGTGATGATAGAGGACTATTTTTGCCGCAACTTGAAGGAATGGATATGGACGATGTTTATTTCCAACAAGACGGTGCAACATGCCACATAACCAACGTCAATATCCATCGATTGCAGTCCTTCTTCGGTGATCGCGTGATTTCGCGCAGAGGAAATGTGCCATGGCCACCAAGATCGTGCGATTTGACTCCCTTGGACTTCTTTTTATGGGGATATTTGAAAAGCAAAGTCTACGTCAACAAACCAGCCACCCTCCAAGAACTCAAAAACAACATCATTGCCGAGATAAATGCCATAGAACCGACCATGTTGCAAAATGTCTTTGAAAATTTCGACCATCGCGTGGACGTCTGTAAATCCAGTCGTGGTGAACATTTGACCGATATTATTTTTCATGCATAAATGGTATAAATGAACCTTCAAATCAAAGTACCCAACTTGATTTGAATATCAATCTTTCTTGTTTTAATATGCGTTTACTTTCCTGCATCCGTTTTGGACAACCCCATATATATTTTTTTATATTTTGTACTCTGGAAAAGATTACTGTGGCGATTGAAATGGAGAGTTTTAAAGGTCACAATCAAACGCATTGTTCGCTCTAAATAAAACGACGCGACGTCCACTACACCCGCATTTAGAACCTGTTCGTCAAAGTATCTGAAATTGAACTTTCTGGCCTGTCTGTCCAAATAAGCATAAGCATACTCATATTCTTAATGAGCAATAATACACCGTGAGATTTCCGTCAGGATATGTGTTTATCAGATGAGATCATTTATAAAGTTGGCTCATTTAGCTGATTATCCATGCACAATATGACAGACAACGGCCATTTCAAAGTATATTCTCATCATGCAGCGTGTAGGTATGCAGACGAACCGGATCGAATGCACAAATTGTTGAGGGGAACTGTCGACAGGAGGCGGGACAGTGCGTGGCGATGTGAACACTAAAGAAAATACACACACCTACACGAGTATATTCTACGGTTGGCAGCTGTTGTTTTCCTATGTAGAAAAAATGTAGTCAAGCAAATGGACTTTGTGCTTCCCACGCATTAATATATACTAAGTGACATATAAATCCGAACACCCAGTTTAAATGGTTTTATTTTAATAAAAGTTGGTGAATGTATTTATCTTACTGTAAATAACAAGTGACAAAATTTTCAGCCTTATCAGTTGGACATTCCGATTTTTATACTGCTTTTTTTTTAATTCACTAACGCTCTAAAAATGAATATTTCAGCCGCAGTAAAGAATCAACGTTGGCGGATTTTGGTTCTTGACATCCTTTACGATCGGTTACGATGCCTAGAGTACGGAGACCTGTACGATTTCGTCAACTTAGTGAGTTTGATAGGGGCCGTATAGTGGGACTTCGGGAAGCTGGACTTTCTTTTCGGGCAATTGCAGTTAGAGTGCAAAGAAGTGTAGACACTGTGGTTAGGTGTTATCAGGCATGGCTTCGAGAAGGTCGTACGCAAAGAGCAAGGGGCACTGGATGCCGCCGTAGAACAACAGACTGTGAAGATGGCCGCCTAAGATTATTGGCCTTAAGGGACCGTTTCTCCACTACCAGGTCCATTGCAAATGAATGGTTTGCAGAACACGGAAGACCTATTGGCATGCGAAGTGTTTACCGACGAATGAGAAGTTTTGGCTTGTTTTCATACCGGCCACACTGGGTCCTCCCTTTAACTCTAGAACACCAACGTAATCGCCTTGAGTGGTGCAGACAACGGTCACTCTGGGATCATGAATGGAACAGTATTGTCTTTAGTGACGAGTCTCGATTTTGTTTAGGCATGCACGATGGTCGTGCCAGGGTTAGAAGGCGACGTGGTGAAAGGAGGAATCCACAGTTTTTTGTTGAAAGACATGTTCATCACACTGTTGGAGTTATGGTTTCGGGTGCTATAGCTTATGGTTCCAGGTCACCTTTAACCTTCATCAGAGGTAACATGAACGCGCAGCGTTATATCCACGAAGTTCTAGAACCCCATCTTTTACCCTATCTTGACAAGGCAGATCCAACTTTCCAACAAGATAATGCCCGACCACATGTTGCAAGAGTCACAATAGACTTCTTTCAACATAATGATGTCACGCTGTTACCATGGCCACCAAGATCTCCCGACTTATCCCCAATTGAGCACGTGTGGGATATGATGGGTAGGAGATTGCTCAATTTGCAACGTCCTCCTCAGACTCTAGAAGCACTTCGAGAGGAGTTGGTGGTTGCCTGGAATGAGATACCACAGGAGGACATTGACCACCTGATCAGAAGCATGCCTAGGCGCGTTGGAGAATGCGTAGCACATCAGGGTGCATCCACACATTATTAAAGGTCAAAGGGCTTTAAAGCAGTGCAATCATTTTGAAATTTTTATCATTTACTCATTATGCTTCATTAAGTACTTATACAAAATGTTATTAAAATAAAACCATTTAAACTGGGTGTTCGGATTTATATGTCACTTAGTATAGTTACATTTTAAAATCACGCTCAAGTGCAAATGGATGACAGTTTAACTTCTCACGCGTACTGACGAGGAAGTATTGCAATACCATTTACTAAATTGACAATAATAAAAAGCCATTATATTTGGAAAATAAACGTATACCAATAGAATCTTTTATCAGATATCCACACTTATCCGCCATGCCTCACCCCAAGACGGCTTTATTTAACCGATCTTCCACATTGCACAACTCTATTCCTGAAAACCTGAAACCATTGTCTTTAAATAGGTTTAGATATTATTTGAAAGATCACCTCCTGGATAAATAAGTGTATTTTCGTATGTGTATGTGCTTGAAGATTTAATTTCAAATTTAAATGATTTACATAATTTTACTACACCTTTTTCTGATATTTAGGTGGAAGATTAGCTGCATGAGCTAAACTTTTATAATGTCATTATAAATGAAGATGATTATTATTATTATTTTGAAAATCGGTCCAGTGGCAGCAGAGTTACGGGCAAAAAACGAAAAAACTACACTCGCTCAAACTACTTAGACGCTCCTGATCATTCTCGGAAAAAAATCTGAAACGTTGTAACACTATTTTATTTCCACCGCGTCTGAATCAATTTTCAAAATCTATCTAATTTACAGAAGCATCACAGAACGCCAAAGTGGTACTTACTTCTAATACACAAATATTGTTAAAATATACAGGGTGTTTCAGTTTATTGTTGCATAACTTTAAAATTCGATAGAACTTTTAAAATTAATGCATAAAGTCTATATAAACATGGGTCGAAAAATGCGTGGCTTCCGAAATACAGGGTGTTTAAATTTACTTTCTAAAATAGTTTTTTTTAAATATTTCGAACAATATTTGATGTATAACAGTGAAAATTGGTATACAAGGGTTTTTTGGTACGACAAAACGAATTATCGACATAGTTTTACTGTAGCCGCTAGAGGGCGCTCTCTACTGTACCTGTAGTGTATTAAAATGACCGAAAATTTTTTCTTAGTGCAATTTTGTACTTTTTGAATAAAAAAAACTGATTCTTCGCACTTTTCAACATAAAAAAGCTCTCCTGTGAGTTTTCGTTATAGTTAGCCGTTTTTGGGATATTTCGATTTTTAAGGTTCGATGCATTTTTAATTATTTATGGGAAAATAATATTTTTTTTACATTTTCGATTTGGGCATTACAAGTAATTAAGATGATCGTTTAGATTGTGTTTTTAAACACAGCAATAATTCCTAACTCCAAATAAACACAAAAAAACAGAATATTAATTTGCTTAATTTTCCAATATTATTTTTAACAACTTAAATTAATTATTTACAACTAAAATGCTATTGGATAGTTAGGACAAACATACAAAATCTAAAGTAGTTGCTCGAAATGTAAACTCAATTGTTCAATACACAATTCACATCTACGAATGATCGAACGTGCTATAGCATTATTCAAATAAGGCCTTATTTCATCACATGCATTCCTGATTCTGTCTATTAGCATATCTCTTGTGGTTACGGGAGTCTGGTACACTTTTTCTTTTAGAAATCCCCACACAAAGAAAGCTAATGGATTTAGGTCAGGAGATCGTGGAGGCCTCCACGGCAGATCCATCTTTCTGGATAATTTTCGTCCAGCCAGTTTCTAACTATTCTCGAATAATGAGCTGGACAACCATCAAGCTGGAACCAGGCCAATGTTCTTAAATCTAACATAATATCATCCCACATATTTGCATGTTCAGCCTTTAAAAATTCTAAGAAGGTCGCAGCATTTAACCTTGCAGGCAAAAGGTAGGGTCCAAATAGTCGATTACGGTAGATACCAATCCAAACGTTCACACTAAATTCATGCTGAAAATTTCTTTCCCGAACTGCATGCGGATTTTCATGCGACCAAATATGTTGATTATGAAAATTTACCACTCCACGTCTAGTGAAGCATGACCCATCGGTCCATAAAACGTTACTTAAAAATCCCCTATTATTATCAGTTCTATCAAGAATCCACTGACAAAATGTGATTCTTCGTTCTCCGTCCCCTGGCTGTAGTCCTTGCACAGGTTGCCAATGCTAAGGACGTCTATGGTCATTTCTAAGAACACGGTGAACATGGCTTGCTGAAATTCCCAAGGCACCAGAAACTCTCATAACACTTGTGGTCGGATCTCTATCAAACTCACGCAGAATCATACGGGTAAATCTGCGCTGACGAACATTTATGTTTTGATCCATTTGGAGATTTCCAAAACCATTTTCAATTATTTGGCGATGCACTCTTACAAATACTGAGCGAGTTGGATGTCGTCTGTTTGGAAATCTTCGTGCGTATTCTCTGGCTGCTTCTGCTGCGTTTCCATTTACAAAGCCATACGCAAAATGAATATCCGCTAACTCTTGATTGGAAAATAAAAATGGCATTGTTATGAAACTTAAAAAAAACAGGTAAAAGAAACTAAATTTCGTGCATTCACAATTGCAAAAAAACGTTTCAGGTTTCAACAGAAACAAAACTAACTGTCAACTAATTGACGTTTAACCTTATTCTGCTTTCAATTTCAAAAATATTTGCAGGCACAGCCTACTTCTAAAAATTATCGAGATACTGACTTTTTAACGTTATTTTATCATAAATAATTAAAAATGCATCGAAATTTAAAAATCGAAGTATCTCAAAAACGGCTAACTATAACGAAAACTCACAGGAGAGCTTTTTTATGTTGAAAAGTGCGAAGAATCAGTATTTTTATTCAAAAAGCAAAAAATTGCACTAAGAAAAAATTTTCGGTCATTTTAATACACTACAGGTACAGTAGAGCGCGCCCTCTAGCGGCTACAGTAAAACTATGCCCATGGTTCGTTTTTTCGTACCAAAAAACCCTTGTATACCAATTTTCACTGTCATACATCAAATTAATATTGTTCGAAATATTTAAAAAAACTATTTTAGAAAGTAAATTTAAAGGGAAGCCACGAATTTTTCGACCCATGTTTATACTTAGACTTTATGCACTAATTTTAAAAGTTCTATCGAATCTTAAAGTTATACAACAATAAACTGAAACACCCTGTATAAATATTCCTCCTATTCCATCTACAAATTAATGCAGTTTTATCTGTTAGCTTGCAAAGAATAAGTACGATGTACCACTTGTCTCTCAAAGGTCCTGTCCAGAATATGTCCAGAATTCAGTATGTAAGCTATCGTTGTTTGAAGAAGCAGACACATTATCGAATTATGGTGTCATATTTCAAACGGCAATCAACTATTCTTCCAAAATGAGAAATTACCCGCTACATTTGACTTTTGCATTTGCGAGTACCTAACGTCCCCTGTTTATTGCCCAGCACCGTGAGCTGTCGACTGGGCGCGCACCCAATTCTCCAGAAACCATCATAAATTTGGAACGCTGGCCAACCTTCGGCTTGCCAGAAAACCATAATGACCAATAAACTGTAGGAATAAATAGCTTCCATTCGGGATTTATAATTTTACGAGTCGTTTTACGATTAGAAAGTCAACTTGGAATTGTATAGCGCGTACGACAATGTTCGAAATTGCTGTCTTTTCAATCCAAACGGGATGGTACAGCGCGAGCTGAGCGTTCGGTCTTTATTGGGGGTTGTAAACAGGCCAAAAGATGCGTTTTTTTCTATAAAAATCTCAGAAGTCACAACCTAACAGACGTGTACTATTTTTATAACGTTTGCAATAGGCTAAATACCCAAGCTCTTTACAGTTAAGACCTGCATGAATAAAACAAAAACTGAAGATATGTATAAGCAAAAAACCGCACTGCTATAAGCAAGATGACAGCTCGTCGTTTTGCTCTAACTGCTCACACTATAAGCTTTTTCAGTCAAGGCGGTCATGACCCCCCCCTCCAGGCGAATGTTTAAAGTTAGATAAATCTGTAATGCACACTTATTAAATGGATGCCGTACTGGTATTTTCTACTAAACACTGGCAGCACTGCATCCGTCAACTTTGATTTAACTGTAAGCTCATAGATGATAGCGCAAGACTGGTTGCCTATGCGGTCAGCTTGATGTAGGAAAAACTTCTTCGCGCGCGCTTAAGCTGTTAGCAAATTTAACAAAAAATACTATACTAAGTGACATATAAATCCGAACACCCAGTTTAAATGGTTTTATTTTAATAAAAGTTGGTGAATGTATTTATCTTAGTGTAAATAACAAGTGAAAACATTTTCAGCCTTATCAGTTGGACATTCCGGTTTTTATACTGCTTTTTTTTAATTCACTAACGCTCTAAAAATGAATATTTCAGCCGCAGTAAAGAATCAACGTTGGCGGATTTTAGTTCTTGACATCCTTTACGATCGGCTACGATGCCTAGTGTACGGAGACCTGTACGATTTCGTCAACTTAGTGAGTTTGATAGGGGCCGTATAGTGGGACTTCGGGAAGCTGGACTTTCTTTTCGGGCAATTGAAGTTAGAGAGCAAAGAAGTGTAGACACTGTGGTTTGGTGTTGTCAGGCATGGCTTCGAGAAGGCCGTACGCAAAGAGCAAGGGGCACTGGACGCCGCCGTAGAACAACATACCGTGAAGATCGCCGCCTAAGATTATTGGCCTTAAGGGACCGTTTCTCCACTACCAGGTCCATTGCAAATGAATGGTTTGCAGAACACGGAAGACCTATTGGCATGCGAAGTGTTTACCGACGAATGAGAAGTTTTGGCTTGTTTTCATACCGGCCACACTGGGTACTCCCTTTAACTCGAGAACACCGACGTAATCGCCTTGAGTGGTGCAGACAATGGTCACTCTGGGATCAGGAATGGAACTGTATTGTCTTTAGTGACGAGTCTCGATTTTGTTTAGGCATGCACGATGGTCGTGCCAGGGTTAGAAGGCGATGTGGTGAAAGGAGGAATCCACAGTTTTTTGTTGAAAGACATGTTCATCACACTGTTGGAGTTATGGTTTGGGGTGCTATAGCTTATGGTTCCAGGTCACCTTTAATCTTCATCAGAGGTAACATGAACGCGCAGCGTTATATCCACGAAGTTCTAGAATCCCATCTTTTACCCTATCTTGACACCCTGGCAGATCCAACTTTCCAACAAGATAATGCCCGACCACATGTTGCAAGAGTCACAATAGACTTCTTTCAACATAATGATGTCACATTGTTACCATGGCCACCAAGATCTCCCGACTTATCCCCAATTGAGCACGTGTGGGATATGATGGGTAGGAGATTGCTCAATTTGCAACGTCCTCCTCAGACTCTAGAAGCACTTCGAGAGGAGTTGGTGGTTGCCTGGAATGAGATACCACAGGAGGACATTGACCACCTGATCAGAAGCATGCCTAGGCGCGTTGGAGAATGCGTAGCACATCAGGGTGCATCCACACATTATTAAATGTCAAAGGGCTTTAAAGCAGTGCAATCATTTTGAAATTTTTATCATTTACTTATTATGCTTCATTAAGTACTTATACACAATTTTATTAAAATAAAACCATTTAAACTGGGTGTTCGGATTTATATGTCACTTAGTAGATATATTTGGCGGACCAGTGGCGGATTTAAGGAAAAGGGCCCGGTCGGCAATATGCACTGGGGGGCCCCAGTGATATAATCGGGGACAGACGGCAAATAGTGTGCGAATAACATAAATTACTGCAATTATTGACAAATAAAATACGGCAATGGAAACTTTTAAAGTTGCATGATAACTCAGAAATTAATATCAAAATTTAATGCGTAATGTCATACTAGTGCAATAGTACATCAGCCTGGTTTTTGCATTTAATAGTGCGCACGGTGACGGGACAGGTTGTGATGCGCATCGTAATTTTTTGAAGTAAATTAAACTTGATGATTTACCAGCAAACTTCTTGTGCATAATCGAGTTTAAAAGTTACCACGGATGCTACCGATAAGTAAAGGGCGTCGAGTCAAATTTGGAGTGCACGCTATTTATAGGATTTGCGTAAATTATAAATAAGAAACAAAAAACAAATATGATCGATAGTTGTTGTCACGTTTGCCGTGATTAATATCTCATTGAATACAAACTTGGTTAACAACACTAAAATACGTTAAATAACGTGCATTATTACAGGATATACAGGGTGTTTCAGTTTATTGTTGCATAACTTTACGATTCGATATTACTTTTAAAATTAATGCATAAAGTTTATATAAACATGGGTCGAAAAATGCGTGGCTTCCGAAATACAGGGTGTTTAAATTTACTTTCTAAAATAGTTTTTTTTAAATATTTCGAACAATATTTGATGTATAACAGTGAAAATTGGTATACAAGGATTTTTTGGTACGACAAAACGAACCATGGGCATAGTTTTACTGTAGCCGCTAGAGGGCGCTCTCTACTGTACCTGTAGTGTATTAAAATGACCGAAAAATTTTTCTTAGTGCAATTTTTTGCTTTTTGCATAAAAAATCTGATTCTTAGCCCTTTTCAACATAAAAAGCTCTCCTGTGAATTTTCGTTATAGTTAGCCGTTTTTGAGATATTTCGATTTTTAAGGTTCGATGCATTTATAATTAGTTATGATAAAATAACGTTAAAAAGTCAGTATCTCGATAATTTTTAGAAGTAGGCTGTGCCTGCAAGTATTTTTGAAATTGAAAGCAGAATAAGGTTATACGTCAATTAGTTGACAGTTAGTTTTGTTGTCTGTTGAAACCTGAAACGTTGTTTTGCAATTGTGAATGAGCAAAATTCAGTTTCTTTTACCTGTTTTTTTTAGGTTTAGGTTTTTTAAGTTTTATAAAAATGCCATTTTTATTCTCCAATCAAGAGTTAGCGGATATTCATTTTGTGTATGGCTTTGTAAATGGAAACGCAGCAGAAGCAGCCAGAGAATAAACACGAAGATTTCCAACTCGCTCAGTATTTGTAAGAGTGCATCGCCAAATAATTGAAAATAGTTTTGGAAATCTCCAGAGGGATCAAAACATAAATGTTCGTCAGCGCAGATTTACCCGTATGATTCTGCGTGAGTTTGATAGAGATCCGACCACAAGCGTTAGGAGAGTTTCTGGTGCCTTGAGAATTTCAGCAAGCCATGTTCACCGTAATCTTATAGATTATTATAGAACCATAGATGTCCTTACCATTTGCAACCTGTGCAAGGACTACAGCCAGGGGACGGAGAACGAAGAATCACATTTTGTCAGTGGATTCTTGATAGAACTGATAATAATATGGAGTTTTTGAGTAACGTTTTATGGACCGATGAGTCATGCTTCACTAGACGTGGAGTGGTAAATTTTCATAATCAACATATTTGGTCGCATGAAAATCCGCATGCAGTTCGGGAAAGAAATTTTCAGCTTGAATTTAGTGTGAACGTGTGGATTGGTATCTACCGTAATCGACTATTTGGACCCTACCTTTTGCCTGCAAGGTTAAATGCTGCGACCTTAATTTTTAAAGGCTAAACATGCAACTATATGTGGGATTTTGTTATGTTAGATTTAAGAAGATTGGCCTGGTTACAGCTTGATGGTTGTCCAGCTCATTATTCGAGAATAGTTAGAAACTGGCTGGACGAAAATTATCCAGAAGGATGGATCGGCCGTGGAGGACCAGTCGCCTGGCCTCCACGATCCCCTGACCTAAATCCATTAGATTTCTTTCTGTGGGGATTTCTAAAAGAAAAAGGGTACCAGACTCTCGTAACCACAAGTAATATCCTAATAGACAGAATCAGGAATGCATGTGATGAAATAGGGCCTTATTTGAATAATGCTATACCACGTTCGATCATGATGTGAATTGTGTATTGAACAATTGAGTTTACATTTCGAGCAACTACTTTAGATTTTGTATGTTTGTCCTAACTATCCAATAGCATTTTAGTTGTAAATAATTAATTTAATTTGTTAAAAATAATATTGGAAAATTAAACAAATTAATATTCTGCTTTTTTTGTGTTTATTTGGAGTTAGGAATTTTTACAACGGTAGGGTTGTCATCTGTCATCCGTCCGCCAGTTAAGTTTTTAATTTTTATGTCAGAGACACTGATGTCAACACCCCCACCCCCCCCCCCCTCCCGAAGACGAGAAGAATCCGCCGTTGCCACTAGTAACCCGCCTCAAGGTTCGATCTATACAAGATCAATATAAACATACCGTTTTTTAATATCACGCTATACAATGGACGCACTTCACGAGGTAAAAGTGTATCAAAAACTAATTTCTTCTTCCATTTTATCGGCGCTTGAAACGTGGGAATCGACCATTCAAAACGTATTCTGTCGCCTGAGAACCGATTCATTAAACCGTTTACATGATAGATCTTATTCACAGCAAAAAATTAGCATAAAACATTAAGCACGGTGGATACGGCTTTACCGTTATTGTCACTGTAACCGAGGTAAAAGCAGCGTTCAAACGGTTTTTTGTAGTTCCATCAGCTCGTTTTGCCAATTTTATGAGGAATGTAATCTGTCGGAAAAATATGAATCATACTTCAATTAAAAAAACCTTTTTTTGATACGAAAGTTTGTACTCGGGAATGGGGGAATGGGCACCAGAAACTTCTGCTTAGTATTCGATGGTAAAGCGCATGCTTCACGCGATTATAGACCCATATTTACAAAGCGTCATCACTTTCGGACGTCCTTCGATAATCATCGACTTTGTAATCCCCAATACCAGCATTTAACTTGAAAAATATAACTTCATTAACTTTCAGTACGTACTAAATATCAGTGAAATATCTGAAGCGGTTCTGAAAATATTAATTAATTTCCATTTTTGTTTGTTTTTGTAAGGAACATTTTTGGACCATAGTTTATACGAGCCCCTTCCCACTTCAGTTGGCCCACTTCAAGATTTGTACCAAAATACGCCTTTATAAACTAAACGTGACGAAACTATTTACTTCTAAAACAATGTATTTTCTCAAAAACGTTTTAGATACACTCTAGTCGTTAAAAATACATATTTGAAATCACTTAGACCTATAACTAATCTGAACAAATAAACAATGTGCGAATAAATGCGCGAAGTTAACAACAACAATTGAAAGATTACCATTGGGTAACATCACCTTTATTTTTTATTACGGCTGAAATTCTTTGGGGCATAGTGTTAACCAAGTTTTGGCAAAAGTTTGTTGTAAAACAATCCCATATTTCTTGAAGCTTTTGTCACAGTTCGGTATTGTACGAGCAGGATGTTGTCGTAGAACATTTTTCATCTCGTGCCACAATGTTTCAATAGGTGACAGATCTGGACTGCTAGAAACCCATTTCAAAAGTGGTACATGATTTTCTTCCATCCATTTTATAGCTTTTTTTGAGGTATGGCACGCTGCACCATCTTGCTGAAACACAAAATCTTGGCCGAATGTCAAACATTCTTCCATCACTGCTAAAAGCGATTCTTCTAAAATTGCCAAATATTTGTTTGTATCCACATTTCTATCAATAAAATGAAGTTTTCCTACTCCTTTTGATGACATACTGCCCCAGACCATAATGGATGCTGGAAATTTCACTTTTCTCTTCAGACAGTCAACATGGAATGCTTGAGTTCTTGGAGGGTGGCTGGTTTGTTGACGTAGACTTTGCTTTTCAAATATCCCCATAAAAAGAAGTCCAAGGGAGTCAAATCGCACGATCTTGGTGGCCATGGCACATTTTATCTGCGCGAAATCACGCGATCACCGAAGAAGGACTGCAATCGATGGATATTGACGTTGGTTGTGTGGCATGTTGCACCGTCTTGTTGGAAATAAACATCGTCCATATCCATTCCTTCAAGTTGCGGCAAAAAATAGTCCTCTATCATCACGTGATATTGCTCAGAATTGACGGTAACGGCGTCCCGGCCGCATTTTCGAAAAAGTAAAGTCCGATGCTGCCTTTTGACCACAATGCACACCACACAGTCACTTTTTGAGGATGCATCGGCTGCTCTTGATACTCACGGGGATTTTCGTTCGCCCAGATGCGGCAGTTTTGCTTGTTTACCGTCCCATTCAAAGTGAAATGCGCTTCGTCGCTGAATATGATTTTTGATGAAAAATTGGCATCAATTTGGCGGTGTTCAAGGAGCCAATCTGAGAACGTTCGGCGCGCAAAATGGTCGGCCCGACGCAGCTCTTGCGTCAATTGGATCTTGTAGGCGTGTACATTCAAATCCTTGTGGAGAATGCGGAGCAAACTGGTTCTCGAAATGCCCAATTCTTGAGATCGACACGTTGTTGATTGTTTCGGATCGTCTCTCACACTCTCCTTCACAACAGCAATATTTTCCGGTGTGCGAACGCTTCTTGGCCGGCCAGAGCCTGGCAGATTTGCCACAGAACCTGTTGCCTCGAATTTACGCACCAGACGACCGATGGTTGTTTCGTTTGGGCGGTTGTTGCGACCGAAATGTTCACGCAACGCGCGAAACGTGTTTTTTATTTTTGTACCATTTTTGTAGTGCTCTTGAATAACTTTAATGCGGTCTTCAATCCAATACGACTCCATAGCGATCAATGGTAAACATTCGACTAACAAAATGACATGTCGGTGACAGAAAACAAAGATGGCGTCTATGTCAAATTGACGTTTACTTTCCTGCGTCCCTATCGGACAACCCTATATCGATAGCATATCGTTAATTGGAAATACCCTTTTGTAAAGTCTATATTCGGGGTCATTTTTGATAACGGATATTTTCGAAGAATACCTCCAGTGATCTACTATTGTAAAAAATATGACTTTCTACAAAAAATATGTTCTAGGACGTTTTATGGTTCCTAATAAACCTCAGCCATCTGCAGCATTACACCCTCCCCTGAAAAGGCCCATAAATCAAAGGACCTAATTGGGTTCCTGTACCTGATGATAATTTTTATAATAATAGGATAAATCTGATCTGATTTATTTCCACAAAGCTATCATCGCTCTCGTTAATTGTTTATTCACGTAAAAATGGTGTTTCCCACTTTTCTGAAGCAACAGCAATAATATGAAATGAGTTGAAAAATGCTTGAGACAAAGAAACTTGACGAAGCTCAAAATTAAGTTGGAATACATACTTAAATGGCATGGAAAACTTTTTTGATTTAGCGCATAACTCTGTCGCCAATGCATCGTTTCGAATATAATTCTTACTGTGAAATTTTCTGAGGAAATGCGTGCTTATACAATTCTTTTTAAAAAGGTTCACCCATTTATTTTTTGAATGGGTCATGCTAGCCAGTCAATATTCAATATTATTATTCAGGACATGATACCTCAGTTTACATTACTTTTTACCGAAAACGGCAACAAGACCTCACACAGTGTTTCCGTCAAGAAAGGGAGTTGATATATCGCTCCGATGTCAACAATTTGTCTGACGCGTTAGGACAGAAACATGATCCAAATGATGGCGCCTGTTCATTGATTCCACTAAGCTTAGTTTAAAAGCGGTATTGATACACAATAGTAATAAATATCCATCTGTACCTATAGCGCACGCAGTTCATATGGAGGAATCATATGAAAACATGCGAGTTCTGTTTATTACGACTTTCAGAGACAATTATCGCAACCGTGGCTGACAGAAAAAATCGAATGCTATTCTGCCTTTTGGGTACGTTTTACATAATAACCACCCTGTTTTGTCCATGTTACAAAAAATTATTTTAATTTTGTTCACCAGTGTTATCTACAAGCTTTTTTGGGGCATTGATGAAGAAATCGTTGATCATATTTGAAACATCATCCGCATCTTCCATCATAATACCGTCATCAACTTTTAAAGAAATATTTTGATTATTATACGACCTTTATTCTCTGATAGATGATTATTCAAACCAAACAGGTATATAGTACACAATCAATTGATGATAGTATCTTTACCACTAATAATTGACCAATGAAGCAATAACGAATAACCTACCATATAAAATCATAGAGATATGATCAGGCACCGAAAAACACCCCGCCCGCGGCCATCAAGTAGCACAAACCTAACCTACACTTTTCCTCGATCAAACCTCAACAAACCCCAAGCAACCCAAATTCATAAAGAGGTGTGGCGCTGCGCGGAATGGGCGTGGTTTCAAATCAGCGTCCTCAGCCGCAATCCTACACCTCCAGTCAGTTGCGTTCTTCTTCTGGTGTGAACACAACGCACAATCAACTACCTTCAGTTGACGTTTGTGACGGCCGGAAGTTGTGATATGACAGACGGTCACTAGCAATAAGCGCGCGACGGTGAGTTATCCGGAGGTGTTTGAATATTGCGAAGACGCGCTGTGTGGCGAAATGACTGTTACGGGTAATTTTGGAATTATGCACCGGCCTTGTTTTTCTGGATATCCATTTCAAGGTAGGTATTTTTTTCAAATTAGGTTATGAACTGACTGGTCTTTGTAATTCAGAAGATACATACTGCTGCTGCATACATTCATGTATAGATTCTTACGATAAGATAATAACACTGCACCTGCAGGCACGGGGGGGGAGGGGCGATCATAGGCAAAATATAACTTTTCGTATACCTGCCCCAAACTTTTTGAACAGCTGGTGCTAGCCACATTCCCCACAAAAGAATGCTAAATATGCAAATTTTAATGTCCAACCGGATTCCCTGCGGGCGCCCATGGCACTGATTTCAGCTGCAGTCTTTGAAAGTCGTTATTATACCTTTAATATGAACCTGGAGATAATAGATACTATCAACTTACCCACGTTTGACACCCCAAAATGTATAAATGACACCCAACTCGTAGCAAATTGGCGCCCAAGGTGAGGTATAGATTTATTTTAAGATTCAAAATTTCTGAACGGAGAATTGTTAGCTATGAGCTCCTCACCTGAATTACAATTTATTAATTTAAGATATAAATCATTTTGTAGCTGCACCTTTAGTATAATGAGTATTAGTATTAGATATATTATTAAGTTTTCGAATTACTTTCATACATACCTACATAAAATATGCAATGGGCGGACGTTTGTCAGACATAAGTATATTTTTTAGTCTTGCCTCACCCCCTCAAACATTTTTTCGTCAACGCATTCATGCTATAGCCTAACCATATTAGACGAAAATACCCCTGGTTTGCGAAATAATTGTAAAGTCTGGTTTTATTGTTGCAAGCTGTTAAAGAGGGTATTCAAGACATGGACGCATAAAATGGGTACACCAATTTTTGTGGGAAAACTTTTTATTATAATATATATATATATATATATATATATACAGGGTGACTTTGAAGTTGAGTCATTAATTTTCAGATAATGATTGTAGAAGAAAGATAAACCAAAATATGTGTGTAAAAATAAAAAAAATTTTACCTTGTTTTATAAAGTATTCTCCCAACAAGTATTTCAGTGCGGACCTGTATTTGATCGTGAGGTCTTGGAGCACCGGCATGCCCTCTCCTGTGAGGTCTTAAGTCACCTGATTCACGAGCCCGTTGTACTACATTAACAAAGGCACGAGGGGTTGGTTGCACTCGATTGGGAAACCGATCCGCATAAACATGTGCCATTTTTTATTTCGTTTGAGCCACGCAACAAACACCACTATTCACTCACGCGTTACCGACTGACACATCGACTGAATAAAAACATCGTGATCAGCGTTTCAAATTCTTTCGCTTTTTTGTTTCCGATGGGATGAACCGATAAGGCGGATTATATCCGTTGTTGCCAAACACGAGCACATAATATTATTATTGAGACAGTGCGGTACTCAAACTTCTAAAGGGCTATAACTTTGTTACTTTAATTTTACCACAAAAATGTTAAAGGAAAAAAACATTTCTGTTGATCAGATCTACTCACTGTTAAAATAAATGACTCAACTTCGAAGTCACCCTGTATAATAACCGATAATCCTATTAACCAGCACGCGTCAGGCGACCATCTTGCGTAAATTCGCGCCCATGGGGAAAATAATTATTTGAGTTTTTGGACTATACGTATAGTTTATATAGCAAACTAAAATTATTGTTTCATGTAGATGCACACCCTTAAATATTCGCATATCATTAAGGAACACCCTGTATATCTTTATTAACCCAAACGAACAGGTTCATGTAGAAAATAAAAAAGTCGCCTGGACATCCATGAGCGCCCAATATGGGGCATCTTCGTCCTGCCCTCCGCCTAAGGAGTAAAATATTATCAAAAGAGTATTCGTTTCTTAGACAACGAGCCGCCCCACTTAAATATTATTTTTCTCACACCACCTTAAGCAGCTAGCAACACTACTTTAAACTGATTGACTGGTCGGAAACCGTCTAAATTTATTAGTCAGTAAAAGGTTGGCAAGTTATATAATGGGAAATAAAGAGATACGTCATTATTATTAAGTATCTGAACCTTGCTAGAGTTGGCCATTCTTATCATGAACGAACGTCTCACGGGCAGAGGCTGTCATCAAATTTATTTTATTGTAATTTTTCGATTATCATAGGAAGTGTAAGTTAATCTAATCGACAACGCTGGTTCGGTGCAGTCCGTCCGGTGGTGTGTCATTTGGTTAAGTAGGGTGCATAGTCTAATCGTATGTATGTACGTCACATCTGTCCGCTGGGTGAGCAGCGCCTAGCTATTGTAGCTATTGCTTATAGTAGTTCTTGTTAACAGCTTGGCGATTTGACATCTTGCCATTCCACTAATATCAACTTCAAGTGGCATCCTTTGAGCGTTGTTGGTTGTTGAGAAGCCCGGTTTGAGATGATATTGTAAGTTTATTATAAATGATATTCTTGTAGCAATACACCAAAACCTATACACGTATCATCGTTCGAGGTCTCTATAAACATTGTAAGCTCTGGGACAGTAGTTTAGGGACAATACATTCTTTCTCCTTTCTTTGTTGACGCTGACTTTGCAGTAACTATCAATGCTATGACCTAATCTCTAAGGTCCTCTGGACTTCCTTCAGAAGCGACGATGAGTAGTGCATTTAGAAAACATTACTAGCATTTGATGTTTTGATAGTAAATGAACAAAGAATGCTGCGAGTGACAGTTTCATAGCGCATATTTTAAATCACAGCACAGCGAATATTTTGATGCTCACTGTCAGAATTTTGGAGCTAAAAGGCGTAGGATGGAAAGTCATCTATAAAAATTAACCCATGTTGCTAAGTTCAGCAACAATCTGATCTGGTAAATAGTAACAAACGATTCGGGATTCTCATTGCTGGAAAAACTAGATGATGTAACACAAGCTCCAGGTGGCACCCAAAATATGGGACTAGACATACTATACTAAGTGACATATAAATCCGAACACCCAGTTTAAATGGTTTTATTTTAATAAAAGTTGGTGAATGTATTTATCTTACTGTAAATAACAAGTGAACAAATTTTCAGCCTTATCAGTTGAACATTCCGGTTTTTATACTGCTTTTTTTAATTCACTAACGCTCTAAAAATGAATATTTCAGCCGCAGTAAAGAATCAACGTTGACGGATTTTGGTTCTTGACATCCTTTACGATCGGTTACGATGCCTAGAGTACGGATACATGTACGATTTCGTCAACTTAGTGAGTTTGGTAGGGGCCGTATAGTGGAACTTCGGGAAGCTGGACTGTCTTTTCGGGCAATTGCAGTTAGAGTACAAAGAAGTGTAGACACTGTGGTTAGGTGTTGTCAGGCATGGCTTCGAGAAGGCCGTACGCAAAGAGCAAGGGGCACTGGACGCCGCCGTAGAACAACAGACCGTGAAGATCGCCGCCTAAGATTATTGGCCTTAAGGGACCGTTTCTCCACTACCAGGTCCATTGCAAATGAATGGTTTGCAGAACACGGAAGACCTATTGGCATGCGAAGTGTTTACCGACGAATTAGAAGTTTTGGCTTGTTTTCATACCGGCCACACTGGGTCCTCCCTTTAACTCGAGAACACCGACGTAATCGCCTTGAGTGGTGCAGGCAACGGTCACTCTGGGATCATGAATGGAACAGTATTGTCTTTAGTGACGAGTCTAGATTTTGTTTAAGCATGCAGGATGGTCGTGCCAGGGTTAGAAGGCGATGTGGTGAAAGGAGGAATCCACAGTTTTTCGTTGAAAGACATGTTCATCGCACTGTTGAAGTTATGGTTTGGGGTGCTATAGCTTATGGTTCCAGGTCACCTTTAATCTTCATCAGAGGTAACATGAACGCGCAGCGTTATATCCACGAAGTTCTGGAACCCCATCTTTTACCCTATCTTGACACCCTGGCAGATCCAACTTTCCAACAAGATAATGCCCGACCACATGTTGCAAGAGTCACAATAGACTTCTTTCAACATAATGATGTCACATTGTTACCATGGCCACCAAGATCTCCTGACTTATCCCCAATTGAGCACGTGTGGGATATGATGGTTAGGAGATTGCTCAATTTGCAACGTCCTCCTCAGACTCTAGAAGCACTTCGAGAGGAGTTGGTGGTTGCCTGGAATGAGATACCACAGGAGGACATTGACCACCTGATCAGAAGCATGCCTAGGCGCGTTGGAGAATGCGTAGCACATCAGGGTGCATCCACACATTATTAAAGGTCAAAGGGCTTTAAAGCAGAGCAATCATTTTGAAATTTTTATCATTTACTTATTATGCTTCATTAAGTACTTATAAAAAATTTCATTTAAATAAAACCATTTAAACTGGGTGTTCGGATTTATATGTCACTTAGTATATTTTAGGATGGAGTCTATGTTACTTTAAAAATACTTCACAAGACGTGTGTAATAATTCCTATATTTGGCCTTCGCTACGGAATCATTGAAAATGAATAACAGAAGCAACAATCTTTGATCCTGAGCTATACAACTCTGTCAATGTCTTGATTTGGATTATCAAATGTTGCTGATGATGGTCACAATAACTTCACTAGCATATGTCAGGGGTATGAATGTATTCACACTACGATAAACAGCCTATAATGTGGAATCGAGGAAGTAGAAGGCATCTAGTGAATAGGGTCATTTCTAACTTCACAGAAAAGTTGTCAGGATCGAAAGTGAATAGAGGTACAATGAGCCCTAACCTATGACAAATGCTCTGAGTACTAGAGAACATTCTCATTTTCCATTCATTGTAACTTCCAACGCCAACTGGCAAGGATCATTGCAATCGCGATAACGGGAGTGTTTTCTGGATTTTTAATGACCAGTACGAAAATCCATGTCACTCATTTCCGCAGGTCTGTTTTTCTAGAAGGAAGGAAGTTTCGGATCAAAATTAACAATGTGTTGTCAGCAACACGGCCCGTAATAGCCGGTGTTCCTCAGGGCTCGGTCTTAGGACCAATCCTTTATTCACTTTATATACATGACGTCCCTTGCCCCAGCTACTGTGAAGTCTATCTCTATGCTGACGACACTGCATTGACAGCCCAGTCTTGTTCTGGTAACCTGGTTCACGACAGGCTGCAGAGTGCGGTGGAGGTCCACTGGACCGCTCTGACGAATAATGACGAATAGTAGGTCTGTTTGTCCGCTAATCCTTGGCCCGTCTATAACTTGGAAAGTACTGGTCCCATTTTGATGAAATTTTGAAACATGGTTACGTCTATGCTAAGGACAAGAAAAAGAGCTTTGGAGTTTTTGAAAAAACATCATGTGGTGGCGGAGCTATAAGCAAAAGACAAAATAAATGTTGTTCTTTGTCATTTCAGAGGCTACTCTTTCGCAGAAAAATCTTTGTGGGGGTTGAAACAGAAAATTGGGAGCTTGGCGTTGTAATGAGTGAGGGAAAGTATATCTCAATTTTTGGAGTCTATTTAAAACTTACAGTGACAGAGAAATATTTTCAACCCAGGCGTCGCGTAGGCAACGCAACGAATCTACGTCGGGTGAAGTCTGACTGATGGGAGGCTCGCGAGTGAGGTTAATCATACCAATGTTGGCAGATGCTCGGTAAATATTGTATGCACTAATGACGGCGTTGTGTGGGAAGTGCAGAATCAACCTACTTGACGCCATTCTTAACCCTCCACGCAGATAGGGCGGGAGCTTAATGAGTGTATGTATTGTACGTCCCAAATGAATAATTTGATTTTGGCTCTTTTGTCAATTCGGCAGTTAGCAGAATGTGTCCCAGATTTTTTAAAACATTGCAGTATTATATATGGATTTGCCAATGACATTCTTGCTACTCATACGTTTTGCTTTTATAACCT
This sequence comes from Acanthoscelides obtectus, assembly GCA_963669975.1. Lineage (NCBI taxonomy): Eukaryota > Metazoa > Arthropoda > Insecta > Coleoptera > Chrysomelidae > Acanthoscelides > Acanthoscelides obtectus. The sequence continues at coordinate 15,840,433 of CAVLJG010000010.1, forward strand.
TTACAATCTATTGTATGTGGTACAAAATCATCCGCATGGGTATCATGTAAAAACGTACAAAACGTCAAAAAAAACTATAAGATGTCATCTTGCAAACTAGGAAGTTTTTATGGCGCAAACAGTTTGCCCTCTAGGATCGTTGTTAACGTCCATCTAAGGAGGAATCACTCAACTAAGCTACACGCATTATTGGTTGCATATATTTTGTGAGGCCAAATGGTCCTTGTCTGTAGTTTTTATCTTTGAGAAGCAAGTTGGTTGAATAGCCAGATCGCATCTGGATGATTATGTGTATTGGTCTGCATGTGTATAAAATCAGTGATATTTGCTGTGAGAAAATCATTACTGAATATGCTGCCAATGAAATATTATCTATTAGCTGTGCCCGACGAGTTATTTATACAGGGTGGCGCATCGAAAACGAAACAGACGCATTTACTGGCAGCTCATTTGTTTTTTGAAAAAACGCTCAGAACCGTCGATTTTGTTTTCGAAAGGGACACAAGTTTGGCAAAAAATCACGTTAACTCGTGCTGCCCCCTGGGCGGGGTGACACCAACCCTAAAATCTTAAATGGAAAGGGGGGTCGAGTAACACCTTATTTTGAAGGTCTTTCAATTCGCTTTATAATGATGTAAAATACATGAGCTTCAGTTCAGTACTTTTGAAGCTTAAAGTAGACTTTACTAGGTACATCAGATTAGTTTGTACTGCTTTCAGAAGAAATTTGACTAAAAGAATTTACTTAATAAGTAAATGCTTTTCTTCACTACGCCCATAGTTTGTTTATCATTTTGTTGTTAAAAATAGCTATTGGAGCATTTTTTGTGGCAGAAAAATTATTTCTTGTGTTTTTTGAAGAGAGATTATGTTCAAAGTTAAAAATTACGAAAAACTGAGGAGAATTACGGGAAATCACTGCGCCCGCGTTGTATGTAATTACTGTTAGCATGTATTTGGCTTGTAATTCGACAGTGTACAGTGAATATAATTATTTCTTATCTCTCATTTTTTAAATTCAGCAAATTTGTATATGTAATTTCCAGAATGGATAAGAAAAAGTGGATGCGCAACTAATTTCTAGCTTTGAATCTCAATTAAGTGTATTTGAGACGAGAATCCAATGTAATTATCATTAACACATACAACTTACAGCTTTTTCACTCTTTTTACTTTTTTCAAAATTGATCAGGAAAAATGTATTCTTTTCAGTTACTGTAGTCGGGCTTTTTGAAATTTTCAAAAATCTACTTCTTACTGGTATACATAGGTACATATAATGTTAGAAATTTATTCTACAATACGACGATTACCTTTTCTAGTGTAGTCAGACAATGAGAATTAAAATTGCTCTGTATACATGAACCACAAACGGAATATAAAGAACCGTTGAAAATTTGTTGAGAACGAATTACATAAGCACCAGTCCTCCTGTTGTGTTCCAAAAACGTCATATACAACGTATTATCCGAAAACAATGTTATTTTCATTAACTTTTTCCTGTATGCAAAAATTGAAGGATGTTGTTTTTCACGTCCGCAAAAAACTTGTTAGCCGTGGTAAGGGTGATTCATTAGAGTTGTATACTTGATCTTGAAAACAATAATTAATGATCGAAAAATTGCGCAACATTATATGTAACACTGCACAAAAAATTGTACTGTAATTACTCTGTGTTATTTAATCTTTAGTCTTCAGGTACTTTTCCCAAGAATACAAGAGTATACGAGGTGCAATCAAAATGCATTCGAAATTATATTGACAGGCTTTATCTGAAGTCACTTGAAACACTGTGAAATACCGGGTGCGTTTTATGTACGAGTATCTATATTTAACACGCTCTGTTGCTGCAAAAATCGCCAAATTTCGCAGCAAATATCCTCCGTATAAGATCAAAGGCAGTTTCACCGGTCCACGTGGAGTAAAGCACGCCTATGCGTGGACATAGCCAATGAGAAAGCGTGTATTTCAGAGCTCCGAACAAGTGCAGGTGGCTACTGAAAATTGAAACAGTTTAGCCAGTGCCGTGTAGCGGTGAATAAACGTGTTTTCTATAGTCTGCCCGTGTTTTTTCATAGATTTTATTAGTTTGTGTATTTTTGACTTTTGAATACTCAGTTTACTTGTTGATTTAATTGTTGTGTTGATTGTACTTGTGTGTCCTAAATATGGCTCTTTGGAGACCTTGGAAAAATGCTCCAAGCCACGAGGAGATGGTTGATGAACCTGTGCAGGCAGAATTCTTTCATAAAGATTTAGAGGAACAGACCCAAAGAGTAAACCTAAATATGTATGATTGTCTGAAAAACGAAAATCCAGATTCCTCGCAAAATCAAATTTTAAACAGAATTTGTGTCCTGACAAAAATCAGTCGGTCTACCATTTATCGGGTTATAAAAAGGGGAGATGTAGTCAACCATTCCTTCCACAGAAAGCGCATAGGGCAAAAATTAAAAAGAATAGACGTGGGTTTTCAGGAAGATATTCGTCGTATAATATACGGATTTTATAAAGAAAATTTGGTGCCCACGTTGGAAATGATACGGGATAAATTAAAAGATTATCCTGAAGATTTTTATAATTACAAATGCTTAGACTCACTGCACTGTATTGTAAAAAAAGCATTATTATTATCATTCTAAATAAATGACCGCACGCCTATGATACGTCATGAAATTACAAAGGACGCGCCGACCAAAGGTTTTTATGCTATTTCAAGTGACTTCAGATAAAGTATAAGTCTTTATATACCTTTTTATATACCTACCTGCTATGTAAATATTTGCCTATGTCAAACGTTGGAATTCCGTAATTTTTCCATTTCTTAACTTTCAGTCAACATAAATTAAACTTCCAATATAAGTATTTTTTATCCCAAATCAAAAAAATAAGAAGATAGTAAAATCCATTTATTGTGATATAAAAACATTATTATTATCGTTCTAAATAAATGACCGCACGCCTATGATACGTCATGAAATTACAAAGGACGCGCCGACAAAAGGTTTTTATGCTATTTCAAGTGACTTCAGATAAAGTACAATTGATGCACACGGCACAGTGACTTCGCTAATTAAATTGCAGTAAACAATTCCAGACAACTCCATCGGCTATCAGTTAATTCTTCATGGGCTAACGATGTCACTTTCAATGTAGGTTAATTGCGCGAAAGGAAAATTGGCAAAGGAAACGTTATTTCATTTCTGTGGAATGTAATTGCCTTTCACAGCCCTGCAGCAATTCTTCGAAACCCTTAAATACTTCCGAACGTTAAATAGGTCTTCCTAATACGCCCCAAAAAAAGTATACACTTAACCCAATTTTATGACTATTCATAGGTAGCTCCATAAAATGCTATTGGCACTTTCATTGAAAAGCAATATTCCTCATAAAAATACCAGCTTGAAGGTGTTGACGACCTTTGAATATGAGGTAGAAAAGCAATGTTAGTCATATAAACGGTTATGAATGAATAAAAAAATAGAAAACTTAGCGTACCTGCATTGGTTTATTGATGTTCCTTTTCTAGGATAGTAATGTTGACATATGAATATGAAGTAGTATATAAAAGGTAATAACGGTTGCGGATCTTGCCGTAAAACAATTTTTGTGTATGTTATTTTTTAATGGAATGACCATATCTGGAAAGACCACCTAAAGCTCGTCAGTCTACTACTTTGAAATATATATATATGTCTGCGAAAGGTTAGAAAATATCGAAACTGGAGATACTACAGACCAAAATATGTGAATTGACCTAAACATACCTTAGTCTAAAAGTTGATAGTTTGCGAGATACAGGGTGTCAAAGTTGCAATTTTTATTTTCTATTTTTTGAGAAGTATTTGAGATTTTGGCATAAAAGTTGGTATAGGGAGGTTTTCTGGTATGAGAAACAAGAATCCGTTATTTTTTATGGCCAAACATGTCTTTGAATATGTAATACATACATACGTATTTGACAATCTTCGCTAATGTAGATCACGCAGGTTTGAACAGGTTACAACTTGTACGCGCCACCGCTATCGTGCTCGACGCGTAAGCATTGTTTTACTTAGTTTGAATTTGACTACTGGTGATAGCGGTACGCCCTAGCGTACGTTCATTGTTTACTATTTATTCATTGTGTATTAAGTATAGTACCTAGTAATGTGATCACAAACTTTCTAACGATGCCACCTGCATAGAGCCCTTTAAATTAAGATTTTTGCAAAAGGTGAACGATTTAAATCTTGACCCGTCGCAGGTGTACAATGCAGACGAATCAGGGCTTTTTGGCGTGTGATGCCTAACAAAACTTTCGTTTCTTGTAACGAAAAATCCGTACCTGGACGAAAAGTAAGTAAAGAGCGTGTAACCATACTACCATGTGCTAACGCTGCGGGCACACACGCGCTTAAGATGATGGTCATTGGGAAATCTAATAAACCACGGGCATTAAAAAACATTGATTTACCTGTACACTATTACGGACAAAAAAGTGAATGGATGACAAAAGACCTTTTCAAAAAGTGGTTTGATGAATGCTTCGTACCTGAAGTTAGAAAATGGTTAAAAGATCATAATTTTCCTCAAAAAGCGTTGTTGCTTCTTGATAACGCTCCCGGTCATCCGTCTGAAGAAGAACTAACAACTGAGGATAAATGCATCACTGCGATGTTTCTTCCGCCAAATTGCACTGCACTGATTCAACCAATGGACCAGAATATCATTCAGTTTGTCAAGCAAGACTATAAGAAAAACCTACTTCTGAGAGCCGTATCAAAAGACCAACCAATAGAAAAAACTTTAAGAGAATTTAATATGAAAGACTTGGATTTTGCTCTTTGTCAGTCGTGGAATGCGTTACCGTCATTAACTATTAAATCGTCTTGGAAAAAGTTATGGCCAGATATAGTCACCACTCCTAGCAACGTTCCACAAATCAGTGTTACTTCGGAAGTTATAGAACAAGTCGCTACTGAAACACAGATAGGTCCGGAAGATTTGGAAATCTGGTGTCGTGGAATGGATAAAGAGGAAAATGTTTTTCATGAAATGTCTGACGAACAGATTATAAAAGAGGTTTCTAATGATACAACCAACAATCAGGAAAATAACGACGACGTAATTGCAACTGTTCCACAAGTCACAGCACAAGACGCAATTAACGCCTTTGAGCTAGGTTTACAATGGGCTGAAGAGAATGGTACATCCTACAACGAACTTTTACTTTTGAGAAGACTGAGGGACAAAGCTCTGATCTCGCGTTATAACAACCTTAAACAAATAAAAATTGATGAATATTTCCAAGCTCCATAATTTGATAAATACACCAATGATTTTGATTAATAATTCTTGATTATTTTGGTACATATGTATGTGCATTTATGCTTAATTTTATAATAAAACGTAAGCTCTCTATTGTTATTTAATTAAATTCGACAAAGATAAACTATGTATGATTTGTACTTCAAAGTACATACATATACATAACATATATAACCTTACCATTGGACATGTAATTTGTCGGATTACAAGGTAATCTTTTGTAAAAAATTCCGGACTATAGGGGGTCTTATTCAGTGCTCTATAATCCGACAAATTCGATAGTCCCTCACTGCCATGCATAATGTTTGTCGGATTACCGGAGGTCCACTACTAACAGCAATTGTGAATCCGCTAATATTAAGTAGCGTAGCAGCTAAATGTACTCGTGGCCAAAACCCTAATAACTTTATGCAAAACAACTCATACAAAAGCATCGGCATCGCTAGGAAATTCGAAAAGGTACTAGATACACATGTATTTCTTGACAGTTTGGAATGTGAGGTTGAACGTTAGTTAAAATAATCCGGGGTTGAAGTTGAAGTTCATATTAGTCCGAAATGTGATTATTGGAAAAGGGTCACCCAGTCCGTCGGTTGCATTTTCACCAAACATCTTTTTTGAATGTTTGGGCATGATGGTAAATCTATAGTCATTGGCCCTTTTACTTTCCTAAATCGGCTGAACAGCTTACAATACCTAGACCTTCTATGAAACATTGTACCAACTGCGACAACTTCGAAAAGTGAAAGAGTCCTACTGAAAATTTCTCTGCAAATGAACGGAGAGCACTGTTTCATATATTTTTTTACTTTATTGCTACTGTTCCAGCACACATTAGCCTTGTCGTTTCAAGCATAGTTGTTTCTGAAAAAGAAAGTCTCCTTTCAGGACATCTTGTATATTACGAGCCCCTTCCCACTTCAGTTGGCCCACTTCAAGATTTGTACCAAAATACGCCTTTATAAACTAAACATGACGAAACTATTTACTTATAAATCAATTTATTTTCTCAAAAACATTGTAGATACACTCTAGTCGTAAAAAATACATTTTTGAAATCACTTAGACCTATAACTAATAAAACATCTGAACAAATAAACAATGTGCGAATAAGTGCGCGAAGTTAACAAAGCAACAATTGAAAGATTACCATTGGGTAACATCACCTTTATTTTTTATTACGGCTGAAATTCTTTGGCGCATAGCGTTAACCAAGTTTTGGCAAAAATTTGGTGTAAAACAGTCGCATATTTCTTGAAGCTTTTGTCTCAGTTCGGTGATTGTACGAGCAGGATGTTGTCGTAGAACCTTTTTAGAAAGCCATTTCAAAAGTGGTACCTTATTTTCTTTCATCCATTTTATAGCCTCTTTTGAGGTATGGCACGCTGCACCATCTTGCTGAAAAACAAAATCTTGGCCGGATGTCAAACATTCTTCCATCACTGGTAAAAGCGATTCTTCTGAAATTGCCAAATATTTCTTTTGTATCCACATTTCCATCAATAAAATGAAGTTTCCCTACTCCTTTTGATGACATACTGCCCCCGACCATAATGGGTGTTGGAAATTTCACTTTCCTCTTCAGACAGTCAACATGGAATGCTTCATTTTTTTGCGAATAACTCTACTGCGACTGTCACCAACACAAACTTCGAATCGGGCCTCATCACTCCGTTGTATTGCACACCATTGTTGAGGTGTCCATTGTCTATGTTCTTTAGCCCATCTAAGCCGATTTTTCTTTTGCAGTGGAGTTAATGATGGCTTTTCTTTGGCCTATAAACAATTTGTGCAACTTTAGTGTTTTTACTTCACTTTTTTTTATAAGAAAACTTACCTTGCAAGTGCTAAATCCCAGTTTGTGGGCCTCTCTATGATTTGTGGACTTCGAAATTCTCCTTCCAACAACGTCACGCCACAGAGCACTTAATTGTAAATAATTGGCACTCCTGTTTTTCACGATTATTCTTCTTAATGCTCTTCGGTCGGCATTTGTGATATTACTTTTTTTCACTTATCTTTAGTACGTAGTGAAAGTTATGCCTTTATAAACTAAACATGACGAAACTATTTACTTCTAAAACAAACTAATAACCTTTCCTCTACCCATTTTGAAAATCTTAACTACCCAAAACTATTTTAAACTTATTCTGACAGCTGTGATTAATAAAAACAATTGTCATGGCTTTTATTTTTCACAGCCACCTATGCGTTATAGACTTATTTTGCATTGAAATGAAAATAGGTTGATATGCTGTAATTGCAACATGTGTTATTTTCATGTTGCAAATTTGATTAAGGAGTGATAAAGTTGGTGTTTTCTACTATATATTATCAAAATATTCATTGTTAATATTTTAAACCTATAACACTACATTTTTATTATTTGTGTTTGATAAGAAGAAAACTAAGATTTCAATAGTTGGGCCAACTGAAGTGGGAAGGGGCTCGTATATGATTTCAATATATCCAGCAGTCTCTATTACTCATGAATCTCTTCAACTATAATCGATTTATAGATTCATATCAAAGCTAAAAAATCCAAACAAACCCCTACCGTTCTCAAATTGAGTTATGATTCCTGAATGCCATTAGCACGCAGACACTAATGATCTTTTAATTGCCTAACGCCGACAAGAAACAATTTATTTTTTGTGATCCAAATTGACTGACTAATTTATTTTTGTAATGAAATTAACCAACCTGGCCCACGGGATTTAATAAAAAAATGTGATGAACCTTGGATACAGGAAGATGTGTAAAGTAATATGTGGAATACAGTTACTTTGAGTTTATACGTTGACGTTCCTTTAACGGTACGGATAGAAATATGTATCGATACAAGAGAATAAAATCTATTGAGAGAGCCAATTATGATGAAATGGACAGAATGTCCAAACGTGGATCCGGCACCTACTGCTTGGTTATCAACAGAATGAGGCTTTTATAAAAAATCGGAAATGGCTTTTCCTAAACAAAACTAAACCACTTATACGAGCCCCTTCCCACTTCAGTTGGCCCAACTATTGAAATCTTAGTGTTTTTCTTATCAAACACAAATAATAAAAATGTAGCAGGGTGTTATAGGTTTAAAATATTAACAATAAATATTTCGATAATATATAGTAGAAAACACCAACTTTATCACTCCCTAATCAAATTTGCAGCATAAAAATAACACACGTTGCAATTACAGCATATCAACCGTTTTTCACTTCAATGCAAAATAAGTCTATAACGCAAAGGGTGGCTGTGAAAAATAAAAGCCATGACAATTGTTTTTATTAATCACAGCTGTCAGAATACGTTTAAAATAGTTTTGGGTAGTTAAGGTTTTCAAAATGGTTATTAGTGAGAAAATTCGATTAGTGATAATTAAATTTTTTTAATTCTGGGAAATCAATCTCAGAAATTGCAACTTTGTTAGACTTATCGCGGTACAGTGTGAGAAATATTGTTAGAAGATATAACGTATCTGGTTCAGTTAATATTAAGCCACGATATGTGGAAAAAGTAATATCTCAAATGCCGACCGAAGAGCATTAAGAAGAATAATCGTGAAAAACAGGCGTGCCAATTATTTACAATTAAGTGCTATGTGGAGTGACGCTGTTGGAAGGAGAATTTCGAAGTCCACAACTTCGCGCATTTATTCGCACATTGTTTATTTGTTCAGATGTTCTATTAGTTATAGGTCTAAGTCAAATATGTATTTTTTACGACTAGAGTGTATCTAAAATGTTTTTGAGAAAATAAATTGTTTTAGAAGTAAACAGTTTCGTCATGTTTAGTTTATAAAGGCATATTGTGGTAAAAATCTTGAAGTGGGCCAACTGAAGTGGGAAGGGGCTCGTAGTTGAAATTGTTTACATCCATTTTAGACTTGATGGTTAGAGAGCTTCAAACCGCAACATCTTATCTTATTCGAATAGTTGCAGCTACTTTAAAATGACCCCATGTTCATTCATACATGTAGAATTGTACAGAATACTTTATTCTATAAACATAAGTCATTATTTTCACATAAAACAAGTATAGTAATATGTGAAATTTTGTTAAACTAGGAAAGCCTAGATTCCAATAAAACAGTCACTAAAATTGGCTATTAAAATATCTATTATATATAAAAAGCTACATTTGCGAAACAACATAGTAATAACTGTGCATATCTGTTAAATTGAAAGTGGAAACGTTTGACGAAATTGAATTTTTTAGGAAATTGTGTTTCATCATAGGTCAACGTACATATCTATTCTGTTTTGTGTTGTTTCGAAGACCAGACGGTGGCTTTCTAAAACGCTGATCAAAAATTCTTATATCGCCCGTTCTACATATTCACGCATTTAACGTAAATTCGTGCGAAAAATTTAGTTTATGCCTTGTGGAACCGAAAAGTAACTTCAAATTTTTTATGTTCTACATGTATATAATATCCAAAAAACATAATATCTCATTTTCGAAATTTTCCGTGATTACAACGCCAGTAGACGTAAAACGTGGAAATATCCAGAATATACTGACAGAGAGGAAAGTATTGATATTTCGAGGAAATAAAAGTTTGCGAAAACATCCCATTGCGGATTTTCATAAACCCAGGCATACTTTCATATTTTTACTTTAATCATGAAAATTATGCGGAATATTCGAGCAACGTCTAGCCCTATAGTACCATTCTTTCAATCATTTTCTATTCGTTTCAGGTCAAGGACGAGTTAACCAACTAGGTGGAGTGTTTATCAACGGCCGCCCTCTTCCAAACCACATAAGACTGAAAATTGTAGAAATGGCTGCGGCTGGTGTTCGACCATGTGTCATTTCTAGGCAGTTAAGGGTGTCTCATGGCTGTGTTAGCAAGATACTGAATCGCTACCAGGTAAGTAAGAAAATTAACAAGTCTCCTGTCAATTTCTGATGCAACTAGAGAATACGGAATCCATAATATGTTTATTAGAACTTCGTTTTGGATAACAAAAACTTGTAAATTGTAAAAGAAAATACGTTCTTATAAATATAGATCCCACATGCTAACAGGAATTACACACAACGCGGGCGCGGTGATGATTTCCCGTAATTCTCCTCAGTTTTTCGTAATTTATAACTTTGAACATAACCTCTCTTCCGAAAGCACAACACGAAAATAACCCGTCGGGCACAGCTAATAGATATACTTCATTGGCAGCATATTCAGTAATGATTTTCTCACACAGCAAATATCACTGATTTTATACACATGCAGACAAATACACATAATCATCCAGATGCGATCTTGCTATTCAACCAACTTTCTTCTCAGAGATAAAAACTACAGACAAGGGCCATTTGGCCTCACAAAACATATGCAACCAATAATGCGTTTAGTTTAGTTGAGTGATTCCTCCTTAGATGGACGTTCACAACGATCCTAGAGAGCAAACGTGGAATGACTGTTTGCGCCCTAAAAACAACCTAGTTTGCACGATGACATCTTATAGGTTTTTTTTGACGTTTCATAGGTTTTTTACATGATACCCGTGCCGATCGTTCTTGGAAAAAAAAATAGAAGGAAAACATTGGGTGTGAGGGGTTGTAGGGTAGGAGAGGGTATATATCAATGTTTTATATTAGTATATTAATACACTTCCAAACCAGGCAATTCTGCACACTTTTACACGTATTTCATACTTAACACCTAGATTTCCAGCCTATCGGTCGCACATGATGTGCGCCAAGAAGTTATAAATATTGCTTCTTTGTAATCGATCCGAGTGACGTATGAAGGTATAATAGCTAGCGGTGCAACAACAATCGAATCGGGCGCGATTCTAGTTTGTTATTGAAGAGCTTATTCGACTAGACATAATTGGTATCTTGACACTGTTGATATACACATGCGCAGTTGGTGTAACTATTACTAATGAAAATACGCATAAACAGCGACTCACCAAAAAACAATTGAGCAAGTTTTATAGAGAATTGAATCCTCTACAATTTTGGCACAAGCTATTTTTGTGGTTACTCGAAACGTTGCAAAGAGATATAAAAAAAAACGATAATTTTACGCTCCATGGATCGATGGGTATTTTTGATAAGTATATCAATTGCAATAACATATTGAAGGCCTGAAGCAATTATCAAGTGGATAAGATTTTTTTCCGAAAATAGTACTTTCATTTCATATATTTTGAGCGCTCCGTATGCAGACCATCATATCTTTGAATGGTCCAGATCAATACCAATAGCTTCTTTTTTTAGTTTTCAAGCATTTCGCGTTCAATTGTTTTGTATACAAATGTTTGGTTGCTCATGGAATGCATTTTTTAAACACCCTGTATAAGTGGTGTGTATGTATCAATGATTCCATATATATATATATATATATATATATATATATAATATATAGTATTCATAGTTAATTGCCTTAACTGTTAGGAGAAGGTATCCTTTAATTTCTTTAGGTGAAGGCAAAGATTGCAAAAGTACACTCTTATAACTTAAACTTTCAAGCTTTCGAAGATCTATGTCATCATCGTCTGGAGCTGGAAACAATTATTGACAAAGAAATTAAAGGATACCTTCTATATCTATATATATACGTATATATAACTTGAGACGTGGTCATTGTCGTCTAAACCAGTTAGGTGAAAAATTAAACTGAAAATGAACTATACAAATGTCACTGAAAAAACAAACTATCTGCATGACTTGAGTGAGCAACTAATGTCTCATCAGAAAATCCTTAAAGAAAAAAGGAATAGTGTGCATGAGAAATTACAGTATTTTACAAATTTCAACAAATGCCAAGAGAAGATAGACGGGTTAAACAATAAAGTTAATAATGAAGAGAGTTTACAAATTTTGGACAAAATTGATGAAAGTATAAGGTATTTGAATGATCACTTACATTACAAAGAATCAAGGATCTACAAGATGAAGTATGAAAGTTTACTCAGTAACCTTTTGAACAAGATATATGATATATATATATATATATATATATATATATATATATATATATATATATATGTCCCACATTTTCATGAATAACAACTGTATCAACAAAAAGACAGATATTAAACAACTGAGTGTCATTTACTCATATTTACTAAACTGCGAAAAATTGGAGAACTTACATATCTCCCCAAATTTCGACTTTTCACAACCATAAATATAATCTGTGTTTTGGCCGATTCCACCAACAAATTTCATTCCACTCAAAATCTAATAATTCTCTTCTCACGATTTATTAATAATTGTTAATTCAAAATTCCCATTAATTAAAATATAGTTTATTCAACTGCCTCTGGTCAATTTAACAATTTCTTACATAACATTCTGAAAATCACATCATCTGAAATGATTTGGCAACGTTTTGGCACACGCCCACAGTTCGTTCCATCTTTCAACACAGACATTGTCAACCTTCGGCCTTCTGTCAAAGGTTCATCTCACTCATTATTCCATGACCACCATTTTGTGCAATCATCAAGTGGCTTCACGACGTAATGCTCTAATGTTTTCTAAATAATTTTTAATCTGTCTTTAACTTGTCTTGTCATATTTTATATAATTTTAACCATTGTACCATGTATCCTAAACGAAAACAACAATTAGCAATATCCTCACATACTACCGTAAGTTGATTCAATTTAAATTCATTTTACACTTTTGTTGCTACTGTTATCATTGTAATTGCAGCTCCTGATGATGATGGCAAAGTCCATTGAAAGCTAGAGAGAATTAAAAAAAGTATAAAGAGTCCTCTTTGCTTAAATTTTGTCGAAGTACCCAACAAAAGGCGGAAGCTTTAATTTTTCACCTATATATATATATATAACTTGAGTCGTGGTCATTGTCGTCTAGACCAGTTAGGTGAAAAATAAAGCTTCCGCCTTTAGTTGGGTACTTCGACAAAATTCAAGCAATGAGGACTATTTATACTTTATTAGTCTCTAGCTTTCAACGGACTTTGCCATCTTCATCAGGAGCTGCAATAAGATTGAGAAGAAATAGAAACTATTGTGCAAAATGATTTTAAATCACTTACATTAGTATGTGAGATTCTTGCTAAATGTTATTAACAGTTAGGTTGAGGGAAACATTTAGTAGCCTGGTGAAAGCTGGATACATGGTACATTCGTTAAAATTAATATAAAATACATATATATATATATATATATACAGGCTGACTTTGAAGTTGAGTCATTAATTTTCAGATAATGATTGTAGAAGGAAGATAAACCAAAATGTGTGTGTGTAAAAATAAAAAAAAAATTTACCTTGTTTTATAAAGTATCCTCCCGACAAGTATTTCAGTGCGGACCTGTATTTGATCGTGAGGTCTTAGAGCACCGGCATGCCGTCCATATGTGAGTTCTTAAGTCAAATGATTCACGAACCCGTTGTACTACATTAACAAAGGCACGAGGGGTTGGTTGCACTCGATTGGGAAACCGATCCGCATAAACATGTGCCATTTTTTATTTCGTTTGAGCCACGCAACAGACACCACTATCCACTACCGACTGACACTGACTGTATACAACTGAATGAAATAATTGTAAAAACATCGTTCCAAATTCTTTCGCTTTTTTGTTTCCGATGCGATGAACTGATAAGGCGAATTATATTCGTTGTCGCCAAACACGAGCACATAATATTATTATTGAGACAGGGCGGTACTCAAACTTCCAAAGGGCTATAACTTTGTTACTTTAATTTTACCAGAAAAATGGTAAAGGAAAAAAACATTTCTTTTGATCAGATCTACTCACTGTTAAAATAAATGACTCAACTTCGAAGTCACCCTGTATATATATATATATGTATATATATATATGTATATATATATATATTGAACGGACGATAGTGCATATACCAGGTGGCGCACCGAAAACGAAACAGACGCATTTGCTGGCAGCTCAGTCTTTTTTGGGAAAACGCTCAGACCCGTCGATTTTTTTTTCGAGGAGGACACAAGTTTAGCAAAAAATCACGTTAACACATGCAGCCCCCTGGGCGGGGGTGACACCAACCCTAAAATCTTAAATGGAAAGGGGGGTGGAGTGATACCTTATTTTAAAGGTCTTTCAATTCCCTTTATAATGATGTAAAATTAATTTACTTCAGTTCAGTAGTTTTGAAGATTTATTGATTTAAAGCTTAAATAAAACTAATACATCATCATTAGTGGAGATCAATACATTTGGCAGCAAAGTAATTCAAAAATGAAGAATGACCTGACCCGTTAGGCAAGTAAATGTTGAAAATGGTCACCATGACTCTCCATGCAATAATAAAGATTTTGCTCAATAGGTTGCCGCACATTTTGCAATATTTGAGGAGTCATTTGAAGGCACTCATTCACAATTCTTTGTCGCAGGTCTTCTAATGATGTTGGCTGAGTAGCATAGATTTTGCTTTTCAAATGACCCCACATAAAGAAATCTAAAGGTGATAAATCTGGCGATCTTGGTGCTGCACGTGCTAACGTGATTTTTTGCCAAACTTGTGTCCCAATCGAAAACAAAATCGACGGGTCTGAGCGTTCTTCAAAAAAAAACTGAGCTGCCAGTAAATGCGTCTGTTTCGTTTTCGATGCGCCACCCTGTATAATATATTCCGCATAAGAGCAGAAGAGCCTCTGAGAGTCGGCAAATCACAATCTCAAAAACAGTGACTCATGGAATAAAAGTTTGATATATAATTGTTTTATATGCAATTTCTCTATAAGGTATTTTTGTGGTATCTCTTTCCATTTAGAGATACTTATATAACAAAACGTGATATTTTTGACGTCTCTATGCAAATAAAACAAGTTCCCGCTCCAAGGATATATGAGGAGTTTTGATATATTATTTGTAATGGTGTACTCAAGGAGTGTAACAATTTCCAGCTTTGTGAGAATTTCTGCAAACCTAATTTTTATTTTGACTGGATTAATATCGAACGCAGTGCATCCTGGTTTGCTAAATAATTGTAACGTCTTATTTTATTGCTGCAAGTTGTTCAAGGGGGTATTCAAAACTTGGACGCATAAAATGGGTACACCAATGTTTGTTGGAAAACTTTTTTTTCGACAAGAAAGAACGAGAAAACGTGTTTTTGGGATTCAATCGAAAGTGTTGGCAGGAACGAAAAAAATCTTCATATAAGATTTTTAGGTATAGACCTATAAACTACAGGTTTTTACACTTACAATTATTTCGGGAAAATTTGCTAATATGATTAGACCAGTACCTTAAAAGTGACAGATAACGACCGTCTGACCATATTTTATTTATATTTGTGCTTAAATGTTTTCTGAACCGAAGATTTAAAGCTCATAGACATATTGGTCGAACGATCACTTAGCTTTTTCCCATCATGTGATGTAAACGCAGAAAAGAAAGCAATTTCAGCAGGCAGAAACCGAATACCGCAAGTCGGTTCATAGAAACCTGCTGATATGTTTCCAATGTCCCATGACATTTTTAATGGGTACCGCCGATAATGTTTAATCAATCTTTTTATCGTTTTTACCGTTCGATAAATGAATTGTAACGAAATAATGGCAATAAAAGAGTCCATGTTTATGTTTGCAGGCGCAGTGTACCGACGACTCGTTATGGTAACATAAAATTGGAACTGTGATTTTATCCATCTATTTTTTACGACTACGGCCATAACAGCCAGATGTGTATGCGGTGCGGTAATTTTGCAAGGAAAAAAACACGTTTATTGCTTGGTAATGTGAGAGTTATTGAGCCGTATTCATAAAACAAAGGATATCCTTGTACTTGCAAATTTTGAAGGAAATCTTCCAGATGGTATTTATAATGCTTAAATGCTTTTGATTTTTGAGTATAAGCAGTGACATAAGTAAAAGGATACTCATAATCTTCACCTTATACTTGGCATAGGAAGCATATAATTCAAAAATTCTGAGTGTGGTCAGTAGCAGACTTAACTTCGTAACAAGAGGTGGTTAAACGATGATGGCGGAAATTGCGGATGTTAAAAAGTACAAACCTCGTTTACCTTTACTTGGTTGTGACTTCAAAAAATTATATCGGTTCGACGAAGCAAATGTACAATGGCTTGCGGATAGATTTTTAGTTGAGAATGAGGAAACTCGAGGAGGAGCACTTTCATGTATTCATAAAATGAATATATGTCTACGCTATCTCGGTGACCCTGGATATCAACAATGTATTGTACAGGAACTTGATGTTAGTCAAACAACGGTATCTCGGACTGTGGATAGAGTTGTGAACAGCATAGTTGCACAGTCGAACGAATGGATCAAGTTTCCAACTACCAACCATGAACTGATGGAGGCCAAGCGGATATGGCGAAGCATGTATAAATTTCCGACAGCAATTGGTGTAATTGATTGTACACATATAAGAATCCTGACACCAAATCGCCATGGAGATGAGTATATCAACCGAAAAGGGAAACCTACTTTAAATGTGCAAACCACTTGTGATACCAGAGAGATATGTTCACAAGTGTTGATGTCAGTTGGCCTGGATCAGTGCATGATTCCAGAATATGGAGGCATTCACAGACTAGATCACAACTAATAAATAAAGCAAATGTTGTATTACTTAGCGATGACGGTTATGGTATTGAGCCATGCCTTATGACTTCCTTCGGAAATCCTACTCCAGGTGCAGAAATAAATTATAATAAGCTTTTAAAACAAGAAAGAGTTATAATTGAACGCTGTTTTGGCCAACTGATATATATAGTCTATATATATATATATATATATATATATATATATATATATATATATATATATATTATAACTTGAGACGTGGTCATTGTCGTCTAGACCAGTTAGGTGAAAAATTAAAGCTTCCGCCTTTTGTTGGGTACCTCGACAAAATTTAAGCAAAGAGGACTCTTTATACTTTTTTAATTCTCTCTAGCTTTCAATGGACTTTGCCATCATCATCAGGAGCTGCAATTACAATGATAACAGTAGCAACAAAAGTGTAAAATGAATTTAAATTGACTCAACTTACAGTAGTATGTGAGGATGTTGCTAATTGTTGTTTACGTATAGGATGAGGGAAACGTCCAGTAACATGGTGAGAGCTGGATAGATGGTACAATGGTCAAAATTATATAAAATATGACAAGAACAAGTTAAAAACAGATTAACAATTATTTAAAAAACATTAGAGCATTACATCGTGAAGCCACTTGATGATTGCACAAAATGGTGGTCATGGAATAATGAGTGAGATGAAACCCTTTGACAGAAGGCCGAAGGTTGTCAATGTCTGTGTTGAAAGATGGAACGAATTGTGCCAAACGTTGCCAAATCACTTCAGATGATGTGATTTTCAGAATGTTATGTAAGAAATTGTTAAGCCGACCAGAGGCAGTTGAATAAACTATATTTTAATTAATGGGAATTTAAATTAACAATTATTAATAAATCGTGAGAAGAGAATTATTATATTTTGAGTGGAATGAAACTTACTGGTGGAATCGACCAAAACACAGATTCTATTTATGGTTGTGAAGAGTCGAAATTTGGAGAGATATGTAAGTTCTTCAATTTTTCGCAGTTTAGCAAATATGAGTAAATGAACTCAGTTGTTTAACATCTGTCTTTTTGTTGATACAGTTGTTATTCATGAAAATGTGGGACATTTCCAGGAATAAACGTTTGAAAAGGTGTTTTTCTTTATCAAGAACTTTGATACTTGTGTAATTCATAGAATGCCCTGTTGTGTTAACATGAGATGCTAGAGCGCATCTTTCAGGATGAAGCCTAGCATAACTTTGTCCTGCCCTATATCAAGGAACTGACCCTTAAGCTGATCAGATTGTGCAGTCCTTTGAACTTTCGAATTGCTTGCAAATCCGTCCTCACTATAAACTGCATTTTTTCAAAAATGAAAGACAAAGTCCCGCTGCTTGGCTTAACCAACACAGTCTACTCCATCAATTGCAACAACTGCAACCAAATATACATAGGTCAGACCTCCAGATCACTTAAAGGAAGGATTACATCACATAAAAGTGATGCTAGGCTTCATCCTGAAAGATGCGCTCTAGCATCTCATGTTAACACAACAGGGCATTCTATGAATTACACAAGTATCAAAGTTCTTGATAAAGAAAAACACCTTTCCAAACGTTTATTCCTGGAAATGTCCCACATTTTCATGAATAACAACTGTATCAACAAAAAGACAGATGTTAAACAACTGAGTGTCATTTACTCATATTTGCTAAACTGCGAAAAATTGGAGAACTTACATATCTCCCCAAATTTCGACTCTTCACAACCATAAATAGAATCTGTGTTTTGGCCGATTCCACCAGTAAATTTCATTCCACTCAAAATATAATAATTCTCTTCTCACGATTTATTAATAATTGTTAATTTAAATTCCCATTAATTAAAATATAGTTTATTCAACTGCCTCTGGTCGGTTTAACAATTTCTTACATAACATTCTGAAAATCACATCATCTAAAGTGATTTGGCAACGTTTGGCACACGCCAACAATTCGTTCCATCTTTCAACACAGACATTGACAACCTTCGGTCTTCTGTCAAACGGTTTCATCTCACTCATTATTCCATGACCACCATTTTGTGCAATCATCAAGTGGCTTCACGATGTAATGCTCTAATGTTTTTTAAATAATTTTTAATCTGTTTTTAACTTGTTCTTGTCATATTTTATATAATTTTGACCATTGTACCATCTATCCAGCTCTCACCATGTTACTGGACGTTTCCCTCATCCTATACGTAAACAACAATTAGCAACATCCTCACATACTACTGTAAGTTGAGTCAATTTAAATTCATTTTACACTTTTGTTGCTACTGTTATCATTGTAATTGCAGCTCCTGATGATGATGGCAAAGTCCATTGAAAGCTAGAGAGAATTAAAAAAGTATAGAGTCCTCTTTGCTTAAATTTTGTCGAAGTACCCAACAAAAGGCGGAAGCTTTAATTTTTTATATATATATATATATATATATATATAGTTTCCTCATCATTTGATGATGTCATGCTTAATTTGATAAAAAACTGTATCCAGTAGAAATACGGAACGGTCTGTGTAAGCTCTGGAGTACAACTGTCAGTGATGCTGAGTGAACGAACTCCCACGTCAACTACAAGCCGGAACAAGTCAGGACACGTCGCTCAAGATACAAATACCAGTCAACCTTTTACTTCTTCTTGGAGGATATCCTCGCGAGTCCACTATGCATATGAAAACAAGGATATGCTTATACTTCTACCTTTTTCTCCGAAGCAAGACCTTATACTTTTACCTTATGCTTCCGAGGATATGCTTCTCTTTTATGAATACGGCTCAAGATGTCATCAATAGAATGACTCAGTCCCCACAGCATGAGAAGCTAGAACCATTTTAAATACGCAAACATTGCATTTATGGATTATTGCTGGACCAAATTCTCGGGAACAACTTTTTTTTGGTTCAAGTTCTGACATATGTAACAAGTTTGCAAGTTTTAAGCTAAGAGCAGATTTAAGAATCCGAGGAGGGGTGATGCGGTTGTAACAAGATTCATGTTTGTTTATCGGCATACTTTAGGCTGTTCAATGCCAAAAATTATTTAACTAGCTTAGCTAAGAAATTTGTTGAATATAAGGGGTTATTAGTAACTCGGCACATTCCTTGCAGAACAACATAGGGAAACTAAAATTCAATAAATATCAGTAGTTTTCTAGATTTTTCAATTTCATCAAAAATTGGACATTTGAGACTATACAATAACAACTCAAGATACTAATACTGTATAAATTAAGACTTAAGACTTCTTCCCTCCGGTTCTCGCGTCGCCCGCGTGGCTTCATCGCGCATCTTTAGGTATGCCTACATCTCGGCTAAAGTACTCCTAATTCCTTGTTTTGTGTAAAACTTATAATGGGTGATTTTTTTGCCAGTATCTTTTTGGCAACACTGTTTTTGACAGATGACGCGTGAATCGTGTCTTGTGTCATTGTCAAACTTGTTCAGTTTGGTCTATAATTTAACCATGAATCGACTTACGAACGAACAACGCTTGCAAATTATTGAATTTTACTATCAAAATTCATGCTCGGTTAAGAGAGTGCGTCGAGCACTGCTTCCAATTTATGGGCAATTTGGTCGGCCTACTGAGGAAGCTATTCGGAAGCTTGTGACTAAATTTCGAACCCAGTTTACATTATTGGACATTAAACCACCAACACGCAGACGTAGAGTGAGGACTGAAGAAAATATTCCGGCTGTATCCGCCAGTGTTAGTGATGACCGTGAAATGTCGATTCGCCGCCGTTCGCAGCAATTGGGCCTCTGTTACTCCACTACGTGGAAAATTTTGCGACAGGATTTGGGTGTAAAATCTTATAAGATACAGCTGGTGCAAGAATTGAAGCCACACGACCTCCCACAACGTTTCCGATTTGGTGAATGGGCGCTGGCAAAGTTGGAGGAAGATCCACATTTTTATCGAAAAATTGTGCTCATTTCTGGTTGAATGGGTACGTTAACAAGCAAAATTGCCGCATGTGGAGTGAAGACCAGCCAGAAGCATTGCAAGAGCTACCAATGCATCCCGAAAAAATCACTGTTTGGTGTGGATCATCGGGCCGTACTTCTTCAAAGACGACAATCTCCGGCACGTAACTGTGAATGGCGAGCGCTACCGTGCGATGATAACAAACTTTTTTTTGCCCAAAATGGAAGAGCTGGACTTGGCTGACATGTGGTTTCAATGAGACGGTGCCACATGCCACACCGCACACGAAACAATGGTCCTATTGAGAGGCGAGTTCGGTGAACAGTTTATCTCACATTTGGGGCCCGTCAATTGGCCGCCTAGATCGTGTGATTTAACGCCGTTGGACTATTTCTTGTGGGGCCATGTTAAGGCTAATGTCTACAGGGATAAACCAGCAACGATTGACGCACTGGAAGCCAATGTTGAAGCATTTATTCGTGAGATATGTTGGAGAGAGTGTGCCAAAGTTGGACCTTGCGCATGGGCCATCTAAAGCGGAGCCGCGGCCAACATTTACATGAAATAATCTTTAAACATTAAATTATATCGACCGTTCTATCGACTCAAATAAAGATTTAATCGTTTTTTCAAATTTTTTGTGTTTTTTTTTTTTGAAAATCAAATCCTATACCTCTTAAAAAATCACCCGTTATAACAATTATTTTTTCCAATTTGCAGGAGACGGGTTCGATCCGACCTGGAGTTATCGGTGGATCGAAGCCCCGCGTCGCGACCCCTGAAGTGGAGAGTCGCATAGAACAGTACAAAAGGGAAAATCCGTCAATTTTCAGTTGGGAGATTAGGGACCGATTGGTGAAGGAAGGCATCTGTGACAGGAGTACAGCCCCTAGCGTATCCGCTATCTCGAGGTTGCTTAGAGGCAAAGGTGGCGACTGTGACGGAGACGGTAAGTAGAATCTTGGATTTTTTTCATGTCCCTTATTCTAAGGTGTCAGACATCAATCGTTATTTCGCGTGTGTTTCGAAAAAGTACACTGTACATCCAAGTGGTGATTCTTTGAACTTTCTAACAAACATACAATTTTGTTATTTGACGATTGCCGAGATACTACTTCATGTAGAAGTATGCAATTTATTTTAAAATCCCATTTCAAATAAAAGCAGGAAATAAACAACTATTTTTCAATAAATCTAGTATACGAAACAAATGACTATCTGATCATTTCAAATCACACCTAGCAAATTCTATTTTTTTTAAATAACTTATGCTTGGCCATATTTATGTATAACTTAATGTATTTTTGGAATCATAATTAGCAAACTTTATTCATCTGCGCAAAGATTTCATATGGCATCCATAAGAAAAAATGATGTTGTTGCTAGAGGACAAGAGACGAAACGTCATATTGAAATTCTAATTATACCATCTTATAGAAGGGAAAAAGTGGCATTGTTAAAGCACAGTTTATCATAAAATCGCTCCACAAATAAAGCCAGGAAAAAATCAAAACGACTTCGGGTAAATTCGCTTTTTGTCGTCTATCTCCGGAAGTACTTCGAGTGTCAAAATTTCCTAAACGGTATCTTGAGAGTTACTCAAATACGCAACTAAGTTGCATTTTTCATAATTTAGCTCATCTCAGAAAAAAACTCACAGCCCTAAACCTAATAGTGTTGTTGTAATTGCGATTGAAAGTTCATTATACCGTTGTTTTTTTTTTCGAAATGTCACAAAATTGCAAATATTTCCTGAACTATAAAATTTCGGACGACACATATATGGGTTCATTCGATAGGTTTTGAGGCCCTCTATCTAACTTTACACCCTGTATAATTGTCACTTGGAAGCTCCTTTAAATGACTATGAGGAAAATAAATTTCAACCCTTTAGGTATAATGTTTGGACACGCCGCATGAGTCTGGAAACGATGCGTATAATATAACCGTGGAGAATCGCATACGCCCATTTTAGGCCTTCTGTGGATATTACATGAAAAGGTGCGTGTTTTTTGTAATTTATAATAATATCGTTATTAAGGAACAGATAATTAATCAAACACGGTTGGTGACCACCAGATGCTGTTTGTCGGAAACGCGCTACTGATATCACAATTTGTCATAGTAGATAATAGGAGCAGCAGTTCATCATAAAGTAACAATAAGCCATTGTAACTAATCTTAAAAAGTTCTCTCATTTTAGTTCACAGTAAAACAGACTATCCTGACTACAAACCTACTCAAATCATCCTTAACATTGTCCAACTTTAATGAAAAGCCAAAGAACGGAACTGTATCTGCTGAAAATTACTATTTCGGTATATACTAAGTGACATATAAATCCGAACACCCAGTTTAAATGGTTTTATTTTAATAAAAGTGGGTGAATGTATTTACCTTACTGTAAATAACAAGTGAAAAAATTTTCAGCCTTATCGGTTGGACATTCCGGTTTTTATACTGCTTTTTTTTAATTCACTAACGCTCGAAAAATGAATATTTCAGCCGCAGTAAAGAATCAACGTTGGCGGATTTTGGTTCTTGACATCCTTTACGATCGGTTACGATGCCTAGAGTACGGAGACCTGTATGATTTCGTCAACTTAGTGAGTTTGATAGGGGCCGTATAGTGGGACTTCGGGAAGCTGGACTTTCTTTTTGGGCAATTGCAGTTAGAGTGCAAAGAAGTGTAGACACTGTGGTTAGGTGCTGTCAGGCATGGCTTCGAGAAGGCCGTACGCAAAGAGCAAGGGGCACTGGACGCCGTCGTAGAACAGACCGTGAAGATCGCCGCCTAAGATTATTGGCCTTAAGGGACCGTTTCTCCACTACCAGGTCCATTGCAAATGAATGGTTTGCAGAACACGGAAGACCTATTGGCATGCGAAGTGTTTACCGACGAATGAGAAGTTTTGGCTTGTTTTCATACCGGCCACACTGGGTCCTCCCTTTAACTCGAGAACACCAACGTAATCGCCTTGAGTGGTGCAGACAACGGTCACTCTGGGATCAGGAATGGAACAGTATTGTCTTTAGTGACGAGTCTCGATTTTGTTTAGGCATGCACGATGGTCGTGCCAGGGTTAGAAGGCGACGTGGTGAAAGGAGGAATCCACAGTTTTTTATTGAAAGACATGTTCATCTCACTGTTGGAGTTATGGTTTGGGGTGCTATAGCTTATGGTTCCAGGTCACCTTTAATCTTCATCAGAGGTAACATGAACGCGCAGCGCTATATCCACGAAGTTCTAGAATCCCATCTTTTACCCTATCTTGACACCCTGGCAGATCCAACTTTCCAACAAGATAATGCCCGACCACATGTTGCAAGAGTCACAATAGACTTCTTTCAACATAATGATGTCACATTGTTACCATGGCCACCAAGATCTCCCGACTTATCCCCAATTGAGCACGTGTGGGTTATGATGGGTAGGAGATTGCTCAATTTGCAACGTCCTCCTCAGACTCTAGAAGCACTTCCAGAGAAGTTGGTGGTTGCCTGGAATGAGATACCACAGGAGGACATTGACCACCTGATCAGAAGCATGCCTAGGCGCGTTGGAGAATGCGTAGCACATCAGGGTGCATCCACACATTATTAAAGGTCAAAGGGCTTTAAAGCAGTGCAATTATTTTGAAATTTTTATCATTTACTTATTATGCTTGTACAAAATTTTATTAAAATAAAACAATTTAAACTGGGTGTTCGGATTTATATGTCACTTAGTATATAATGCTTTTTGAATTCTATAGTTACAACGTTTAATGTGCATAACGAAAAATCATGTTCACTCATTCCTGTCGATCTATCGTCGTCTATCTGGTAATCCTTTTTTTTTCGAGAATCAATCCAGTGCCGCAGAAGTATTAGTCAAAAAATTAAAAATTATTTACTGCTCTACAATTCGGAAAATACCACATGGGCTTAGATGAAATTTTGATATTACTAGTCGGTGAAGTAGGGGACTCTCAAACTTTGTTTTTTTTTTGTTTGTTTTTGTATGGGTTGAAAATTGTGGTTGGGGGTTGTAGGTGGAAGGGGGCTGTAAGGGTTACGTCTTTAGTATCAAAGACGATCTATCATTAAAAAGCTTCTGATCCCGATACCAACGGGAAAGTTAAATGGTATAAGCCCGATCTATAACGTGTTCATAATTCGAAATAGTTTGCATTTGTTGGCATTGTGTGCTGTATCGTCGCCGAGTCCACTGCCGACTGTGTCAAGCGTAATAGGTAACTAACTCCAACTTGAGTACTGCGGCGATGTCGTTACTGACACACCGCTATACCGCTACAGGGAAATATTTATGTATTTAAGGAATATCTGCATATTATGAGTACGTATACTTTATCTGAAGTCACTTGAAACACTGTGAAATACCGGGTGCGTTTTATATATCTATATTTAACACGCTCTGTTGCTGCAAAAATCGCCAAATTTCGCAGCAAATATAAGATCAAAGGCAGTTTCACCGGTCCACGTGGAGTAAAGCACGCCTATGCGTGGACATAGCCAATGAGAAAGCGTGTATTTCAGAGCTCCGAACAAGTGCAGGTGGCTACTGAAAATTGAAACAGTTTAGCCAGTGCCGTGTAGCGGTGAATAAACGTGTTTTCTTTAGTCTGTCCGTGTTTTTTCATAGATTTTATTAGTTTGTGTTTTTGACTTTTGAATACTCAGTTTACTTGTTGATTTAATTGTTGTGTTGATTGTTCTTGTGTGTCCTAAATATGGCTCTTTGGAGACCTTGGGAAAATGCTCCAAGCCACGAGGAGATGGTTGATGAACCTGTGCAGGCAGAATTCTTGCATAAAGATTTAGAGGAACAGACCCAAAGAGTAATCCTAAATATGTATGATTGTCTGAAAAACGAAAATCCAGATTCCTCGCAAAATCAAATTTTAAACAGAATTTGTATCCTGACAAAAATCAGGCGGTCTACCATTTATCGGGTTATAAAAAGGGGAGATGTAGTCAACCATTCCTTCCACAGAAAGCGCATAGGGCAAAAATTAAAAAGAATAGACGTGGGTTTTCAGGAAGATATTCGTCGTATAATATACGGATTTTATAAAGAAAATTTGGTGCCCACGTTGGAAATGATACGGGGTAAATTAAAAAATTATCCTGAAGATTTTTATAATTACAAATGCTTAGACTCACTGCACTGTATTGTAAAACTGTGTGGTTTTCAATACAAAAAATTAGATAAAAGAATGGTGATTATGGAGTCGTCTCGAATCGTTGAATTGCGCCAAGAATTTTTGCACAAAGTTAAAATCTATAGAGAGCAGAAAAGAAATCTGATTTACCTGGATGAAACGTGGTATGATACCCATGAGGTTGTGCAGTACGGCTGGGTTGACGACAGCAACAAGTGCATTTTAAATGCACCATGCAACCGTGGAAAACGAATCATTATTCTCCATGCTGGCATTGAAAATGGATTTATACCTAATGCCTTGCTGTTATCTGCCAAAAATATCAAAGAATCATGTGCCGACTATCATGAGGACATGACCTCCGATTTATTTGAAAAGTGGATAGAGCAGCAGTTAATACCAAACTTTTCCCCAAATTCAGTGATTATTATGGACAATGCGCCATACCATTCCCGACAGAAAAACAAAATTCCGAATACAGGCACAAAAAAACAAGACATTATTGATTTTATGAAGGATAAGGGAATGGAAATACCACAAAAATCAACCAAAGCCATATTATTGGATCTTATTAAAAGACAAAAATTTGAAAAAGAGTATGTTGTTGACAATGGCCATGAAGTATTACGTCTACCTCCCTATTACTGCATTTTTAACCCGATTGAGTTGGTCTGGGCTGCTTTAAAAAAAAGTAAGAAAACATAATCAGACCCCTCAATTAAGTGAATCGCTATGGGCCACAATAAGAGATGCAGTATCTCATATTGCTGCCACAGACCTATGGAAGCAGTGTTCTAGGCATATTATTGAAAAAGAAAATAAATATTGTGTTTTGCCTCCTGTAAATCCCGTTGTAATTCCTCTACAAGATGACTCTAGCGACAGCTCCGAAGGCGAGGATAATATATAAATACCTATAATGTGAGTCTTTATATACCTTTTTATATACCTACCTGCTATGTAAATATTTGCCTATGTCAAACGTTGGAATTCTGTAATTTTTCCATTTCTTAACTTTCAGTCAACATAAATTAAACTCCCAATATAAGTATTTTTTATCCCAAATCAAAAAAATAAGAAGATAGTAAAATCCATTTATTGTGATATAAAAACATTATTATTATCGTTCTAAATAAATGACCGCACGCCTATGATACGTCATGAAATTACAAAGGACGCGCCGACCAAAGGTTTTTATGCTATTTCAAGTGACTTCAGATAAAGTATACCACTTTAGCGTCTACGATGTTTTTGTAAATAACGACTTAAATGTTATTATATCTACACTCTTGACGCCATTTATTCTTGACAGTTGGAGTTTAGCCGGTTTGAGGCATACAATATTTTGACATTATTTGATCTTGTATGTGATATCACTGTGACTGCCTTCCACGTTGACGCAGATTAATTGCGTTTTCTGGGAACTCTAGTCGGCAGCGACATCACATGAAACGCGACCGATAAAGCTGAACTTAATAGAAAACAACTTCTGGCCGCGTTATTCCATAATAATTACAGTGTGTGGTGGCAAGTAGTGGCTGTTCAGTGGACGAGAGGTGTAAAAGAAAATGATTTATCGTGCGAACGTCGGCCCTTTTTTGTGGTGCGAGCCGCCGCATGCGGCCAAGCCGGGTGATTCCCCGCAGGTGGCTTCAGCCTTTGTCCGACACTGTTTTCACTAATTTTGTATAAATAAATGAGCGACTTTGGCGGCGAGAATATTGCTTTTTCGGGAAAGGTGCGGATGAGTTTGACAAAGGTCACAATGTTCTACCTGCACTTAAATCTACATGATTGTTCTTTGCGGTAGTATGAATAAATATACTAAGTGACATATAAATCCGAACACCCAGTTTAAATGGTTTTATTATAATAAAATTTTGTATAAGTACTTAATGAAGCATAATAAGTAAATGATAAAAATTTCAAAATGATTGCACTGCTTTAAAGCCCTTTGACCTTTAAGAATGTGTGGATGCACCCTGATGTGCTACGCATTCTTCAACGCGCCTAGGCATGCTTCTGATCAGGTGGTCAATGTCCTCCTGTGGTATCTCATTCCAGGCAACCACCAACTCCTCTCGAAGTGCTTCTAGAGTCTGAGGAGGACGTTGCAAATTGAGCAATCTCCTACCCATCATATCCCACACGTGCTCAATTGGGGATAAGTCGGGAGATCTTGGTGGCCATGGTAACAATGTGACATCATTATGTTGAAAGAAGTCTATTATGACTCTTGCAACATGTGGTCGGGCATTATCTTCTTGGAAAGTTGGATCTGCCAGGGTGTCAAGATAGGGTTCTAGAACTTCGTGGATATAACGCTGCGCGTTCATGTTACCTCTGATGAAGATTAAAGGTGACCTGGAACCATAAGCTATAGCACCCCAAACCATAACTCCAACAGTGTGATGAACATGTCTTTCAACAAAAAACTATGAATTCCTCCTTTCACCACGTCGCCTCCTACCCCTGGCACGACCATCGTGCATGCCTAAACAAAATCGAGACTCGTCACTAAAGACCATACTGTTCCATTCCTGATCCCAGAGTGACCATTGTCTGCACCACTCAAGGCGATTACGTCGGTGTTCTCGAGTTAAAGGGAGGACCCAGTGTGGCCGGTATGAAAACAAGCCAAAACTTCTCATTCGTCGGTAAACACTTCGCATGCCAATAGGTCTTCCGTGTTCTACAAACCATTCATTTGCAATGGACCTGGTAGTGGAGAAACGGTCCCTTAAGGCGGCGATCTTCACGGTCTGTTGTTCTACGGCGGCGTCCAGTGCCCCTTGCTCTTTGCGTACGGCCTTCTCGAAGCCATGCCTGACAACACCTAACCACAGTGTCTACGCTTCTTTGCACTCTAACTGCAATTGCCCGAAAAGAAAGTCCAGCTTCCCGAAGTCCCACTATACGGCCCCTATCAAACTCACTAAGTTGACGAAATCGTACAGGTATCCGTACTCTAGGCATCGTAACCGATCGTAAAGGATGTCAAGAACCAAAATCCGCCAATGTTGCTCTTTACTGCGGCTGAAATATTCATTTTTAGAGCGTTAGTGAATTAAATAAAAGCAGTATAAAAAACGGAATGTCCAACTGATAAGGCTGAAAATTTTTTCACTTGTTATTTACAGTAAGATAAATTGATTGATTCTGCTTTAAAAGCTCGATGTTTGGAATTTTGACCTTTTTGTCTAAAATTTACTCAT
The DNA here is from genome assembly GCA_963669975.1 of Acanthoscelides obtectus. NCBI lineage: Eukaryota > Metazoa > Arthropoda > Insecta > Coleoptera > Chrysomelidae > Acanthoscelides > Acanthoscelides obtectus. The sequence goes on from CAVLJG010000010.1 coordinate 15,869,592, forward strand.
TTTCGAGTATTTATGTTTTCATATATGTATGAACGGATGGTCGTAACACTTTTTACTTCAAATCTATGATAAAACGCAAAACTTATATAATAATATAGCATATAAATATAAATAAATTCACTCATGTGTTAAAAACAAAAGGTGAAGTCTCATTATAATTGTGTATTGATTTGTTTCAAATTTTGTTTTTATCATAAGCGCAGTTGAGCAATACTTTCATTTTTATATACAGTGAATTTTAAGTGTGGGCTTGGCCGATAACTCTCCTATTACGCATGGTATCTAAAAAAGTTGAATACAAGACTACACGGTGATTCATAACTAAATGGTGACCCAAACATACATTTTTTTAAATCGAAAGACCTAAATTCCGTTACAGTTTTGAATAATATAACATTCTTGATTGATTTGCTGTTCGAATTGTTGAAATATTCGACAATACATCCGAAAAAACACTCAACTTTGAAAAGTCGCACCTCCGCAACTGTTAGCACTGATTTTTTTGTCAAAAAAATATGATCTCATATTTTCTTCCTGTCTACTTACTTTTCCAGTTTCTTTATAGTTTATACAGGATGGTCAAGAACGCAAAATCAAGTATTTCTCGAAAATTTCAAATGGAACACTGTATATTTTCACATTTTTTTGATTTCTCTTTTCACAATCTTTTTTCTGATGTTCTGAATTACTAGAATCACAGGGACACCTTGACTTTATTACAAAAGGTTGACTATATTTAATGTATGATAGAATACGCTAATTCTAACGATCTGCCATTATCACCCCAAGGCTATTTTTTATTTTCAAATCTAGTGTAAGTTTTTCATTTACCTTGATATATGATGGTTGGCTCTAACTCAAAAACCAGTCGTACAAACCACCAAAAATCTGGTATCAAAAAAAAGCTTGTGAAAAGAAGAATCAAAGGATGTGAAAATATACAAAGTGTTCGAAAATGTTTAGAAATCGATCATTTTGTGTTCTTGACCACCCTGTATGAACTGTCAAAAAAAGTGAAAAAGTAAGTAGATAGGCATAAAATATGGGATCATAAACTGCCGAAAACTTAATACTCTAGCTATAATAGTTGAGGAGATGTGAGTTGTCGAAGTCAAGCGTTTTTTTTATTTGATTGTCCAATACCACAACAATTTGGGTGCAAAACCATATACTTATAACAAATTGTTTCATTTGTAAGGAGCTATCCAAATGTGGTTTTCCTATGTTTAAGTCACCACGCAGTTATGAATCACCCTGAAGAGATAAAAATATTTTCCATGCAAGGAGCATACTGCTCATTTATAAAGGTATCATACATAATAACGGAGGTATCGACCAGACCACACTAAAAACCCACCCTGTATGTTCCATGTCTTAGGCCCGTATCGTCAGTCGTCCCTACAATATTGTAGGGCGCCTTTATGGCCTCCTTGATTGTCATAGTTTTCTACTTCTCCGTGTCAGCGCTCTATTTTGAGGTTATGTCACAAACATCTATTTGCATCAAATTGTGCTTGCTTTTGAGTTGTCATGTTTTATCAGTCTGAAATTTCCTACAATTTAAAAAGAAAACATATCTTCACAATAGGAGAGCGCTGACGCTGACACGGGACAAGTGTAATCTAGAAATTTTTGAAGGAGAGAAAGGAGTAATGACAATCAAGGAGGCCATCAACGCGCACTACAATTGTAGGGCGCCTTTATGGCCTCCTTGATTGTCATAGTTTTCTACTTCTCCGTGTCAGAACTCTATTTTGAGGTTATGTCACAAACATCTATTTGCATCAAATTGTGCTTGCTTTTGAGTTATATCATGTTTTATCAGCCTGAAATTTCCTACAATTTAAAAAGAAAAGATATCTTCACAATAGGAGAGCGCTGACGCTGACACGGGACAAGTGTAATCTAGAAATTTTTGAAGGAGAGAAAGGAGTATGACAATCAAGGAGGCCATAAACGCGCCCTACAATTGTAGGGACGACTGACGATACGGGCCTAAGTGTACTTTGTTATAGCTTTTGAAGTAGAAAGATAAATATTCAAAAATGGGTAAACGTTGAACCAAAATACCAAAATTGCGACACATGTGCCTTAAGTAGTAAGATAAAAAGAAAAATGTAGATGAAAATTCAACCTAAATAATTTTCAAGATATTTAAATACAAAAATTTCATTGATACGATCAAATGGAATATTTAGTTTTCAGAGCCGACAACTCCGCTTATAGACGCTGATCCTTTGTACCATCACATCATTTTGCTGTTAGATCTGTGTATAAAGATAGTGAATAATTAAGTTTTATATTCAATGCAAGTCCAATGTCGGTATTTTTCAGTAGAATTAATGATTCATCGCATTAAACAATGTAATAGCGTAAATTACGTAGATACCTACGTATGCCCAAATTAACTGCAGTCCTGTAGTAAAACAAATACGCCTATACATAAATTTAACGCACAGATCGTATCAGCAAACTGACTAACAGGCCGTGGAAAATCCCGCAATTTTCACACCTAAAATTACATCATTACCATCATTTTTATACCTGACTTCTTACCACAGTACAAACAGTGGAAATAAAAACTCCCAGCAGCAACTGTATTAATAAGAGAAGCCATTATGTGAGTTACGCATTCCGGTAGCTGAAGAAGAATAATACGAAAGGAGAGGAATGAAAGACTCACGTTATGAAGACGGTTCGAGGTCAGGCATAGTTATGATGAGTCGTTCGGACCTCCCAGAAGTACCTGAAGGTAGAATTGGGTTGTTATTAACAGGGCGTAGCTGTGAACCCGATCGCGACAAATTTCAAATCAAACCATGTCCCGTATGTCTTATTTACTATAAGTGCTTCTTAGAAGATGTCTGACACATAAGGTATCTTGTAGACAGTCAGACAACAACAGCAATTCTAAGCACGAGCTAGGCCAACGAACCTCCTTTGATCCACGAAAATGTTAAATACTCAGGTAGCACGTCATAATGAGGTCGACATTTGGTGACTGACGTGATTGTTTCCAATATCGACGTCGTAATGACGTCTAATACATGTCCAGTTGTGTAGGTGTACTGCTGAAACTGAGATGAAAAACAAAGGACAATCGGCGCTTTCGATAAACATCCATTTAGACCTGATGGAGCCAATAAGCAGAAATGTACGTTGCTCGGGTTACTAAACCATCTATACTAAGTGACATATAAATCCGAACACCCAGTTTAAATGGTTTTATTTTAATAAAAGTTGGAGAATGTATTTATCTTACTGTAAATAACAAGTGAACAAATTTTCAGCCTTATCAGTTGGACATTCCGGTTTTTATACTGCTTTTTTTTAATTCACTAACGCTCTAAAAATGAATATTTCAGCCGCAGTAAAGAATCAACGTTGGCGGATTTTGGTTCTTGACATCCTTTACGATCGGTTACGATGCCTAGAGTACGGAGACCTGTACGATTTCGTCAACTTAGTGAGTTTGATAGGGGCCGTATAGTGGGACTTCGGGAAGCTGGACTTTCTTTTCGGGCAATTGCAGTTAGAGTGCAAAGAAGTGTAGACACTGTGGTTAGGTGTTGTCAGCCATGGTTTCGAGAAGGCCGTACGTAAAGAGCAAGGGGCACTGGACGCCGCCGTAGAACAACAGACCGTGAAGAACGCCGCCTAAGATTATTGGCCTTAAGGGACCGTTTCTCCACTACCAGGTCTATTGCAAATGAATGGTTTGCAGAACACGGAAGACCTATTGGCATGCGAAGTGTTTACCGACGAATGAGAAGTTTTGGCTTGTTTTCATACCGGCCACACTGGGTCCTCCCTTTAACTCGAGAACGCCGACGTAATCGCCTTGAGTGGTGCAGACAACGGTCACTCTGGGATCAGGAATGGAACAGTATTGTCTTTAGCGACGAGTCTCGATTTTGTTTAGGCATGCACGATGGTCGTGCCAGGGTTAGAAGGCGACGTGGTGAAAGGAGGAATCCACAGTTTTTTGTTGAAAGACATGTTCATCACACTGTTGGAGTTATGGTTTGGGGTGCTATAGCTTATGGTTCCAGGTCACCTTTAATCTTCATCAGAGGTAACATGAACGCGCAACGTTATATCCACGAAGTTCTAGAACCCCATCTTTTATCCTATCTTGACACCCTGGCAGATCCAACTTTCCAACAAGATAATGCCCGACCACATGTTGCAAGAGTCACAATAGACTTCTTTCAACATAATGATGTCACATTGTTACCATGGCCACCAAGATCTCCCGACTTATCCCCAATTGAGCACGTGTGGGATATGATGGGTAGGAGATTGCTCAATTTGCAACGTCTTCCTCAGACTCTAGAAGCACTTCGAGAGGAGTTGGTGGTTGCCTGGAATGAGATACCACAGGAGGACTTTGATCACCTGATCAGAAGCATGCCTAGGCGCGTTGGAGAATGCGTAGCACATCAGGGTGCATCCACACAATATTAAAGGTCAAAGGGCTTTAAAGCAGTGCAATCATTTTGAAATTTTTATCATTTACTTATTATGCTTCATTAAGTACTTATACAAAATTTTATTAAAATAAAACCATTTAAACTGGGTGTTTGGATTTATATGTCACTTAGTATATTTCCGAAACTAAAAGTTTTTTAATTATCAAAGAACAAGATAGTTGATTTTACGACTCATGTTTTGGCCGTTTCACCTCCGCCACAGAAAATCTGATCGACTAGAGGTCGGCCATCTTGTGTATCGCGGTAGCACCGCAGAGCGCGGACATCTTCACATCATCTGAAGCGTGACGTCGGACGGTACCACGGCGTGGTACGGTATGTGGATCGTCCTATCATCAACGTGATGAAACGCACCGGAACTAACAACAGGCGGCCCACTGGGCTGCTAATCGAACAACAGCCACTTACATTCCGTTTCCGGTCTATGTTCAACTGTTCACTGGCCTGATAAGCTGTGCTTCTGCCCATCGCGCTCCGCTATTGCGGTCTATATGGGAGGTCCAAAAAGGGAATTATATTCGCAAGCGTCGACGAGAATGATTCTCTTTTGAATGATGATTCGTTTATCCAATTTTCTCACCAAGAGATATTTCGTTTCTTGAAAGAGCTCAATGCTTGTGCATATCACCATTTCTGCCTACACAACAACGGCGGATCCAGGATTTGTGTCTAGGAGGGGGTCACACTGGTCAAAAAACTTCATGTTCAGGAAGATGTTCTTCTCGGCTTCGAGGGGGGGGGGGTGGACATAAAAATAAAAACTTGACTCGCGGACGGATGGCAGATGACAACCCTACGCTTGTACCCTTAGGTTACAGCCTAAAAGTGATTAAAATATTAAATATAATTTATAAATGAACAATTTATTGTTAAATAACAAAATTAATTCTTCTTTTTTGTCTTCCTGCGAATCAATTATAGTGGACCTGGACAAACATTATGCAGGGCAGTGTCGGACTATCGAATTTGTCTGATTATAGATCACTGCCTAAGACCCCCTATTGTCCGGAATTTTTTACAAAAGAGTACCTACCTTGTAATCCGACAAATTACATATCCAATGATAAGATTATATATGTTATGTATATGTATGTACTTTGATGTACAAATCATACATAGCTTATGTATGTCGAATTTAGTAAATTCAACAACAATAGAGAGCTTACGTTTTATTATAAAATTAAGCATAAACCCACATACATATGTACCAAAATAATCAAGAATTATTAATCAAAATCATTAATGAATTTATCAAATTATGAAGCTTGGAAATATTCATCATTTTTTTTTTTTGTTTAAGGTTGTTATAACGCGAGATCAGGGCTTTGTCCCTCAGTCTTCTCAAAAGTAAAAGTTCGTTGTTGGATGTACCATTCTCTTCAGCCTATTTTAAACCTGGCTCAAAGGCGTTAATTGCGTCTTGTGCTGTGACTTGTGGAGCAGTTGCAATCACGTCGTCGTTATTTTCCTGATTGTTTGTTGTATAATTAGAAACTTCTTTTATAATCTCTTCGTCAGACATTTCATGAAAAACATTTTCCTCTTTATCCATTCCACGGCACCAGATTTCCAAATCTTCCGGACTTATCTGTGTTTCAGTAGCGACTTGTTCTATAACTTCCGAAATTACACTGATTTGTGGAACGTTGCTAGGAGTGGTGACTATATTTGGCCATAACTTTTTCCAAGACGATTTAATAGTTGATGACGTAACGCATTCCACGACTGGCAAAGAGCAAAAACCAAGTCTTTCATATTAAGTTCTTTTAAAGATTTTTATGTTGGTTGGTCTTTTGATACGGCTCACAGAAGGAGGTTTTTCTTATAGTCTTGCTTGACAAACTGAGTGATGTTCTGGTCCATTCTTCTTCAGACGGATGACCGGGAGCGTTAGCAAGAAGCAACAACGCTTTTTGAGGAAAATTATGATCTTTTAACCATTTTCTAACTTCAGGTACGAAGCATTCATCGAACCACTTTTTGAAAAGGTCTTTTGTCATCCATGCACTTTTTTGTCCGTAATAGTGTACAGGTAAATCAAATTAATGCACGTGGTTTATTAGATTTCTCAAATCATCATCTTAAGCGCGTGTCTGCCCGCGGCGTTAGATCATGGTAGTATGGTTACACGCTCTTTACTTACTTTTCGTCCAGGTACGGATTTTTCGTTACAAGAAACGAAAGTTTTGTTAGGCATCACACGCCAAAAAAGCCCTGATTCATCTGCATTTTACACCTGTGACGGGTCAAGATTTAAATCGTTCAGCTTTTGCAAAAATCTTAATTTAAAGGGCTCTATGCAGGTGGCATCGTTAGAAAGTTTCTCTCCTGTAATAGTCATTAAACGTATGCCATGACGACTTTTAAAACGCTCTAGCCATCCTTTGCTGCCACAAAATCATCTTTTTTGTTATTTCCTTATAAAAAAACTTAGCTTTCATGGTCAACATGGGTCCTGAAATTGGTGCATGCCTATTTATTTCCTGAAGAAACCACATGTACAAAGCTTCTTCCACTTCTGGATGTTCAGCTTTCTTGAGTGTCTGTCTCTTGCCTGGCCCACAGTCAGTAGTTGACACAAACTTTTTGATCTTCTCGTGGTTTCTTTTAATGTCATAAATTGTAGATCGGCCTACGCCGTATTCACTTGCTAAACTACTGAAAGTTTCATTGCGATTTAAGCAGTCTAAAATATCACATTTTTCTTTAATTGTTAATGTTTTGTGCTTTCGCTTCTGAGTTTGTGATCACATTACTAGGTACTATACTTAATACACCATGAATAAATAGTAAACAATGAAGGCACGCTAGGCCGTACCGCTATCACAAGTAGTCAAATTCAAACTAAGTAAAACAATGCTTACGCGTCGAGCACGATATCCGTGGCGCGTACAAGTTGTAACCTGTTCAAACCTGCGAGATCTACATTAGCGAAGATTGACAAATACGTATGTATGTAATATTCAAGGACATGTCGGACTTTTACACGTAAAAAACAATACATAAATTTTACATACACGATTGAAGATGTACAGCTAGGCAGAGGAAGCATATGCAAGGATCTTGGCGTGAACTTCCAAACAAACTTAACATTTTTCCATCATTATGAAAACATTGTGAATAAATCTTATAAACTCCTTGGATTCATAATGAGACATACAAGACATCTCAAGGATATAAATACAATAATAACTTTGAACAACACTCTAGTGAGAGATAATTTAGAATATCCATCAACTATTTGGTCACCACAAACAATGAACCATACCGAAATGTTTGAGAGAGTGCAAAAGAGATTTCTCAGATATTCGTATTCTAAAAACATAATATATAGCATTTTATGACCTCATATAAGAATATGTTGAATGAATTCAAAATGGTCAAATTAAGCTAAGACGTTTGAGTGATGTTTTATTCCTCTACAACCTAAAGAATAAGAAATGTGATTTATATAAATATGAATTATTTGTAGTTCCTAAAGTTAAACTAAGAATAAGAAAAAACAAATTGTTTCAGTGTCAAAAGTTAAGTAGCTCTTATGCAACGGTGAGATTTAGACCTCTTTTGTACATCAGTAGGACAAATCAAGGCTGTGTTTCTAAACAGCACATTGCCTTGATGCCATTAATATTATATACTATTTTATAAATTATACAGGGTGTCCGCAAAGTTGGGGCTTTCCTTTTCAGAAACAACTACCCTTGAAATAACAAAGGTAATATGTAGTGAAACGCCAGTTGACGAGAAGGGCTAAGTACGTCTCTGCCCGAAATCATACCGCTCCAACAGAAAATGAAATCAGCTGATGCGCTACCGAGCAGACGCTGGCGGTGGGTGCAGACCACGAACAGAGGTAACAAATATGACGGCGTTGCCGCGTTTTCAGTTTTTAGGTAAACGTACTTTATAGGTATTGTTCGAAGTTGTCGCCGTTTGATTCAAAAACACAGGTGCGTGCACGACGTAGCAAGCATCGGTGCAGGCTTTGAGAATGGAGTCCCTCCCCCGAATGAAAGCACCAGCTTGTTCAATTCTTAGACGAAGTTCGTCAACCGTATGCACTTCAGTTTTGTACACTAAGCGTTTCATTTCTCCCCAAAGAAAAAAATCACATGGTGTTAAGTCTGGAGATCGCGGAGGCCATGCTACGGGTCCATTACGTCCGATCCACCTATTCGGAAATAATTCATTCAAAAACTCACGCACTTCGCGTCTAAAATGGGGCGGTGCACCATCGTGCAGAAACAACATTGATTGTCTTACACTTAATGGCACATCTTCTAACAAGGAAGGCAAAATGTTGCGTAAAAAGTCTAGGTATTGCATCCCGTCCAATCGATTTGGGAGAATAAATGTTCCAATGAGCATACCGTTCACCATGGCAGCCCAAACATTCACCGAAAATGTTTGTTGAAAATGTGCCCGACGGACAGCGTGCGAATTTTCTACTAACCAAACATGAGTGTTGCGAAAGTTATTCACCCCATTACGCGTGAACGTAGATTCGTCTGTCACCAATATGCACTTCAAAAAGTCCGGATTATTTTCATGTTGATGCAACAACCACTCACAAAACCGCACTCTTGCTGGAAAATCGTCAGGTTGAAGGGCGTGTACACGTTGGACGTGAAACGGATACAGCATTTACCACACTTTAGTTTTTGATACTTGCACTTCTCTAGCCACGTCTCTAGTGCTCGTTGATGGATTCTCGTCTAAGCGATTACCTCTACACGCGTGACCGTAACCGTCGGTTGAAGGTTGCATACTGACCTGACACACTGCCCGCCCCCGACCCAGTTCTGTCGTCGGGTTGAGCCAGTGACCTTGTACCACTCGGGGATGTCGCGGGTCGCGGCTACAGGACGGTATTCAGATATTTTTGATGTTGCAGAGCCCTTTATCTCGGTTCCCTTAAGACATTGGTGTATATGGTACTAAGAAAAATTGCTTATGTTTTCAAGATCTACAGTCGTGTCTTTAAACCCCAACTTTGCGGACACCCTGTATATATTTTATCTCTGTTTTGCATTTTAAAATGTTGTTTAGTCTTTGTAATTTACTTTTTAGTAAGGGTTCTCACATTTAAATACATTTGTATGTGTTTGTAGGAGGGTAAATAAATAAATAAATAAATATATGCCAAAAATTATTAAAATCGGATAAACATACGTAGGTGTTCACCTTTTTTTGTCATTCAGTATAATAAGCGATACAGTATTTCAAAAAGTGCGAAAGATGTCATTTTCGATCCTGAAAAACGATATGAAAAAAAGAAACTTTTGATGTTGTCACTTTTTCTAAATATTCTTTAAGCATCCATTTTCGAAATCCCAAAGCATCTGATGAGATATTGTTATGGTAAACCTATGTTTTTTAATTATTAACCAAGCGCGCGCTTAGCTCGATTAACAATTAAAAAGCAAAGGTTTACAATAACAATACAACTTGAAACGCTTTGTAATTTTGTTAATGGATGTTTGAAGAATATTTAAGAATACTGGTAGCATTAAAATTCTCGTTTTTCTGTATTGTTTTTAGGAGTCGCACTTCTTCAAATATTGTATTATATTATTATATTATTATATCTCAAAAACTATCATCTTTAGAGAAAAGTTCTGAATTTTCTTCTTATTCAAAATGTGCCAAAAAACCTAAGCACACTTTGACAAAAACAACAACTTTTGGAATATGGTTAAAAAAATGTATGAAAAATTGTTGACTAAAATCTGGGGCTAGCAACATGCAGATTCGTTAAAAGATGCCTTTTTTTAATAAGGTTATGCAAAAATAGCGTCAAGTATGTTATCTCTGCACTTCTACGATAGAAAAATTAAATCGATCAGGTCAGTCAAAGAAGGCTATACAATTCATCCATAGACATTCTTTCCCTGCCCCACCAGTAGTTATACCATCCATCTAGAAACATATTGCGCCTTTCCATATTGCTACACGCGGCCGCGCCCACCGAAAACATTTTTTAGTTTTAACGACCGATGTATGATGTGTGAAATATGGATGATAGGTGCGTAGAAATACCGAGAGCTGTATAAATTGAATCAGAACATTTTCCGATCAGATGCGAAGACTTCGCCCGCACTAAATACAAAATTTCATCGATAGATCCAAATATCCAGCACTCATTTCTAATTAACATCGATCCATGGTGTTCTGAAAATAGGTAGCAGAATAAAAAAAAGCGACCGTCTCTCCTTCCCAACAGATGAGTACAATTTGTTAGGTCATCCTGGGACTATTAAGCATCGCCTTTAAACTTGCCGCCGCCACATCGTAATTTGACACCTTTTTTGAGTATCGCCGCCGTGGCCAACGATCCCCCAATCACCTGCTAATTAAAACCGGAATGAGCTTCTTTTGTTTAACCTCCCGCAGGACACGGCTACTGGTTGCCGACGATGAAATCTACACGAGCAGTGGCGTCGAAAAGGGATGAGAGCACGATACGATTGTTTAAGAAGATAGATCCACGCGCATGCGACAGTCTACGTTTTTCGTACGAACCACGTCACTCGGTGACCAAAATGCCCAGTTTAATATGACGTTTTAGCGCGTAATTTGAGATCAGTTTCGTTAGTTTGCTATCGGGTGTGTTTCAAACGAGCGTCTGTGTTATACACTATGGTGCACTATGCAGTGGTGGTTGGTTCAAGCAGCAACAACAAGAAAAGTATGATTGCTCAAGAAGATAGATCCACGCGCATAGCGACAGTCTACGTTTTTCGTACGCACCGCGTCACTCGGTGACCAAAATGCCCAGAGACGGTTTACAAACGTACAGTTTAATATGACGCTTTAGCGCGTAATTTGATATCAGTTTCGTTAGTTTGCTATCGGGTGTGTTTTAAATGAGCGCCTGTGCCCAACTAGCAAAGTAGTACTATAAGCTTCTGGTAAAAGAACTGTTCAGACATAAAAGCTCTCTATTGTTGTTGCCTGAACACCAAAATGCTAGCTTAATGTTGTGTGGAATGCAAATTTGCTTTCTGCAACATATTTGCTCTAAAATGAGGTATTTAAAATATTCTTATAGCATAGTTATACAACACCTTATAGGACAAACTTTTAACTGTTGTATAAACGTTTATACAACTATTTTATACGGCACATTTGCACGTTAGTCAAAATGGTTGTGTTGTGGCATCCATGGTAACGTTTATAAAACAAACCCGAGCCTTCTCGTTTGCTGTGCAAATTTACCACTTTAGCCAACAAATTGCTCCCAACGAAAGCACTTATACCACTGTTGTTTAGTAGCTGTTAAAGGCTGTACATATGCAACAATATTACAACTTTTGTAGTATAAAATTGCTGTGCTCGGCATATATTTGTTGCTAAATATGTTGGTATACAACTTCACCATAACCTAACTTTCTGCTGTCATATTTTGGTTAAAATGCCATAATCAATGTTTTAAGACAAACAACGCATGCATATTGGTTCAAAAGGTTTTATCAACTGTTCAAACAGAAGATATAGATCTGGTACAAATTCTGGGTAAATCATTCGACGCTGCCGGTATTTCATTTCAGACATTAATTTGTCAAATTGTTGTATAACACCTGCAGGCAACACCAAAATACTCGAATAAACTAAAGACAACATGGACGATGCCATGATTATACACAACCACCCGCCATATTGGGCAAACATTTATTCCTCTATTTAATACTAAATAATTATGTTTCAGTTCGAAATTACAGATATAAAGTGATAAACACTAGTGTAATTGTGTCTAAATATAGGATTTGTGAAAGATTTAACGCAGATAAGTTCCGTTTTTCATCTTAAAAATCTAAACATACTTTTGATCATTATTAAGATATGAATCAAATACGAAGCCCGTTCAAATTGCGTAACTACTTTGCACGATAATCACAATAAAATTTGCTGCGCAAGTAATTCAATAGCCCTATATCATAGTGTAGAAGTTTATCATATACCTGTGTATAAAATTCACATTGGCCGATATGTAAGTAAACAAAATGACTGTAATGTGTTAGTTATATCTTTACTTCGCCTATACGATATATAAGAAAAAGTTTGGTTGTAATAAAGTAGAATCATGTAACAGAATAGTTATATAGTTGACAAAAACTGAATCTTGCACTGCCGCAAATGTTCTATAGCGGCATACACTTTTGTTGTATAACTGTTACCTGCAGCCCTTATACAACCTCTTAAATGACTGAAGTGTCCTATTAGGTGTGCCCTTTCTGCTTGTATAGCTGTTCTAAGAGCGTTTTGCCAATGTTCTTACAGCGTACAATGCTGTGTAAGGAAGACTGCATAATCGTTCTTGCAACTCTAATAGGAGTGATAATTGTTAGTTAGTGTTATACACTATGGGCACTATGCAGCGGTGATTGGTTCAAGCAGCAACAACAAGAAAAGTATAAAGACGTTTCACTGGAATTTCTTCAAGTTTGCGACTAATAGGTTCAAAAGTGATATAAGCAACACAAATTTAAGCTACAAACCGCAAGCGTATGTTCGGAGCATTTTGTGGAAAGTGACTAACAACTGTTTGGAAGATAAAACTTTGGAATTACCTCAAAATAAATGGAAGGGATGCAATATCTTCGCTTCATTTGATGAAATCACCACTTCTCGCAGTAGACGAATGAAAAAAGGCTGAATATGAAGGTCATGAAATCAATGAATCAAGAATGGGATAGTTTAGAAAATTTAGTTTTTATTGGATATAAATTACAAAATAAAATCAGAGTTATATTCCAAGCAGCAATGGAATGTAATTTTCCTGGGTAAACCATCTTTTCGAAGGTGGGTTACTAAGGGCCGTATCGTCAGTCGTCCCTACAATTGTAGGGCGCGTTTATGGCCTCCTTGATTGTCATCCTTCTTTCTCTCCGTCTAAAATTTCTAGATTACACTTGTACCGTGTCAGCGTCAGCGCTCTCCTATTGTGAAGATATGTTTTCTTTTTAAATTGTAGGAAATTTCAGGCTGATAAAACATGATATAACTCAAAAGCAAGCACAATTTGATGCAAATAGATGTTTGTGACATAACCTCAAAATAGAGTTCTGACACGGAGAAGCAGAAAACTATGACAATCAAGGAGGCCGTAAAGGCGCCCTACAATTGTAGGGACGACTGACGATACGGGCCTAAAACCAAACCCAGTTTTTCTAATTAAATGTGATGAACTCCGCCATATTTTCAGAAATTTCAACGCAGGGTCATTAGAATTGACCAAAATCAATTTAAAATCGTTTTAATTTATTTAGCCGCGCCAGTTAGTGTAGTGACTCCAGGCATTTTTTCTTTAGACATGAAGTTTATTTTAAAATCCGGATATTAAATAGAAATGTAAAAGAAAAATCCAGATTTCGGAAAAGAGAAATGATAAGAATTGCAAAATAAACTCAAAATGTTTATCAATAGAAATTACTTTTATTAATACTTACCCATAAAAAAGCTTTTGCTGTACAAAAAGTTAATATACTTATTTCACTCATGCACAAATGTATTATTTGAAACCAATTTACTTTAGTTCTTTTATATAGAGTTCTACAGAGATTTCAGTTTAAAAAGCTACAAGCGCATTTTCAATGATACAGTCTTAAGTTATTCAGAACCTTTCAAATTTTTCAAAAGTGATAACCTTATAACAGAAATGTATTCTGTCTATAATTATATACTTCATCAAATTGTATTGGCAAAACATCAAAATATGAACAGGACATCCTATACAGGGTGTAAACGTTATGTTAGTCATTATTGAAATGGGTAATAGGGAGGAGGTCAAAACAAGTCAAAAAGTTCAAATGCCCATGGTCCAAAAGTCAATCGATTTTTGTCTAAATGGCTTTATAGTTTACAACTTTAAGTGCTTTATATCGACCACAATCACCACAATCTTACTAATTTTTATAATCTAATCTAAAACGTTTTTAAATTGGGTAATTAACAAATAAATGACATTAAGTTTTTCTAAGTTAAGCCAAAATTTGTAGTCAGTAGGTAAGTAAGTTTCATTAAATTAAATATTTAAAACACACATGACAACAGCGCGTCGGTCATTCATCACTCTTATCGAACCGGCAATCGATCGCAAACGGTAACAGTGGTTAGTTATTGTTCGCGTACGTCGTCGTGTTTATTTACAATGTTCTCGAATCAAGAGTTCGCCGGCATGTTGTAAGTTTACGGTGAAGCTCATCAGAATTCAAATCTTGCAGCTCAAATTTGTCGCGTCAGATTTCGCCAACAGGTACAGGACATTTGTGCAAGTGTACCAAAGACTTCGAGATACAGGAAGTGTTCAACCCACTAACATTCGCACTCGTGAAAGACAGGTTACTGTAGAGTAGGAGGAACAAATTTTAAATATCGTGGAAATCAATGCAGATATCAGCACTCGGGAATTAGGCCGCCGCGTAGGACTATCGCATCCATAGAATCCTACGGGAAAATTTGGAGAGGGAGTCGTCTGCAAATTGAAAAACAAGTTCGATATTTTTCAAGCTCTGACCCCCAGGACACCCCCCTGGATCCGCCCTTGATTCTGATCACCGAATCGAGGGTATACACGACCACTCAGTAATGAGGAGATTTTTTTTAAACACACTTGAAAGCATAGAATTTATTTTTGGATATCATTTAAAATTACAAATTGACGCTACCCAAAAGATTCTTATTTGGAGAACTATCTTGCTGGAGTGCGAGACTGAGTGATGACGTCACATGACACCAGCTACCATCGCTACCACAAAGCGTTGCACCCACCGCTTTTATTTCGAGATATCGTTATAGTGTTCCTGCTTCCATTTGCGTCGACGTGGTTCAGGAACGTAAAAAACCTGACAAAAGTGCAAAAATTTTGTATAATCGAATGGTGTCACGTTTGAAAATAACACACACACACACACAACAGTGTCGTTGCCCACGTGCTTCACGGGATGTGGAATGTGGCACCGTCTTCTCGAAACTACGTGTGTTATCAAGGGCGGACTCAGTAATCTGTCCAGAGGACAGGGAGGCGGAGCGGTGACCGCAGCATTTAGGTTTGGGAAAATATTCGTCTTGGAAGGGGGTTGCGGCGATTAAAAGTTGAAGAGTGGGGGAGGGGTATCAGCTGCATGCTTAAGCGCTTCTGAAAGCAAATGCCCTTGTGACAATTGAATACGTCTTACGATTCAGGTATAGCAATGTAATTTTTACACCAATATATACCATTTTCATTAAAAAACTGGCAGACTTGGGCCTCTAGGTTTGTGAGCACCCTTCTAAATCTGTCCTTGAGTGTTAAACACATCAATATTGTTCAATTTGGGTAAAAAGAAGCCGACAGACATTCGTGTATGGAAAAATGAAATCCAACTCTGCACATAGCCATGAAGAATTTTCACAGAAGAAGGTGCATATACCATCAAAGCCTATGATTCAATAAAAATTATCTAAATAAGAAAAACTGTGTGTTCTATTCAGCTCAATCTTTTAAAATCGTATTAAACACAGCGCGCCTATGGTGGGTTGTCCATCATCATTCCATTCATTTTTCATTTGATGGCCATGACTTGACGAAGATTCATATCTTCTGAATACGGATACACTTCTGATTTTGATCATTCATTAGGATTATTCTGAAGGTCAGTGCTGCGGAATTTTGTTATGACGCCCTTTACAATTAATTGAACTTTGAATCGGTAGGGAAGATTTGGAAACATCTGATGACAATCCTTAGATTCAGGTTCATTTTTGTTTATTATAGGTTCAATATTAGGCTTTCTCATACTAGGCATGAGGTAGATGAATAAATCATCTATAATGGACTATGGGACATATTTTTGCAAACCTTTTAATTCCCTCTGTAACACTATTCAATCATATGGTGGATGCGCTTAGTAGTACAACTGAATAGCTGAACATAGCAGAGTATGAATAGCGGCTTAGGCAGCTAACAACCTTCTACGACGTTTCAAATTCCTTTTTGATCCAGCAGTCAACCAACTTTTTATACATTTATACTAAGTGACATATAAATCCGAACACCCAGTTTAAATGGTTTTATTTTAATAAAATTTTGTACAAGTACTTAATGAAGCATAATAAGTAAATGATAAAAATTTCAAAATCATTGCACTGCTTTAAAGCCCTTTGACCTTTAATAATGTGTGGATGCACCCTGATGTGCTACGCATTCTCCAACGCGCCTAGGCATGCTTCTGATCAGGTGGTCAATGTCCTCCTGTGGTATCTCATTCCATGCAACCACCAACTCCTCTCGAAGTGCTTCTAGAGTCTGAGGAGAACGTTGCAAATTGAGCAATCTCCTACCCATCATATCCCACACGTGCTCAATTGGGGATAAGTCGGGAGATCTTGGTGGCCATGGTAACAATGTGACATCATTATGTTGAAAGAAGTCTATTGTGACTCTTGCAACATGTGGTCGGGCATTATCTTGTTGGAAAGTTGGATCTGCCAGGGTGTCAAGATAGGGTAAAAGATGGGGTTCTAGAACTTCGTGGATATAACGCCGTGCGTTCATGTTACGTCTGATGAAGATTAAAGGTGACCTGGAACCGTAAGCTATAGCACCCCAAAGCATAACTCCAACAGTGTGATGAACATGTCTTTCAACAAAAAACTGTGGATTCCTCCTTCCACCACGTCGCCTTCTAACCCTGGCACGATCATCGTGCATGTATAAACAAAATCGAGACTCGTCACTAAAGACAATACTGTTCCATTCCTGATCCCAGAGTGACCGTTGTCTGCACCACTCAAGGCGATTACGTCGGTGTTCTCGAGTTAAAGGGAGGACCCAGTGTGGCCGGTATGAAAACAAGCCAAAACTTCTCATTCGTCGGTAAACACTTCGCATGCCAATAGGTCTTCCGTGTTCTGCAAACCATTCATTTGCAATGGACCTGGTAGTGGAGAAACGGTCCCTTAAGGCCAATAATCTTAGGCGGCGATCTTCACGGTCTGTTGTTCTACGGCGGCGTCCAGTGTCCCTTGCTCTTTACGTACGGCCTTCTCGAAGCCATGCCTGACAACACCTAACCACAGTGTCTACACTTCTTTGCGCTCTAACTGCAATTGCCCGAAAAGAAAGTCCAGCTTCCCGAAGTCCCACTATACGGCCCCTATCAAACTCACTAAGTTGACGAAATCGTACAGGTCTCCGTACTCTAGGCATCGTAACCGATCGTAAAGGATGTCAAGAACCAAAATCCGCCAACGTTGATTCTTTACTGCGGCTGAAATATTCATTTTTAGAGCGTTAGTGAATTAAAAAAAAGCAGTATAAAAACCGGAATGTCCAACTGATAAGGCTGAAAATTTTTTCACTTGTTATTTACAGTAAGATAAATACATTCACCAACTTTTATTAAAATAAAACCATTTAAACTGGTTGTTCGGATTTATATATATGTTGGAGCTTAAAATCGAAAATATGGTGAATGTGCGTATTATGTGCAATCCAATCTCTTTCGATGTAATTATTAAACGATAGATGTTAATAATAATGAACATGAGCGATCGCAGAAAACAAGAACAATGTATTCTAAAAATTTATTGAATTCCAAATTCCTAGACTTATAAGCAGAGTTTTGGGTTGGTAACTTTTAGCACATTTAAAGTTGAAAGTCGAAAATATGGTGAATGCACAATGTACAGAACGCATTAGCGCGTTTCCATTTTAAATAATTCCCAACCACAGTCGCTCTCAACGCAGGACCAATGAGTGAGGGTGATTAAAGAAGAAAATATTCCGAACGAGGTATAATCTGTATGCATTTAGAGGTTTTTTGACATACGAACGAATTCTTACAATTTAAATTTATTCCTGTATAGGATATGTTTGCATTCCATCTCTGCGACTATAGCCAAGCGGATGTAACGTTGTTTCGTGATTTCTAGCAATCATCAGTACGATATAGGTCTACACGTACCCAGTATTGTAGTGCGCGAAAAGGTGACACTGTCACCAAACGGAGTACTACTAGTTAAAATAGAATCATGTAAATGCACCTATAGTCGAGCAATAACATTGACATTTTTCATTTGGAATATACATCCTTTTCAGAAACAATTACGCTTGCAATAACAAACCTAATGTGCGGTAAGACAACAGCGAAAAAGTAAAAAGGAATAAATAAAAAAGTACTCACCGTTCGTCTAAAACAAATCAGTACAGTCTGTCTGTTGTCTGTAATAGATTCACAGAGGCATGTATGTGCCCCAAACAAAAAAAAAAACACGAAGGATGTGCCTGGATTGAGTTTTGATCTCGGCTAGGTTTCGTGTAGATTTGAATGATTTTGCAGAGCCTAACATCTCGGTAATCTTAAGACTTTGGTGGGTACTCGTATATTAGTATAAAAAACTGCTTTTTAATTTAATTAGAATTATTCATATCATAGTCATGCTTCTTTGATTACAGATAAATCCAGTGAAAACGAAGGAGGGTCTGACTGCGAAAGTGAACCGGGTATCCCCTTGAAGAGAAAGCAACGACGATCCCGAACTACCTTCACCGCTCACCAGTTAGACGAGCTTGAAAAAGCATTCGAACGTACTCAGTACCCAGATATCTATACCAGAGAAGAGCTAGCCCAAAGAACAAAACTAACTGAAGCCAGAATACAAGTGAGTATCGAAATACTCGTACATACACATAAAACATATTGAAATCACAAGTACAACGAGTTACATTCTGTGATAGACTAGCTATTAGAGCAATTAAGAAGTCTCTGAATGAGCACTATCTTTTACACTATTGCCTAAGAAGGAGTGATATGTTTTTCATGCGCGGTTATGTACCTGTTTTCAAAAAATGACGTCGAGTAGGCTAAACATAATAATAAACGACTTTTGTTTAGGGCGTAGTTTAGCTACAAGCTACTCCACCACTTTACTGTTGAAAAACTGGCACTAGAATATCGAAAACAATTTTAACAAAAGATTCGTCCGAAAACGAAAATTACAAATTAAATACAGCGTACGCATGTTTGTATGAAAAAAAGACTATAAGATATTTATACAGGGTGTTCCTTAATGATATGCGAATATTTAAGGGTGTGAATCTATGTTTCCTTACAAAAACTCGGGGTGTTGAAGTTTTAGGAAAAAAATGGACATTAATTAATATTTTCAGAACCGCTTCAGATATTTCACTGATATTTAGTACGTAGTGGAAGTTAATAAAGTTGCATATTTTTCAATTCAAACATAATTTTTAGCTTTAACAGTGGCGTGCGTACGAGTATTGACTTGATATTTTTAAAAAAAAATGGCGCGTCAATGGTTCTTTGCCAAATAAAAATTATTTTTGAATTCCCCGTTCAATTTAAAATAAATGATCTATCTTGAATTGTTTTCCTTCGATGCGCCATTTTTGAGTAAAAAAATAAAAACCGTTCTACTGTCTATCTTGCAAAATTATTATTAATTTAATTGGAAAAATTGCATACTAAGTAACAATTTTTGTAATCATTTCGTTGGTTTTAATGTTATGTTTATGTTGTCAGTTGTTGTTCATCACCCCTAATGTGTTTAATTTTTCCAATTAATAATAATTTTGCAAGTTAGACAATAGAACGGTTTTTATTTTTTTACTCAAAAATGGCGCATCGAAGAAAAATAATTCAAGAGAGATTATTTGTTTTAAATTGAACGTGTAATTTAAAAAGAATTTTTATTTGGCAAAAAACCATTGGCGTACCATTTTTTTCTTAAAAAATATCAAAGTCAATACCCGTACGCACGCCACTGTTAAAGCTAACAATTATTTTTGCATTGAAAGATATGCAACTTTATTAACTTTCACTACGTTCTAAATATCAGTGAAATATCTGAATCGGTTCTGAAAATATTAATTAATTTCCATTTTTTTCCTAAAACTTCACCTCGAGTTTTTGTAAGGAAACATTGTTGGACCATAGTTTAAAAAGCAAATTAACATTAATTTTTCATGTAGATTCAACCCTTAAATATTCGCATATCCTTAAGGAACACCCTGTATAATATGCAGAAATATGAGGAAATATAGATGATCTATATACTAAGAGTTAATTCAGATTTGAGCATCAAAGATATTGTTTAATATGCCATTGGAGAGTATTAAAATCAAGATGTTTAGCAGTCGATAGTGGTGTATTTTATAGATTGATCGCATTGTAGGTAAAGCAATTATGAAATAAGGACGTTTTGTGAAGAGGCACAGTTGAAGTGTAAGTGAATCGAATATTCCGTGAGTAGATATACTCACGAGGTATCACTTTATTTTTCAAATATGAAGGAACCGAAGTATGTAGGAGTTTGTGAAAATATCATAATAAATTAAATTTTAGCAACTTTGCAACATTCAGCCAATTCAGCTGTGAACTAATATGATCATATTTTCTTAAATTGAAAATCAATCTACAATACGAATTTGTATACGTCTAGCTGAAACTAAATCTAGAAATGGACAGTATAACAGTATACTAAATACAATATGTGTTTCTTGATATTATAGATTCACATAACATTTTTTTGCTTTAATGTCAAGAATTTCTTTATTTAAGTACAGATGCCGTAAAATAGTAAAACAATTTTTAGTAACATCATTTACATGAGATTCTCATCTATAAACAAACCTAAGTTTTTAACTAAATCTTCCATTAAATAGCATGGCCGCTGCAGTTGAAGTTATGCTCAAATTATTTTTAATTATGACCTTAGAATTTTAGGAGAAAGAATAATAACTTTGGGTGTAGAGGCCATGTTCTGTTGCATAATTTTGAATAAATTAGGTCATGAATTCTACAAAATTTCACCACCCTATTTATATCTGCTGTATACAAGATAAAGAAAAGTGGTCCAAGTACTGATCCTTGAGGCACTCCGGAGGAAATCAGACGTTCTCCGCATTCGGAGCAGATAGACGTAGACTCGTTGGGATGTCCGGCACGCGTATATCTAAGATACATCTCCATCAGTTTTAAGGGCAAATTTTCGGGGAAATCTATGATGTATGAAGTACGTCTAATAGGTGCGTAGGATTACCGGTGTTAAAAACATATAAATCATTTGCACCAAAAATAATCAGGAACCTTTGAAACGTGTAAAAACGAAGTTTGGCCGATTTATATTTATATTTATATCAGTGGAAACGCGCTATAGTTATTCCGCTACCTAAGTGTTCTGATCCTACTAACTACGGTCAACTGAGACCGATCAGTCTACTGCCAATTTTTTCTAAAGTATTGGAACGCGTTGTTTACGAGCAGCTCTGCGCCTACTTATATTCTAACAAAATTATTCCATCTAAACAATCTGGATTTCGACAAGGTCATAATACAGCTTCGGCACTCTGTGATTTAACAGACAATATAACAATGGCACTTGATAACCAGAAAGCAGTAGCTCTCATACTTCTTGACTTTACTAAAGCATTTGACACCATTAATCACTCACTTCTTGTATCTAAATGCAGTTACTAAGGATTTTCTGAAAAACCTCTTTCGTTTATTCAAACCTACCTTGAAAATCGGTATCAAAAAGTTCGTCTAAATCAACAGTACTCCAGGGAACAAAAAATTTGTTCTGGTGTACCACAGGGATCAGTCTTAGGACCGCTATTATTTTCATTATATATCTCAGATTTAGAAACAGAGGTAAAATCATGCAGCATACAATTTTTTTCAGATGATACTCAAATTTTCTATTCATTTTAGGAGTAATGACTTGGAAACGGCAAATAATAAAATTAATCAAGATCTTGCCCAAATTGAAAAGTTCAGTAGTAGTCATAATCTTCATTTGAACCCTTTGAAGACAAATATGTTGGTATACGCAAATAGAACAAAAAAGAATACCTTAAAAAAGGACATAGACATACATTTAAAAGGTAATAAATTAATTCTTGTGGATCATTCAAAAAACCTAGGAATTATAATGGATGATGACTTAAAATTTGTTGCACAAGTGAACTATGTTATTACTCAGTGCTACGCTATTCTCAGAGTTTTATATGCAAATAAGACTATATTACATAAATCTGCGAGAAAGCAATTGTGTGAATATTTCGTGTTTTCAAAGATTTCATATTGCTCAGTGGTTTACTATCAATATTTAGATATTATAACAAGAAATCGTATTCATAAGATTCTTTATTCAAAAACACCGTCATATTTAGTAAACAAATTCATACGTAGAGGGAATATGCATCGTATTAATATTAGATATAGAGAGACTTTTTCAATTCCACGCCATAGCACGTCTCTATTTCAGAATACATACGTTTACAATGCGATCAAATCATATAATTCTTTAGACCGTAGTTTAAAAGAAACCAATCCATTATCCAAATTCAAAAAAAAAAAGTGAAAGAAGTTCTTCTTGATCAGCAGCGAAATCGGTTGTAACCCATAAGTGTCCTCATATTTTCCTTATGTATTTACTTGGATTATTCGTTATTGTATACAGGTGCCTATTAATTTTCAACAAATTCTTTTTTTTTACATCTCGTATTGTTAAGGGGGTTAGATGGTAGAATAGATATATAATCTAAATCTCGCCTCCTGTAATAATATTACAAATAAAAGACGTTAATTATTATTATTATTTTCAAATACTGTAAGGCTTTTTCGTCCTTGGCATAGTAGCAACCCTGTGTGAAAATTTCATCAAAATCCGAGCGGTACTCCTCAAGTTATAGTCAGGCAAGGGATTAACGGACAGACAGACCGAAAGGCTGACAGGACCGACGACAATGAGTGATATAACATAGGTACGGGTTTTTCGTTTTAAATGAACAAACCGATTTTGAGCAGTCTTTGACGATTAGATATCGTTAAATGTAATTTTTAATAATAAAAATGGTAAATATGATACTTTCGTCGTTCGACCAAAAGACAGCCAACCATAGACAACTGTTTCGTGCTTCTCAACTACTCAGTAGCATGGTCTAGGCTTAGTCTCTCTTCTCTTGGACAACGAACAAATGCATCGCAACTCTCAGTCTAATCATATTAGACGAAAATACCATTGGTTTGCAAAATAATTGTAAAGTCTAGTTTTATTGCTGCAAATTGTTCAAGGGGGTATTCAAAACATGGACTCATGACATGGGTACACCAATTTTTGTGGTCAAACTTTTTATATAGAAAGTGTTGGCAGGAACGAAAAAACTTTTCATATCCAAAACGGACGCAGGAAAGTAAACGCATATTAAAACAAGAAAGATTGATATTCAAATCTAGTTGGGTACTTTATTTTGAAGGTTCATTTATACCATTTATGTATGAAAAATAATATCGCTCAAATGTTCACCACGACTGGATTTACAGACGTCCACGCGATGGTCGAAATTTTCAATAACATTTTGCAACATGGTCGGTTCTATGGCATTTATCTCGACAATGATGTTGTTTTTCAGTTCTTGGAGGGTGGCTGGTTTGTTGACGTAGACTTTGCTTTTCAAATATCCCCATAAAAAGAAGTCCAAGGGAGTCAAATCGCACGATCTTGGTGGCCATGGCACATTTGCTCTGCGCGAAATCACGCGATCACCGAAGAAGGACTGCAATCGATGGATATTGACGTTGGTTGTGTGGCATGTTGCACCGTCTTGTTGGAAATAAACATCGTCCATATCCATTCCTTCAAGTTGCGGCAAAAAATAGTCCTCTATCATCACGTGATATCGCTCAGAATTGACGGTAACGGCGTCCCCGGCCGCATTTTCGAAAAAGTAAGGTCCGATGATGCCTTTTGACCACAATGCACACCACATAGTCATTTTTTGAGGATGCATCGGCTGCTCTTGATACTCACGGGGATTTTCGTTCGCCCAGATGCGGCAGTTTTGCTTGTTTACCGTCCCATTCAAAGTGAAATGCGCTTCGTCGCTGAACATGATTTTTGATGAAAAATTGGCATCAATTTGGCGGTGTTGAAGGAGCCAATCTGAGAACGTTCGGCGCGAAAAATGGTCGGCCCGACGCAGCTCTTGCGTCAATTGGATCTTGTAGGCGTGTACATTCAAATCCTTGTGGAGAATGCAGAGCAAACTGGTTCTCGAAATGCCCAATTCTTGAGATCGACGCGTTGTTGATTGTTTCGGATCGTCTCTCACACTCTCCTTCACAACAGCAATATTTTCCGGTGTGCGAACGCTCCTTGGCCGGCCAGAGCCTGGCAGATTTGCCACAGAACCTGTTGCCTCGAATTTACGCACCAGACGACCGATGGTTGTTTCGTTTGGGCGGTTGTTGCGACCGAAATGTTCACGAAGCGCGCGAAACGTGTTTTTTATTTTTGCACCATTTTTGTAGTGCTCTTGAATAACTTTAATGCGGTCTTCAATCGAATACGAGTCCATAGCGATCAATGGTAAACATTCAACTAACAAAATGACATGTCGGTGACAGAAAACAAAGATGGCGTCTATGTCAAATTGACGTTTACTTTCCTGCGTCCCTATTGGACAACCCGTATCACACGTAAAAAAATCCGTCTGTAAGCAAAAAAGTTATGGCCGAAAACCGGGGCAAACTGCAGGTTTTGGCACTTGTTGGTAATGCGACGATGGTGTCTCGCAGATATTAGGTTTTCGACCATAACATTTTTGTTATTAGTCGGATCTTTTTACGTGTGGTCTGATTTTGTAGGTCTCATAAATACCTAAAAATCTTATATAAAAAGTTTTTTTGTTCCTGTCAACACTTTCGATTGAATCCCAAAAAACACATTTCTCATTCTTGTTTGTCAAATAAAAGCCTAAAAGTTGGTGTACCTACTCATTTTATGCGCCCATGTTTCAAATACCACCTTGATTGACATACACCAATAAAACCAGACTTTACAATTATTTCGGGTAAATTTGCTAAAATGATTAGACTATATGCATCCCGAAGGTACGGTCCATCGAAATAATCAATGTAATAAAAATGTTAATTCTCGAATTTTATTCACCTTGCGTATTCGAGGAAAAACACTTTTTGGATTGTTAGATTTCACACGTTACACGCACTGTTTTTTTCTAGGTATGGTTCAGCAATAGAAGAGCACGACTAAGGAAACAACTGTCTTCGACATCTTCGTCTTACGCGCCACTTGGCATATCAAGCGGTCCATATTCCAATCCTGCAACACCCTACGCAACATCATTACCTCAAGGAATCAACGACAGTGGATTCTCTGCCAGTACCAGCTCTGCAACGGCTACTTCAAACCAAAGTAAGCAAATATAAATATTATTGCAAGATTTCAATTCCCAAGGAAAAAGACACAGATACAATCGCGAAAAAAATAAGAATTAGAGTTGATGTTTTATACTTCATAGTATGCTCGGGTGTTTTAGGCCCGTATCGTCAGTCGTCCCTACAATTGTAGGGCGCCTTTATGGCCTCCTTGATTGTCATAGTTTTCTATATATACTTCTCCGTGTCAGAACTCTATTTTGAGGTTATGTCACAAACATCTAAAGGGTTGTCCAATAGGGACGCGGGAAAGTAAACGACAATTTGACATAGACGCCATCTTTGTTTTCTGTCACCGACATGTCATTTTGTTAGTTAAATGTTTACCATTGATCGCTATGGAGTCGTATTCGATTGAAGACCGCATTAAAGTTATTCAAGAGCACTACAAAAATGGTGCAAAAATAAAAAACACGTTTCGCGCGCTTCGTGAACATTTCGGTCGCAACAACCGCCCAAACGAAACAACCATCGGTCGTCTGGTGCGTAAATTCGAGGCAACAGGTTCTGTGGCAAATCTGCCAGGCTCTGGCCAGCCAAGAAGCGTTCGCACACCGGAAAATATTGCTGTTGTGAAGGAGAGTGTGAGAGACGATCCGAAACAATCAACAACGCGTCGATTCCAAGAATTGGGCATTTCGAGAACCAGTTTGCTCCGCATTCTTCACAAGGATTTGAATGTACACGCCTACAAGATCCAGTTGACGCAAGAGCTGCGTCGGGCCGACCATTTTTCGCGCCGAACGTTCTCAGATTGGCTCCTTGAACACCGCCAAATTGATGCCAATTTTTCATCAAAAATCATGTTCAGCGACGAAGCGCATTTCACTTTGGGACGGTAAACAAGCAAAACTGCCGCATCTGGGCGAACGAAAATCCCCGTGAGTATCAAGAGCAGCCGATGCATCCTCAAAAAGTGACTGTGTGGTGTGCATTGTGGTCAAAAGGCATCATCGGACCTTACTTTTTCGAAAATGCGGCCGGGGACGCCGTTACCATCAATTCTGAGCGATATCACGTGATGATAGAGGACTTTTTTTGCTGCAACTTGAAGGAATGGATATGGACAATGTTTATTTCCAACAAGACGGTGCAACATACCACACAACCAACGTCAATATCCATCGATTGCAGTCCTTCTTCGGTGATCGCGTGATTTCGCGCAGAGGAAATGTGCCATGGCCATCAAGACCGTGCGATTTGACTCCCTTGGACTTCTTTTTATGGGGATATTTGAAAAGCAAAGTCTACGTCAACAAACCAGCCACCCTCCAAGAACTCAAAAACAACATCATTGCCGAGATAAATGCCATAGAACCGACCATATTGCAAAATGTCATTGAAAATTTCGACCATCGCGTGGACGTCTGTAAATCCAGTCGTGGTGAACATTTGAGCGATATTATTTTTCATACATAAATGGTATAAATGAATCTTCAAAATAAAGTACCCAACTTGATTTGAATATCAATCTTTCTTGTTTTAATATGCGTTTACTTTCCTGCGTCCGATTTGGACAACCCCATATTTCATAGTATGCTCGGGTGTTTTAGATGCGAGCCCAAAGGATCATTAAAGCAATAATAAATTCATCCGTGACAGTCTTTTTCAATTTCTCGCATCTAACATCACTTTTTTTCCAGTGACCGATCTCTACCCAGTCTCATCGCACGCAGGCAGCACGCAACACCACCAGCAACAGCACCCGCACGCCACAAGTACCTCCCCCTCTCTCCCTTCTCTACCGGATGTGAAATGGGAACACCCCACCCTCTCTCACGCTACTTACCCTTCAGCGCCGCCCCCTCATAGCCACCACCATTCCCTCTACACGTCCGTCCAACCGAACGGGACTTCCCCTGACGACAGTCTGACGGCGCCGCCCCCACCACAAGCCGTGCAGCCAATGACGGCCCATGAGATGTCTGGAGAGTACAAGGATGGGAATGACAACACGGTACATCACCATTCGGGGAGTCCGGTGACGCATCACCAGTATGGGGGAATGCCACCGACACCTACCAGTATGGTTACTATGTTGGGGCCTAACAGTGGTAAGTGGTTTTAAGACAATCTAAAAACTCTAACAAGAGGGTTCCAGAAAGCCAAATGAATATACTAACACAATCATTTTATAGCTCCATGTTATACCTACATGTTTAATAAACTTTATTATGGGCATAGTGCCACTCAATCTCAAATGCGTTTTCTAAATTTGTCATAATTTAACAATTTTATGGCTCGTGGAAGTTCGTTATAGAGCATAACTACGAAGCATATAGTCTTGAATATAAAATAAATAGGCCCTACTCCAGATGTGTACTCCAAATTGAACAAAATCACTATCTCCAACTCTTATAAAATCATCTACAAAGAACAACAGTGAAAGAACAGAAAATTTTACGTTCAAACACTATCAAAATCCAATGTCATGATTACTACTGAAGATCAAATGTGAGCTGCTTGGAAAACCTCTATGAATCTCAGGATAAGTTATGAAGATAACTATGAAGGTCAGGTTTTTGGTAAATTTTAACGAGTAATATCGGATTTGACCTTGAACCTCAGCTTCAAGGTCATTTCAAGATCATAGAAACCCGCAGTATCGGTTGAGAATCATTTGTAACCAGCACCGCAGGTCTCTCCTTAAAACTTACCCAAAGACAACTTAATTCAAGATCAAGATCAACATAACCGCTGGAGGTCAAATAGGTTGAAGAAAGGTCAAATATGTGCTGCTAGGAAAACCTCTAGAACACCCGTAGAGATCGTGACGAAAATAACGTAACCGCAGGTCTAAATTTTCACAAGTAGCGGTGATCTTGGATTCGATCTTGAACCTCACCTCCAAGGTCATTTCAAAGATCGACTCTATAGTTAAGCCTATTCGATGCCGACAATTCAGAGAGCCGGAAATTTTATGTTCAAATTTGTACAATTCAAGACCAATTTGACCACTAAAGGTCTCATAAAGGCCAAATGTGTGCTGCTAGGAAAACTTCTAGAAAGGCAAGGTAAGATCTTCGGGTAAGTTTTACCGAGGGAACTACGGTGCTCGTTACAAATGATGTTTAACCGATACTGATCCCATTTGAGAACAAAAAACCTTGGAGGTGGAGTTCAAGGTCGAATCCAAGATCACTCGTCAAAATTTACTACAGACCTGACCTTGATAATTATTTTAATCACTAATCCTGTGAGATTTATAGAGTTTTTCCTATCAGTACACATTTGATCTTTATTGGACCTTTAACAGTTATCCTGACCTGGAACTTTATTTGTGTTTGAACGTCGAATTTACTGTTATTTCCATTGCCGGCATCAAAAATAGGTGTTTCTATTTGAAAAAATTACATTGACCGTGAAATAACCTTGAAGGTTAGGGTCAAGCTGAAATTCAAGGTCACTGTTGATTTTTTTTCTGAATGTTACTGAAGACCTGACCTTGATCATTTCCAAAAATACCTTACCCGAGAAAATAGCCGTTCCGGGACTTTTGTGTCAATTCTCAAATCCTACTTGATAAAGTGAAATTTTCGTTTGTTATGAAGATAACTATGAAGGTCAGGTTGTTGGTAAATTTTATCGAGTAATATAGGTTTTAACCTTCAACCTCAGCTTCATGGTCATTTCAAGATCATAGAAACCCGCAGTATCGGTTGAGAATCATTTGTAACCAGCACCGCCAGTCTCTTCTTAAAACTTACCCAAAGTCAACTTGATTCAAGATCGAGATCAATATGACCGCTAGAGGTCAAATAGGTTAAATAAAGGTCAAATATGTGCTGCTAGGAAAACCTTTAGAACACCCGTAGAGATCGTGACGAAAATAACAGGTTACGGCAGGTCTAAATTTTCACAAGTAGCCGTGATCTTGGATTCGACCTTGAACCTCACCTCCAAGGTCATGTCAAAGATCAACTCTATTTTTACAAATAGAAACGCCGATTTGAGCCGACAATCCAGAGAACCGGGAATTTTATGCTCAAATGTGTACAATTCAAGACCAATGTGACCACTAAATGTTACATAAACGCCAAATTTGTGCTGCTAGGTCAACTTCTGGAAAGGCAAGGTAAGATCTTCGGGTAAGTTTTACCGAGGGAACTACGGGGTGCTCCGTTACAAACAATGTTTAACCGATACTGATCCCATTTGAGAAAAAATAACCTTACAAGTGGAGTTCAAGGTCGAATACAAGATCACTCGTCAAAATTTACTACAGACCTGACCTTGATAGTTATTCATTACTAATCCTGTGAGATTTATAGAGGTTTTCCTATAAGCACACATTTGATCTTCATTTGACCTTTAACAGTCATCCTGACCTGGAACTTTATTTGTGTTTGAACGTGGAATTTTCTGTTATTTATATTGCCGGCATCAAAAATAGGTGTTTCTATTTGAAAAAATTACTTTGACCGTGAAATAACCTTGAAGGTGGAGGTCAAGGTCAAATTCAAGGTCGCCGTTGAATTTTTTGCTGAATTTTATTAAAGACCTAACGTTGATCATTTCCAAAACTACCTTACCCGAGAAAATAGGCGTTCCGGGACTTATGTGTCACGCTGTATATAAAGATATCCTTTCAAAACTTCCCAAGGCTTTCCTTCCTGGTTGGACTATGTGTGTTTTAAAAGATAAATTAATTCTCAAATCCTACTTGATAAAGTGAAATTTTCGTTTGTCATTGTCTATATCAATTATTAATATAAGTGTCTTTATCTTTCCAGGTAACAGTAACAGCAACGACGCACCACCTTGCAGCGAAGCTAGCCAACTGCACAACTTGTCCTCGCAGTGGCATATGTCACCTACACATCAAATAAGAAATTTGAGTCCAGTCAACTCCAACCCATCCATTTCTACCACTTTGGGGCAGCCGATTGCTCAAGGATTGGGAAGTTTTGCACAAACTACCATGCAACCTAGCATTCATGGATACCCACAAACGCCAAAGACCTTTGGTCATCAACCGTTCTATGGATGGTATTGACCTGCTTTTGAGAAATCGAATTCATATGAACCACATCCGTTACCATCGCTACAAGTAGATTATGGGCGGCCGTCTTCGAATCGACGACAAAAAGCTTGACAAAAAATTGAGATTGGTCAATACATTTTATCAACGTGACGGTAACGTAAGAATAGATTTTACGGGTGACCTACTTTTTAGCCCAAGGACTACTTTATGCCCTAGGGTGATAATGTAAGTTACGCGCACGCTACCTTCGAATTCAACTATGTTCATCGGCCACGGTATTTTATGTCCATTTGTATGTATGTATCTTGCGCGCAAAGGCATCCATGATCTTTCATGTCGCTTCACAGATTGGATTCTAATTTCACACCGCGGGCCATAAACGCCCAATTTAAGCTCTGGATACGTAGGTAACTATTAGGGTGCTAGTCCTGAATGCTGTATTCCCACATTGTGCAGGGCATGTGTGGTTTTAATGTTCAGGACAATTATAGTTTGACTTGATTTCTTATAACTCGATATAAAATCCAGACTTTGGCAAGCTTTGGAAAAGATAGTAGTTCCCCTCATCTCCGAAGTGATTCTCCGACGAAGACCGGTTAATGCAAATTTTAGCATCATATTTTTCAATGTTTTTCAAACACCAGAACATCATCATCAATAATAATTAGATTCAATGATTGCTGTGCTGTTTGTTTATGGTAATATATTCTTATGTTTTGGTGAGAAGATAAATGCGTAATGACGACACTTGTAATATATCAATTCGTTCAAAATTTGTATTGTAGACCTAAACTACTTCAAAAATGTATGTAGTGTAAGTATCCTATCATATTAATATAATTGATGTATACATTTTAAAACTCACAATTTGTGATACACCAGTGAATTATAATGTGTTTTAATAAAATAATTTTAGATATAATTTTGCACGATTTGTTATATAAGTGTGTAAGTATAGCGACTTTTTGTACATATCTTTTGTAAGCCTTAAGAATCCACTTTGTTACGCAACTTTGTATTATAACATTGTAAATAAAACAATATAAATTTTACTTTGGCATTTATTGAATACATTATATACTACAATTGGAATTAACAAATCAATATATTAATCTTCAACAAAGTTTGTAGCTAGTAAAGCACATTTAGCTTATAACATATCAAATTAAAAAAATATAAAAAGCTAATACATTTTTTCTACAAGTAGTACCTAAACAATAAACAATCGTTATATAAAATCAGTAAAGATTCAAAAAAAGAGGTGAGATAAATAGCACTAATTAAATATCGCATGTAGCAGTTGAAAATTATTACTACTTAAATATAACGCAAGCTGTTGTGAAGCGAATGTTGTAAATTTGAAGGTTTCAAGAATCCTTGCCATATGACATCAGGGGGTCAGTGAATATTTGCAATTTATTTTATAAATAAGAAAATAGAAGATGCATGATTTGTTTTTTAAAGAAAACGTTGAATGAACGCTGTAAAAAAAATATAAACAAAAAAATAACAAGCAACTTTGGAAATAAAACATAAGCCGTCTTATAATGAGAGTTATTTGAAAATATCAGCAACTGCGCTAGAATTTGCTAGCATCACAGTGGTAAAACGAAACTAGCATTTCCTAAAAAATATACAGGGTGACTTTGAAGTTGAGTCATTAATTTTCAAATAATGATTGTAGAAGGAAGATAAACCAAAATATGTGTGTAAAAATAAAAAAAAATGAAAAAAAAAATTTTACCTTGTTTTATAAAGTATCCTCCCGACAAGTATTTCAGTGCGGACCTGTATTTGATCGTGAGGTCCCCTGTGAGGTCTTAAGTCACCTGATTCACGAGCCCGTTGTACTACATTAACAAAGGCACGAGGGGTTGGTTGCACTCGATTGGGAAACCGATCCGCATAAACATGTGCCATTTTTTATTTCGTTTGAGCCACGCAACATACACTATTCACACGGGACTGACACTGACTGTATGTATAACTGAACTGAATAACATAATTGCAAAAACATCGTTCCAAATTCCTTCGCTTTTTTGTTTCCGATGCGATGAACCGATAAGGCGGATTATATCCGTTGTTGCCAAACACGAACACATGATATTATTGAGACAGGGCGGTACTCAAACTTCCAAAGGGCTATAACTTTGTTACTTTAATTTTACCAGAAAAATGGTAAAGGAAAAAACATTTCTTTTGATCAGATCTACTCACTGTTAAAATAAATGACTCAACTTCGAAGTCACCCTGTATAAATGATTATGTACAAACTCACAGAAAAAAACATAACCTGTTCAAGGTTTGCTATAAAATATCTAATGAAATTTTATATTCACTCCTGTCATAAGAAGACTGTCACAGGGTTGTTATTGCCCTACTAGGTTTACTAATGAAGTAATAAATTCGAAGCAAGAATAAACTCAAATCAGTAGAAATCACAAGCAGTGGGTAAAAAGAGAACTAACGTGAAGTATCGGACCTTCCATAGGTAAATGTATTTCCTTAGTACGTCTCATCCTAGTCTGTAAATATAGTCACAGTAATGGCCACTCCTACATGGAACATACTTCTAAAGAAATATACTCAAAACACTTTTGTACATCAAAACATATTATTTAAATACACGTGAGTATAAACTATCAATGGCCAAACAAGTATAGTCCCAGAGCAATGTATCAAAATCAACAATGATCTCGATTTTCTTTATCAATTTCTTGCATAACCTAAAGTTAACCACAGCCAAAACGGAAAAACAGCCAGGTGTTTTGCTTCTCGGTATAAATACCTACCAACTCATTATGTTATTATATAATCTGTTCAAACCTCATTTACTCCGTGTCAAAACAAACGGGCATTCGATCGACACTTCTATATATACCCTGTTTCACGAGTATCCATCATGGTAGAATGATAGCCGATCTTCTAGTAATATCTCAAAATTCACCATATCGGCACGGGACACAAAATTCTGACGGATCCGTCAACGCTAGGTAGACAGAGCCTCATTTTGTTTTGTTTTTTTTTGTACGCTACAGATTCATTTTGTACTTGCTAACAGCTCTTTCGTTTAGAAAAGTTCATTTGCATACAAAAAACAAAACGCCACAAACAAGTTTTACTCGGTTTATAGCCGATTCAGTATCGCAGACTAACACAAAAATGTCACTTGCTGATCAGCTGTTCACCTGAGTAGACGTCAAAGCGTGATGGATACTCGTGAAATATGGTAAAATTGCTTGCCAATGCCCTACCCAGGCATTTATGACCTGCTGGCCAATAGGAGCGCGCGAATTTGAACGCCGCGCGCTGGTGTGGAGTAAATGGCAATTGCATACACTTTACAGTAATTTGAAATCTTAACATTCGTGAATAGATAAATTAGTACATCAAGTAAATAGTCTTTGGTAGCACAATTAGTAAGGTAACAACGAATCAACATATCAACTGTCAATGAACGTTACTGGTCCTTTGATTATTTATCTTTATTTTGCATTATATAGTAACTGGTTCATACAAACGCAATGCATAGTCATACGATTCAAAAAAATAATAGTACCCACTCATAAGGGACCAGGGATTGAGGCCGCGGTTATACTCCGAGGTGGCCAGTGTCATATGGCGGTGAGCAACGCTGTTTATATCGTTTTTGCAGAAGTGTTAAAATACTCGACATAGGTGGCTTAAGTCGACGCCGTAGAGCGAGAGAAAATTTATTGTGTGGTTGGCACTGTTGTCAGCACTGAATCCATGAATTCGTTAAGTGCAAAACATAATCAGGATGATCTTGAAAAAATCCATCTGAATAAATTTGTGAAGAAATTGTTGATGTAAAAAGGGGTAATACGAAATAAGTAAGCCACTTCACTGATTCGTGAACTGGCTAGCTGTATCATGTGCGGAGCTTCACTTTCTTAAGCCGTTCTTTCACACACACACACACACAAATTGAGTGAAAGGGTACCATTGTTTTCATCCACCTTATGAAAATACAGTGAAAGCTCCCATAAGCGGACACTCACGGTTCCGTAACTTTTGTCCGCTTATAGGAGGTGTCCGTTTAAAAGAGAGTATGTAAGTATAGAGTATAAATAACGGGGTATATAATCATGAGGAAATGAGGTATTATAATCATGAGAAAAATGAAACAGAAACTCGCTACATTTTTAAAGTATGTATTTACGCTATATATCTATATAATATATGTACATATACGCATACAAAAACATAAATGCTTCAATACATGGTACGAGAATTTAAAAAAAACATTATTCTTTAGCTTGTTGAAAAAAGTTTAAAATGTTTGTCTGACGAAATTTCACCATCTTTTGCTGAAGGAGACAATTTTCGTAATAACTTTCTAAATTTTTCAAATGTTGAAATGCAGTGAAATCATCTTTAGCAAATTTTTTCAATATAGAAATATGATTTAGAGCTTCCCCATATGAATTTATCGTTTTTGAACCACTTAGTGAGTCCACCAATTCCACTTCTTCTTCTGAGTCGTTTGGACTACCATATTCAAGTTGGCCTGGGCTTTCTACATCCAAATTCGAAAAGTTGCCAATGGCATTTTCTTCTGTTGTTATGTTATTGTCTATGGCCAGGAAATCATCTACTTTCTGGGGATCTGCTACTCCTAAATGTTTGGCATGTCGCAGTAACTGAGCAAGTGTCGCTAAGGGCAGATCGTCTTCAGCATCGCAATAATTTTGCTCAGCAAATTCTGAGCTACATTCACTTTTTCTGAATCCAGCTTTGCCAAAACAGTTTTTAATTGTAGAGGAATTTACTTTATTCCATGCTGTTTTTATAAAATACAAAGCTTCTAATACATTGATAGACTTTGAAAGCTCAGATAAGCTTTGACCATCGTCAATTTTTGTTAAAATATGTTTTAAAATCAAGTGCCGATAATAAAATTTAAAGTTCTGTATGACACCTTGATCCATGGGCTGACAAACAGAAGTTGTGTTTGGCGGTAAAAATATAATTTTCATATTTTTCATTTTCATATCACGAGGATGAGAGCATGCATTGTCTAAAAATAAAAGAACTTGCCTTTTTTGGATTCTCATTTTCCGGTCGAATTCGACTAACCACTCAGACATGATTTCTCGGGTCATCCATGCCTTTTTGTTGGATTTCCAAGTCGCTGGTAGATCCTTAATAGCAACGTTTTTTAAAGCACGGGGACGAGCCGCTTTCCCGATCACAATCAAATCGCATTTTTACAATGGCCATATTTGCACAGAATAAAATGGTTAGTCTATCTTTAGACAACTTTCCACCCACACATGTTTCTCCTTTAAAGGACAGAGTTTTGTCGGGCAATGCGCGAAAAAAAAGTCCACTCTCATCTGCGTTGTACACATCTTCTGGTTTGTAGCCAAGCAACATGGACGGAAGTTTCTCCAAAAATTGTGACACATCAACTTGATCTACTGCAGCAGCTTCGCCAGATATGCATTTGAAACTCACACTATGTCTCTTGCGCCACTTTTGCAGCCACCCGTCGGACGCACTGAAATTATTATAGCCCAAAGTAGTGGCGATTTCTTTAGCTTTCAGTTTCACTAACGGCCCTGAGATTGGAATGTTCTGACTTCTAACTTTCACAAACCACTCAAAACATGTTTTGTCTATAGCAAAACCTTCCTTTTTTAAAAAATCCTTCTTTTGATTTATATTAGTTCCTGATTGCCATTTACTCCTGATATCTTCCTTATTTTTGGCAATTTCAGCTGCTTGCGTTTTCCCAATATTAAACCTCTTTGCCAAATGACGAACTGAAACACTTTCTCTGTCTAATACGTTAACAACTTCCATCTTTTCCTTTAACGAGAGCATCCTTTTTTTTGGTGCCATTTTACAGTTACAATAATAAAACACGTAACTCAATCAACTACGAATTTGCCTGAACTGAAGACAAGCCACAAAATTACATACAGGCTACCCAACGAAATGCGTAAATGGGGAATCACCTAATATAAATCGGGGAATTACCGAATTTTATGTATGTAGATATGTGCATTGCAATAAGCGGAACTAAAAAATCGGGAGATTTTTTGATCACATACAGGAAAATCTAGTGTCCGCGTCCGTTTATAAGAGCGTCCGTTTATCGGAATGCATTTAACATTGAAAATTGATGGCTGAAATTCGGTTCCAGGAACTTTGTCCGGTTAAAAGAGATGGCCGCTTATAGGAGCTGTCCGCAAGGAGAGCTTTCACTGTATATCAATAAATTCAACAACGATTGTCGACATTGTAATTTTGTCAACAGGCATATCTATGTTTTTAGCCCAACGGCATCAATTATGTAGATTTTTTTTATTTTTGTTTAGTAAAAACTCCAAAATGTAATACACAAAGTGAAATTAAAAAAAATAAAGAGTGTGTTCACCTAATGATTAATTCATCTTAATGGGTGATGTACCAATCTTACAAAATCAACATTACTTGCCAGCAGCATGTAGTTTTTTATTTATAAACACACAAAGGGTTACAAAAAAGAACAAAAAAATGTAAGTTTCCATTTTTGAATTGATTTGAAAACTACTACTTGTGGCTACTAGAGTAGTTTTTAAAAGAATTCTAAGAACGTGAACGCTTTTAGTTTGTTTTTTACAGAAATTCAAAATTGAGACTTACATTTTTTGTTCTTCTTTGTAATCCTTTGTATCGAAGATCAATAAACGGTAAGTCCTACATCCATGACAAGTGACAACCATAAATGTGGACGACTCATACGATGACACGAAAATCTTCAACATGAGTCAAAACTAAAAAAGTATGTCTGTGAGCTTATACAAACAATATATGATACAAAGTGCAAAAATTTTGTTATTCATATACAAATCTTTATGGAAAGGTGATATCAGCAATAGACAGACTTATATTGTTACATTAAGTCTTAATTTACATAGTCCATAAGTGGTGCTAACAACAAGTGACTATCAAGTATCATGATAGTCAACAAATATATTTTTCTTGCTTGTTCGTTTATTATAGGTACTGACCAAGGGAAATACTGTTCGATTTGAGAATAAATGACGAAGCACCAATTCACAAATTCAAAGAGCACAGCAGCTGCTGTCCTGTAGTCGTGATCAATTTATTGATTTGATTAGCGTGCATAGTTTCCTTACAGATCATTATGTACGGTTCGTACGTCTGAATTTCGTTGAGTAAATCCGCATCTCTATCGAGATACTCTGCTTTTTCAAGAATGTCTGATGATTCTTTATTCGAATCGATATTAGTCGTGCTAAAACGCTGTGGAAAGACTTGCATCAGTTGTTCCAGTGTCATGGATGACGCCACGTGCGTCAGAATATCTGAAATTAAACGGAAAGTTATACGAAGATTTCTCTTCAACGCCGCGTATTATACAGGGTGTCCCAATATTCCTTGGACATAGTTGTAGCACATATGTTTAGGCTCAAGCTAAGTCGACTGGACATGATTTACATCTATGCAAAAGTGCTTCGTTTGTCCGTTAGGCAGCGTCAGTTTTCTTTTCAAAACACATTTTTTCAGATACTTGTGGAACCGATAGGCGTGTTTGAATGAAATTTGGAAAACATATGCTTTGCTTGACGTCCTAATATTTGACTTTTTCAAAAATCCCGAATGGGTTCGAGAAAAGTGAGAACTACCCCCACTCCTACATAAATTATAGCAGAATTTTTGCGCAACTCTCTCAACGAATTTCTTTATTCAAAATAGCCTTCAATTTACTTCGTTGTTTGAAAATGAAAATGAATTCCAAATCGTCAGATGCACACATAAAAATCGGTCGATTCCAACCTCTAAGAGTCAAGGAAGAAGCTATTTTTGAAGATCCAAGTATCAGCACTCGCAGATTAGAACAGAACCGGATGTTAAATGAACAACATTTTACAAAATTATTTAGTAAATAGAAGTTAAAGAACTAAAGTTGGAAATATTACGTCAAGTATTCAATATATATCAAAAGGGGTGCCACAGGGGAGTAAATTAGGGCCGTTACTATTTATTATTTATATAAATGATATCTCTGACATTTTCTAACACTGCAAAATTCAAATATTTGCGGACGATGCACTTATATATATATATATAGCACATAAGCATTTGGACACTGCTTTAGAACTGTTAAATAGTGATATTGAAAAAATTATGAATTGGTTAAATGTCAATAAACTTAAATTAAACACTAATAAAAACAAATGTATGTCAACAGGGAAAAATTTAGGTGACAATACAAAATTGAAGTAGTCGAGTCATTTAAATATCATGGTATATATGTGGATAGTAAGCTACTGTTTCACGAACATTATGAATACATTATTTCAAAAATATCGAAACACGTAAATTACTTCTATAGAGTTTCCCACAATCTTAGTATGTATTCCAAAAAAATTGTGTATAACACTATAATTCTTCCCCATTTTTTATATTGTTCAACCATCTTGTTTACAGCAAATGAAAACATATTTTCAAAATTACAAATTCTACAAAATAAAGCTGTGAGAATCATTTTAAATAAAAACAAATATGCTAGGATTAAGTCTATGTTAGCGGAGCTGCAGTGGTTGGATGTGAAAAATTTCATATATTATTTAGTTCTGGTTTTCATATTCAAATTAAACAATCATTTGAATTTAATAAATGGAATAATGATATTAAACAGAGTTCATATTTAAAAATGTTTAAGGTGAAATTAAAAAATCACTTTATGAATAATCAAAATACATAGTGACGTAATTTTAATTTTAATTTTAATAGACAAGAATGTAAAATTACAGAAAATGGATTGAAGAAAAATATGTAACCGAATCATTATACAAAATTGACATTGTAGCATTAATGCTAAATAACAACAACAACAATTATTTCGTTCTTTTCACGCTGAGCCTGTCCAGGAATTATTGCCTAGTGACCGTTACTCACGTTTGAGATTTGGACAAAATGTATCAGAATCCAGAGCATCCTGATAGGACATTTCACAAAAAA
The DNA here is from genome assembly GCA_963669975.1 of Acanthoscelides obtectus. Lineage (NCBI taxonomy): Eukaryota > Metazoa > Arthropoda > Insecta > Coleoptera > Chrysomelidae > Acanthoscelides > Acanthoscelides obtectus. The sequence continues at coordinate 15,909,311 of CAVLJG010000010.1, forward strand.
CTTTTTTTACAGATGAGTCAAGTTATACCCGACGTGGTATGATAAATTTGTTTAACATACATGTTTACGCCTAAGAACATCCGTATGCAGTTTAAGAAAGACATTTTCAATGGGAATTTAAAATTAACAGTTAGATGGGGATTATTTGTAACTTTTTAGTTGGATAATATAGGTTGCCTAATAAATTAAACGGAGATAGCCATCTTTATTTTCTACAGTGCGTTTTACCTGAATTATTGGAAGAACTCCCTCTGAATATAAAAAGAGACATGTTTTTTAAGTATGATTGTGTTAAATCTTACTTTGCGCGAGCTGTAAGAAAGTAATTTGATGGTAGATGGATTGGTATACGTCAAGAAGCTCCTATTCAATGGCCACCTCGTTCCCCGGATCTTAATCTTCGCGATTTTTTTATATGGGGAGCATTATAAACGAAGGTATACGAGGTTCAGATAGACAACGCCAATCAACTATGGGACAGAATTTTTAATGCTGCAAATACATTAAAGAATAATGACGTCTTAGAGACAGTTACGTGTGCAGGAACGAGACTCGTAGTCATACTGAATACCTTTTATGAAATATTCGCACTATGCCCGTATTAAATAGAACTGTAATAAATAATATCATACTTGTTTATTTTCGCTAACTACGCTTAAAGAATTAATCAGATGTTTGGGATCCTTTTGATGCAGCTCATTTCTTTCTCGAAAACTATCCGAGCTGGTCTGTTTTTATAGGAGACAACAAATGGACTAAATAAAACGATCTACTAAATAAAAAAACAGAGTCGTCGGGAGAGTTGCCGAAAAATTCTGTTATAATTTTATTTATGTAGGGGTGGGGATAGTTTTCATCATTCTTGAACCCTTTAGAGTTTTTCGTACAAGTCAAATATTATAACGTCTACGAAACCATGGGTATTTTCGTCTAATATGATTAGACTATATTTCGAATATTTAATTTGAAGAGCGGGGGGTAAATTTGCTACCCCCCGTCGGCAAATTTTCTCGGGGAAGGGGGCAAAGAGTAAAAATCTTCAAAGTCTTACACTAAATCTTGCTAAATATACAAACTTGAAGGTCCAAACGGATTCTCCGGGCGCTCACGTTCACCAGTCGATTCCCAGTTTTATAGAAACAGAGGGTTTAAAAGTAATAAAGCATACTAACCTTTGAGAATTTTCTTATGGAAAAAACACACCCGTTTCAAATCCCCATTTTGTGATAACCTTAAGATTCTTCTTTGTACTGTAGCTATAAGGAATTTCCACTCATCCGTTCTGCAGAAACGGTCCTGAAAGTGAAAATAAAACATTTAAGAGTTCGCTATTGACTTCTTACGGCTTTGGTCGACATTTTCAGCACTGGTGCCACAACTGGCCGGAGTATTCCTGCTGGGTACAATAATTACTAAGGCGACAACTTACCTTTCCAAACTGTAATAGACACTGCGGACAAGCATCAATCAACAACAGAATTGCATCGTTCGTCCCCATAATGATAGACATTAAACTCTCACTTCCTCTGAGATTTTCGTTGACGGACAAATACGTATTCACTTCTGTCATTACTTGTTTTGGTACCACCTGGCTGCACAGTAAAGCCTGCAACTTTTTCAACACCAAATCTGCTTCTTCGTTAGGTTGCCACTCTTGCTTTACTGGATAATCCTCCACGCTAGTCTCGTACAACTTGGAGGTGATGTCTATTTGGAAGGGGGGCATTTTATCCAGGTACTCATATCGAAAATTAGAGAAGAGATAGCTGCCTTTCGGTTTCTTCTTTTGTTCTTCAAAGTAGGTCTGGCTTATATGGTTGTAACCTAATTTTTCTTGATGTCTATCTTTGTTCAAGTCGTCGTCCTCGTCGAAGGTGTATTTGTCATTGTTTTCATTTGTGCTGATAAAAAATGCGACTTGTTAGTTGATAAGTGACAAATCATCACTTAAGCTAACTTGATAGTATAGTGGTCCTTCTATGTCAAGTTATTAGTTTTGTTCTGACCTCTAATCCGGCGCCCCCGTAATCCGACATGTCTTTGAATATGTATTGCATACATACGTATTTGACAATCTTCGCTAATGTAGATCACGCAGGTTTGAACAGATTACAACTTGTACGCGCCACCGCTATCGTGCTCGACGCGTAAGCATTGTTTTACTTAGTTTGAATTTGACTACTGGTGATAGCGGTACGGCCTAGCGTGCGTTTCTTGTTTACTATTTATTCATTATGTATTAAGTATAGTACCTAGTAATGTCATCACAAACTCAGAAGCGAAAGCACAAAACATTGACAATTAAAGAAAAATGTGATATTTTAGACCGCTTAAATCGCAACGAAACTTTCAGTAGTCTAGCAAGTGAATACGGCGTAGGCCGATCTACAATTTATGACATTAAAAGAAACCACGAAAAAATCAAGAAGTTCGTGTCAACTACTGACTGCGGACCAGGCAAGAGATAGACACTCAAGAAAGCTGAACATCCAGAAGTGGAAGAAGCTTTGTACATGTGTTTTCTTCAGGAAAGAAATAATCATGCACCAATTTCAGGACCCATGTTGGCCATGAAAGCTAAGTTTTTTATAAGGAAATAACAGAAAAGGATGATTTTGTGGCCAGCAAAGGATGGCTAGAACGTTTTAAAAGTCGTCATGGCATACGTTTAATGACTATTAGAAATAACATTCTCGCCTCAGTGTCTCGTATGCTTCACTAACGGATCCTTTTCCAAGAAAACGGTATCCAGTCGGTCGGGAATGTTTTTGGAAGGGAAAGACATACAGGAAAGCGTTGCGCTTGGAATCTGCACATCGATCTTCCAGGCAGAGATATTTGCCATCATAACGATGGGATACTCAGAGTAAATTCAGCAGTGCACCGAGCGTAGCATATTCATATCATCCGACAGTCAAGCAACCCTCAAGGCAGCGGCATGCCCAAGGTCTAAAGAGGAGGCCCTGCTTTGGGTCCCCGGACACAGTGGAGAGCCGGGCAAACGAGAAAGCTTATCGCCTGGTTGGGCTGGGGTCCAGAACCACTTGCATCGGTCCCGAGCTTAGGATGGGCATAAGCAGGAGCCAGGTCAACCTTTTGGTGGGGGGTTCTCACCGACCACTGCAGACTGAACAGACACTTATCCCTTTTAAGGGTGAAGAGAGACCCAACATGAGCCATGTGCTGGGAGGAGGACGAAACAGCGTTCCACTTTCTGGACTATTGCGGTCTAAGGGCTGAGATATAAAGGGCTCTGGAATTTGTCGGTCAATTTGGTTATTCAGAAGAATGGTCGGACGGCCTGACCTTCATTAGGAGGTCATGAAGATGCGGCACTTTAGTAAATTAATACAGTGGACCTCCGGTAATCCGACAAACATTATGCAGGGCAGTGTCGGACTATCGAATTAGTCGGATTATAGAGCACTGCCTAAGACCCCCTATAGTCCGGAATTTTTTACAAAAGAGTACCTTGTAATCCGACAAATTACATATCCAATGGTAAAATTATATGTGTTATGTATATGTATGTACTTTAAAGTACAAATCATACATAGGTTATGTATGTTGAATTTAGTAAATTAAATAATAGAGAGCTTACGTTTTATTATAAAATTAAGCATAAATGCACATACATATGTACCAAAATAATCAAGAATTATTAATCAAAATCATTAATGAATTTATCAAATTATGAAGCTTGGAAATATTCATCAATTTTTTTTTTGTTTAAGGTTGTTATAACGCGAGATCAGAGCTTTGTCCCTCAGTCTTCTCAAAAGTAAAAGTTCGTTGTAGGATGTACCATTCTCTTCAGCCCATTGTAAACCTAGCTCAAAGGCGTTAATTGCGTCTTGCGCTGTGACTTGTGGAGCAGTTGCAATCACGTAGTCGTTATTTTCCTGATTGTTTGTTGTATAATTAGAAACCTCTTTTATAATCTCTTCGTCAGACATTTCATGAAAAACATTTTCCTCTTTATCCATTCCACGGCACCAGATTTCCAAATCTTCCGAACTTATCTGTGTTTCAGTAGCTACTTGTTCTATAACAGAAGTAACACTGATTTGTGGAACGTTGCTAGGAGTGGTGAATATATCTGGTCATAACTTTTTCCAAGACGATTTAATAGTTGATGACGGTAACGCATTCCACGACTGACAAAGAGCAAAAACCAAGTCTTTCATATTAAATTCTTTTAAAGTTTTTTTCTATTGGTTGGTCTTTTGATACGGCTCTCAGAAGTAGGTTTTTCTTATAGTGTTGCTTGACAAACTGAATGATATTCTGGTCCATTGGTTGAAACAGTGCAGTGCAATTTGGCGGAAGAAACATCCCAGTGATGCATTTATCCTCAGTTGTTAGTTTTTCTTCAGAAGCAACAACGATTTTTGAGGAAAATTATGATCTTTTAACCATTTTCTAACTTCAGGTACGAAGCATTCATCAAACCACTCTTTGAAAAGGTCTTTTGTCATCCATGCACTTTTTTGTCCGTAATAGTGTACAGGTAAATCAATGTTTTTGAATGCCCGTGGTTTATTAGATTTCCCAATGACATCATCTTAAGCGAGTGTGTGCCCGCAGCGTTAGCACATGGTAGTATGGTTACACGCTCTTTACTTACTTTTCGTCCTGGTACGGATTTTTCGTTACAAGAAACGAAAGTTTTGTTAGGCATCACACGCCAAAAAAAGCCCTGATTCGTCTGCATTGTACACCTGTGACGGGTCAAGATCTAAATCGTTCACCTTTTGCAAAAATCTTAATTCAAAAAGCTCTATGCAGGCGGCATCGTTAGAAAGTTTCTCTCCTGTAATAGTCATTAAACGTATGCCATGACGACTTTTAAAACGTTCTAGCCATCCTTTGCTGGCCACCAAAATCATCTTGTTTTGTTATTTCCTTATAAAAAAAACTTAGCTTTCATGGCCAACATGGGTCCTGAAATTGGTACATGCCTATTTCTTTCCTGAAGAAACCACATCAGCTTTCTTGATTGTCTGTCTCTTGCCTGTCCCGCAGTCAGTAGTTGACACGAACTTCTTGATCTTCTCGTGGTTTCTTTTAATGTCATAAATTGTAGATCGGCCTACGCCGTATTCACTTGCTGAACTACTGAAAGTTTCATTGCGATTTAAGCGGTCCAAAATATTACATTTTTCTTTAATTGTCAATGTTTTGTGCTTTCGCTTCTGAATTTGTGATGACATTACTAGGTACTATACTTAATAATACACAATGAATAAATAGTAAACAATGAACGCACGCTAGGCCGTACCGCTATTAGCAGTAGTCAAATTCAAACTAAGTAAAACAATGCTTACGCGTCGAGCACGATAGCGGTGGCGCGCACAAGTTGTAACCTGTTCAAACCTGCGTGATCTACATTAGCGAAGATTGTCAAATACGTATGTATGTAATACACTCGGGGGTATGCAAAACGGGGGCTATAAATGCTCTACCCAAATGGCAGCTACTTGCATGATTTTTATAGTAAAGTTTCCAAGATTTTAAGTAAGCTATGCCTGATACTTACGCTACATATCTCCCATCTTTACTGCTTTGCTGTTCCTTCATTTGCAATATCTGTAACTGGCTCAAGTACGATCTCACCAGCAGTTTAACAGCTTCTCCAGCTCCCCTTTCATATATAATTTTTGACAAATCTATGTTTTCAGGTTTAGAAAAGTACCTCTCGAAATAGTTTTCCAAAGTTTTCTGCAATACGACACTGGCAAAATTACAGTCGTTGCCTATACTAGAAGGTAAATATTCTATAAATACTTTAAGCAACTTGTGCAGATTGATAACCTTCTTATCAATGACTAGAGTAACAAAAATTGTGCACAGTAATTCAGGGCAAACTGTTATCAAGAGGATAGTCAATTCAGAAAATGTGGTAACTCCCTTGCTTTTACTTTGTGGTGAATATGTTGTTTCAAAGACAAGGTTATAATTTTCTAAAAGCAAATCGCATAAGCTTTGCTGTGAAATGTTCTCTATATTTTCCTTTGCACTGTTGGTATTGCATTTCTGGATATATAATATCGCTAATGCCAAGTATTTTTCAGCCAGCCTTGGAGATTTCCTAGAAATGTTAAAAAAGGCAATCAGCGACAAATCACATGTAGGGTTTTGACGATTAACTTGTTTATTAATTCAATGACAAAAACGTCTGTCAGACTCGTGATATACTTCGATAGTAGCTTCACAAATATCAGAACCAGCTACTTAGCAAGTCTTACATAATACTTATTGAAGACATTCAATAAAATTGCCTCACACGCGTTTCTAGAAAACCCTTGCAATGAAGTTTACTCTTTTGGTTGACCAATTAGTAAGTTGTTTTAAAGAAATATTTGATTCTCAAGGATTTTAAGTGGTGCTAAATGGTCTTTTGCAATTTATACAGCGTGTCCCAGAAATCGACGTCAAACCGGAGACGCGGGATAGGCAGCACGTGCACCCCCAAAATAAATGACAATAATAATAATTTCTCACATAAAGTCCGAGCCTCCCTGATATTTAATCGTATAACATCAAACCGATCTCGTAGCTCTCAACTGGTGAGTCACCACTGGCCCGATGTGTGAAAACTAATTTAATACAAGTGCTAGATAAACCAGAGAAACTTATAGCTCAAAGTTATGATGGCGCTAGTGTTCTCCACAACGAGTTGCAGTTTGAATTTTAAAAGCAGATCTAAAAATACAGTATATGAATGTCGCGAATTGTTAATAGAATGCATGGAAAAAATAGAAGCTACTTCAAAACAAACTGTTACCATCAATCAAGCTACTGGTATCGGCGGTATGTTACAAGATTCTAAGTTTGTGTTCTGGCTGACTGTATTTCATCGAATATTGACACATGCTGATATTTTATATAATCAGTTACAAAAGACAGTGAGTGACCCAGTGCAAATTCAGACTGCCATAAAGTGTTTTAAAAACTGCATCCAAAAAAAGAAAGACTGCTTGTAAACAATTGAAACTGAAATTTCTGAGGATACCACTACTACTCAAACTAAAAGGTGTCGTGCAAATGAAGACCAGCATATTTGCAGAACTGTAGCAGCCAAGGAAGTTTGTGATACCATAATTACGTAGTCATGCCATAAGTTCTGTCCCTCGTTTTCAAACAAGTGTAGACCTGTTAATACTTGTCCGATTGTTTACATTGTGGTGTCAGTTGATTAAGCGCTTTTCGGGTAATTACATATACCTCAGTTTGTATTGATCTCTCGAAGCATAACGATGGAGTGGGGCAAGGCAGAGAACCGTATTGCAGTGATAGCTTTACATAAGTGTAATCACAGTGCTAGTCAGATTTTTGAACTCTTACGCGGCCTTCAAATATCGCGTAAATTTGTGTCTAGGACCATTCAGCGGTACAATGAGACGTCCTCTGTTGATGACAGGCCAAGAAGCGGAAGACCTCGTCAAGTAAGGACTCCAGCAGCCATCAAAGCCGTAAAAGCCAGGATTCAAAGGAATCCATTCCGGAAGCAGAAGATCCTATCCAGGGAAATGAAGATTCCTGTCCGGACGATGTCGCGCATCATTAAACAAGACCTAGGGCTAGGGGCTTACCGGAGACGTACGGGCCAGCGACTTACGGCCACCTTGCGACACATCAGGGCGACAAGATCCAAGAAGCTCTTGGAGAGGTACGCAGCTGGGGGATTCCGAAAGATTTTGTTCACGGATGAGAAAATCTTCACCATAGAAGAAAAATTCAACCGACAAAATGACAAAGTGTATGCAAGGAGTTCACAGGAAGCTTCGGAGATCATTCCGAGAGTTGAAAGAGGCCACCACCCTGCGTCAGTCATGGTTTGGTGGGGGGTGTCCTACGAAGGGGTCACTCAGCTCCATTTCTGTAAACAGGGCGTGAAAACAAAAGCGGCAAACTATCAGAGCGACATACTGGATCCTATCGTCAAGCCTTTAAGTGGTACATTGTTTGCCAACCAACACTGGGTCTACCAGCAGGATTCCGCCCCCGCTCACAAGGCTAAGAGTACGCAGCGCTGGCTGGAAAGCAATGTGCCAGAGTTCATTGCTGCGGAAGATTGGCCCTCAGGGAGTCCGGACCTCAATCCTTTAGACTACAAGTTGTGGGACCTGCTAGAGCAGTTGGCCTGCTCCAAAGCCCACCGTAATATCGAGTCCCTGAAAGCGGATTTGATCCGATCAGCGGCAGCTATTCCTTTGGAAGCTGTGCGTGCAGTGATAGATGAGTGGCCCGCGAGATTGAAGCAGTGTGTGAAGGCCAAGGGGGGACATTTTGAATAAAACTGTTTGATTATGAATTCTAAAAATGTTGTCGAATAAATAATATCTTTCATATAAATATATCTTATCTTGTTTCATTTTTATCATGAGATTATCATGGGACAGAACTTATGGCACGACTACGTACACACGTAACAGATAGATTTTCTTTTACAAAACATTTAAATGCAGCTATTCTTTTTTCTTCTGGTAAATTTCCACAATTTGAAAAGCATTTTCCATTGCAATATTTGGAAACTGTAGTAGAAGCATATTCGTTTTTAGATAAAGTTCGCCTAGAGACTGAATTGGAATTAATTTACCGGCGACCTGATTTCAGAAACATGAGAGGTTCCATTAGTTTGTTACAGTTTTTTATAGAAAATAATCCTCGGATCATATTTTCTGTCACCTTTACACTTTTACAAATAATGGTTACCATTCCAATTACTACGGCCGAAAAGAGAATAAAAACATGTTTGCGAAGTTCTATGAATGAAGAAAGACTGTGACCCCTAGCAATGCTTTCTATCGAGAAAAAATTTATAGAGTGTATTCCAAACTTTAATGAGGTTGTTATTGATAAATTTTCTGCAAATAAAAACAGGAGAATGGACTTTACGTTTAAGCACTCTACTCATTAAAAAAATTGTACTTTTTATAAATGTATTTTCTTGTGTATAATAAAAAAAATAACAAGAAATGTGTCCTTGATGCTTGTTTTAGTACTCTTATTGCATTCTACGTCACGCATAAGAAAACACTTTTGGTGGTGGAAAAAAAATGATTTCATACCACTTGTGAACCCCCTGTATCATAGACCACGAGCCGCCGCTGGGGATAGGTCAAGTCATAATAGTTATCAGAAAGATATACAAAAATCTAAGTCGTGTACTAAGCTTTAACAAAAGTCGGTAAAATCTACACGCTGTGATGATCTTTTATCCTATAATTTGAAAAGTAGACGACATAGATTTTTTTATATTTTTCTGATAACTATTATAACTTGGCCTATCCCCCGTTTCCGGCTTGACGTATACTTCTGGGACGTCAGAAAAACGGTTATAAGCAAACAAAAATCATGTAACTTACTCTGAGATTCTATTAGACAAGATGCTGATCAGCTTATCCGTCGAGTATTCTCTGATAATTCTACTTTTCAAAATCAAATTCGGGAGATCTTCATATCCATGAACTTCTAGTAACTCAAATATGGCTTCTGAAAAGTTTTGTTTCGAATTTGGCCCAAACAGTCTATCAGCATCTACACCAGAGTTTATTTCCAATAGGGTCTTTTTCAAGTAGTACATCAGACCTTTGGTCGACTGAAATAAAGAAAGATGATGCAATTTTCTTAGGAACCTATTTTTTTATCAAAGTACAAACATATTGGTACACATGCTACACAAGTTATACCTGATTTCCGGACTGCTCCTGGATTTTCTTAATCCTTCTTAACACCTCGTGTGGAAGAACTCTTGCCATTTTGTAGTAAGGTATTGCTAAACTATATTCGTTTTCATTATTGCACCTAGAACGTTATTTTAGCGTAAAACACATAACTTGTAGGACATGAAACATTAAACTTACATGATGAAATGATCTCCCAGTAAAGCACAAGAGGTTCTGTAGGTTTCTATGACATCGTCGTTGTTCAGCTTTACCGGCACTACTAATTTAACATTTTCATCGGTTAAGCACCATTTTTTTAGTAGTACCACCATCCTCAAAATCATGTGAGCCTCACTCATCAGATGGCAATAGGTTTGTACGGAAGTGAAACGATGAACATTAGCCACTATCGATATATCATTGAAGATCATTTTTGGGGCAGGCAATTCCAAATTGTACAGGGTGAGAAATGATGCATTTGAACTAAAACATTAGAAGCAATTAGAAAGATATTTTTGAAGTATTAGAGAGTTCTGGAAATTACAAATACCGCATACGTAAATGTTAACCTTGCTTGATGTTAAAGTCAATTGATGCACGTTTGTGGCAAATTGACGAGACGTTTACGTATGCGGAAAACTCTGTGGATACTCTGATTCAAGGCAGTAGTTAGTGAAATACTAGTACCTGCTATTGGAGCTGACAGAATGAGCAGGTGAGATTTCGGAATTTGCAAGCAACACCAAATGGTTTTCAGCTAATAATATCTGTTCTACACCTAAGAATGGTCGCAAACCAACTAGACATATTGAATCCGTGACTGGAGGACATGCCTAAAAATAAATTTGCATAATTACAGGGAGTCCCAGAAGTCGACATCAAACCGGAAACGGGGGACAGGCCAAGTCATAATAGTTACCAGCAAAATATAAAAAATCTAAGTCGTGAACTTTTCATATTATATGCTTTAAAAAACTTGGAAAAATCGGACAAATACAAGGTGGGCCATTTAAAGTGGAAGCATCAAGCAACCCTATATCTTTGACATTAGTTGTCAGATCGACTAATGTCATACCGCGTTGGAAGCGTCATTTCAGTACAGGTTTAACCATGGAACAGTACACACCAAAACAACGCTCAGAAATTATTCGGTTGTACATTTAAAATAACTTCTCAATCATGAAAACTAAACCTGCGTTTCTTAGAAAAAAATGAAGTCAAAAGTGCTCCAGCTGATAACACTATCAGACGTTTATACGCAAAATTTGTGAATACCGGTAGTCTTAGTAATGCCAGTCACCTATCCAGACAACGAACAAGACGTTCCGATGAAAATATCGAAGCCGTACGAGCCAGTGTTGAAGAGACTTCATCAATATCCGGTCGTCATCGTTATCAAGAGTTAGACATCGCTCGAACCACTATCCGACGCATAATTCGTAAGGATTTGAAGATGTTTCCATACAAAATTCAAATGGCTCATCTTTTAAACCCAGCTGATTATCCGTGTCGCTTTGATTTTGCTAAATGGAGCATTGAAATGGCCGAAAATGAAGATGACTTTTGGCGAAAAATCATCATGTCCGATGAATCACATTTTTCGTTACATGGAGGCGTAAGTAAACAAAATTGTTGGTTTTATGCTACCAAAAACCTTCAATTAATCGAACAGCAGCCTCTTTATGACGAAAAAGCTACTGTTTGGTGCGGTATGTGCGCGAATATGGTCATCGGGCCGTATTTTTTTGAAGACGATGGAGCTGCAGTAACCATCAATGGTGAGCGTTATCGAGCCATGATAACGAATTTTTTGAGACTAATTGTTTGTGAAAATGAGATGGACGATTATTGGTTCCAGCAGGTCGGCGTCACATGCAACACAGCTCAAGCAACAATCAATTTATTGCGACCATTATTACCTGGGCGACTGATATCGAAAAATGGAGATTTTGACTGGCCACCGAGACCACCTGATTTGACGCCACCAGACTTTTATTTGTGGGGCTATTTGAAATCCAAGGTATACGCTAACAAGCCAAGGACTCCAGCTGCCCTCAAGAACAATATTCGTCAGAAAATTGGCGAAACATTGGCCAACGTGATGAAAACGCCGAAAAAAGGGCATATTTGGCTATCAAGGCGAGAGGTGGCCATTTGCGCGATATCATTTTTGAAAAGTAATTACAACAAATCTCCTTAGATCAAAATAAAAGACTTTTCAAATGAACAAAAAATATTTTTTTTATAAACAAATGCTCCCACTTTAAATGGCCCACCCTGTATACAACTTGGGATGATCTCTTAATTCCCATTACAAAAAAAATCATTTTTTTCTTAGACAGAGTCTTTGTAAATGTGCACCATATACTCTCAGAGGGTCCATTCTCAAATCAAACACATGGTGGAGGAAAAATTTCCTTTCCTTACAAGAACGTACTAAACGCAGTCGAAGAAGACCCAAGTACTACAGTACGTCAAATAGAAGCTAGCACGGGGGTGGCCAAAGATATAGCCCAGCAAATCAAGAGAAAGAACGAGCTCCACACATACCACGTACTGCCATTACAATCTCTACAACCCGGGATTATGATCCAAGAGATGAGTTTTGTCAAACAATGTTACAGAGACACCGGCAAGGTCCGCGATTTTTAGAGAAAATTTTATGAACTGACGAGTCGACTTTTAAAAAAGAAGGTTACATGAATTTACACAGTTACAGATCACAGTATGGTTTGAAAGAAAACGTGATTTTTTTAAACCTATAACTTGAAAAATAACTGATAACTAATGTGTTGGCGTATCCCCGTGTCTGGCTTGACTGCGACTTCCGGAACAGTTTACATACGAGGATGGTCCTAGAAGTACCCGACCCAACGAAAAAAACACAAAAATTTTGTAAAAAAATTTATTCATTTCTCAACATAATCTCCTTTGAGCTCTATACACTTTTCCCAGCGATGTTCAATAAGTCCGATACCCTTTTAATAATAAGAACTGTCTTGCTCCTCAAAATAGCCATTAACTGCCGACATCACTTCTTCATCGTTGGAAAATCTTTGACCACTGAGGCATTTTTTCAAGTTTGAAAACAGAAAATAATCCGAGGGGGCTAAATCTGGTGAACAGGGTGCATGAGGTAGCAATTCAAACTTTGATTCGTTAATTTTGGCCATTGCAATATCGGATTTGTGAGCTGGTGCATTGTCTTGATGAAACAACACTTTCTTCTTAACCAAATGCGGCCGTTTTTGCTTGATTTCATCGCTCAAACGTTGCAATAAGTTCGCATATACTCGCCGTTGATAGTTTTACCTGTTTCAATATAGTCAATGAAAATTATCCCAGGCGCATCCCAAAAAAACGACGCCATAACCTTGCCTGCAGATGAAACGTTCTTCGCCTTCTTTGGAGCCGGTTGTCCCTTTTGAGTACATTGTTTTGATAGTTCTTTTGTCTCCAGTGTGAAGTGATGGACTCATGTTTCATCCATGGTTATGAAACGACGCAAAAATTCTGCTTTGTTGCTATGAAACTTCGCTAAACACTCAATTGGAACATCTTCACGACACTGTTTTTGCTCGATTGTGAGCAATCGCGGCACCCATCTTGCTCACAGGTTTCTGATGTCCAAATTTTCAGGTAATATGCGATGAACCGCACTTTTTGAAATGCCTACTTTGTCTACCAGCTCGTGCACTTTCAGTCGACGATCATTCAGTACTGCTTTGTGAATTTTCTTCACCATTTCTGGAGTCGTCACCTCATTTGGTCGACCACTGCGATGCTCGTCTTGGCAGCTCATACGGCCTCGTTTAAACTCTGCTACCCAATATTTTACTGTTGTAAACGAAGGAGCAGACTCACCCAGAGTAGAATCCAGTTCAACTTTTAGATTGATTGGGCTGAGGCATTTGAAATAAAAGTTATGGTACCACATAACGATGACCAATTTTCTCCATTTTCACAAATTCACTGTAAAACGTTCAGTATTGATGGCTGCCAAACAAATACTAAACAACGTGGCGTCTTCAAACTTGACACATATGCTTTATAGATTGCATACTTTCTAATACAATAATATTTTTCAAGCAACTATCGCCATCTCTAGGTCAGGCCGGGTACTTCTGGGACCACCCTCGTATGACGGAACTCCAACAGACTGCATCACAACATATTTCACAGTTATTTTAAAGACAAGTGTTCCAATATGGAATTGGCATCTCTGCCGAAATTATCCCCTTTTATTTTAAAAGTCGCGTATCATACCGAAAATTCCTCGTTCTATGCCAATATACAACCAGTTAACTGTATTATTTTCTTTGTGATCGTACTATAGTTAGGTTGCAGTCATATATATACGTAGACACATACTACAAAAGTATTATGTAGAAGAAGATACATACGGCATTCACATTATCGACGACATCAAAATTTCGGCACATTTGATGTCCATATCTCAGCGTATATGATTCCAAGCCTGTTTCAGTTAGAGCATGTAAAAAGTAATCTTCCATCACAATTTTGAATACAGGTGCCGTAAATGGATATATTGCCAAACAGTTATCTCGGTCTATGCAGGGATCTAAAACAGACACAACCCTTCTATATTACTTCAGCAGGATTTTGCACAACCTCTTGAAATTGTCTAATACTGTACAATAAAAAAAATTAAATGGTAATGAAAATGTAGAAAAAAGAGTCAACAATAATCTACCTGCATCATCAAAATGATATAAATATCCCTCCTGCTGTGTAGCAACAACACAGACTACACTATTAAGGCATTTATTATAATCACTTCTTAAAAACCTCGAATCAGGTCCGGTTTTGGATTTGTTCAAGTTTTGGTCTATGTGTAGAGGTTTTAACACTATACTTTTGAATTCTTCTGTCACCTGTCTTTGCGCACTCTCGATCAAAATCGGTATAAGTTTCAGTTGTATTAAATTTTCTATCCTATAGTTTTGTGTTTTATTCTGTAAATAAATACATACAGAGCTTTAGAAAAGCCTACCCCCACTTATTTTTGATTGAGTCAAGTCAGCAAGCCAAAATTTGGAATCAAGTGATGCATGAATTCTATATTTTAAAATGAAAGTGACAGTTTACAATTTGAAGATGGCGACATTTCCTTAAATGGAATAGATAGCAACGTTTTACCTCACTTTGAACTCCCTGTTAGTACTGTATAGCCTGACACCACAAATTTATTATCATTCAGAAAAGCAGACTGATGGAATGTCAAAACTGAGCGTTTTTGTACATTGGATTGTTTATTTTATACGAATATTCTTCTTTTGGAAAGGTTTATTTGGATAGATAGATAGATTCTTCCAAGTGAAGATGATTGACATAACATGCTCAGAGATAGCAATTTTATATTCTGGGATCAAAAAGAACCTATAAGGAGCCTCTAAGTGAGGAACATAACTACCTCATTCTATGTAATAAAATGTTTCAAGATGGTACCCTTTCGCCATTTGAAATGTTCAACTGTCGCTGAAATAAAATAAACATCAATTCCATCACCCAAAATATCAGTTTGCTGGGGAGAGACCTTTTTGAAGCATTGTATAAGTTAGGACACGCCAAATTTGCAAAATGAAAAGATCTACCACTGCTGGTACCATCAATCTTTCAACAATCCTCAACTAGTTTCGAACACGAGTTCGTGTGAAATGCCGCATACAAGGATGAAAAATCTAGTATGAGATAGCGCAAAGCGCCATCTATCGCACTAGCTTCGATCGCGCACCGCTGCTATTAGTTGGAACTGTCAAAGATCTCAGTTCGAGTTTAATAGCCGTGCCGCTAGATGGCTGATGATTCTGGCTGAGAGTAGAAGTGGTCTACTTGCCATAATCTAAAAATCTAGTGTCTATCCCCAATCCCCACCATTGATTCTTCCACTACACGTCTAGCTCATAAACATTGCCGCTCTTTGCAAATCAGTGGATGAAGGCTGCCAAAGGCGCTAAAAACTTCAGGGATTTAGCGTCGCGGTAACTTAGGTCTATCAGGTGAATGATATTCAAGTAGTTCAATTTATACGAAGCACTATCGCGATGGACGAGTATTGAGCGCCTTTTAAAATGACCTAATGTCAGGTGGTTCTATATCCATAAACAGGTGCAGATTGCCTCAACAGTCCATCAGCCAGTGGTCAGCACAGATCAACAAGTATTTGAAGTCTGGATATGCAGCAGGAAAATTGATGGTTGAGGGTTAGAAGGACCACACAGAGAAATGCACTAATGGTGGTATAAATTCCCTTGCCATCAGATTTGTACCTGGTTTGACAAAAACAATTTGCAAAGGTTTCAGTTTCTTATAAAACACATAGAAGTTACCATGCTAAGGAACTCATAGAAGGGCTGCATTACTTACTTCCATAGAAGACAATGTGATTGTTGCTATCATATCTTTATCGCTGAATGTAAATGGACTATTTTTGTGTATTATACTATTTTCTTTGACAATTGTAGGTAAATTTACTGTTATCTTATCTTTGGTGGTATGTAACATCTCTTCTCTCAATAGCTTTCTGTAGTCAATTGGACCATTATTAGGATCTAAAATGGTTAACACAAGTACAATTAACAAAATGTTACGTTTCAGCAAAATGTAATGCAAAGAAAAGTTTGGAAGATCTATTGTTCCATATCTAGGAAATGTAAAAAATAATTCTCATTTACTTTGCTTCTAACTATCATGAACAGTCATCCAAATTGATTTTGTGATGTTGCCTTGTTACATACTGTACCGATCTAGCCTAAAGTAAATGTATGGCAATGCAATCTAATTCACAATAAAATGAAAATTCATACTTACAAATAAAGTTAAACTCATTTTCAGTAGTACCATTGATATCAGCGGGTTCTTTACCACTCTCAAGAATTTTAAAAAGATGCATGCTATCCTTATTTGCACATGCTATGTAATTTTCACATAACAAAATTTGCAAAGGGTGGAAGGCTAACTCAATTGTCAGTGGCAACTCTTCAAAGTCTATGAATCTTAGTTTGGAGATATCGTGAACCTTCACTTGAAACGCATACAAGGTAACTGTTTTCTCTGAAAGTACCAAAAGGTTGCCTGATATCTGAAAACAATATCCTTATCAACCACAAGCGTAATAATAAAAAAATAAAACTAGCTTTGATGAAACAAATATAAAACTGCAAATTTAACGAAAAGTCAGCACATCTATTTCCATAACCAACCACTGCAAAATCAGAAACATCATGTCTTATTTCAATAAACCTTATACTCTGAACAGAGTAGAGTTACTCAGCTTTTGTTTGTTATCCACCAGCTGTCCATTGCTGGCTGTCTTTGGTCAGATGAATGAAAGCTATATTACTAGTCTGTACAATTTTGTCTCTTTCAAATTTACATCATGATATGAAAACAGTATGTGCTCAAAAACAAGTTCTATCTCACCTGACAACAATCGATAGCATTGGGATTCTTTTTCACAGGCACTTCTATCATTTCAAGACTGCTTAACTCTGACTGATTTGTAGTGGGTGTCACTCTACCAGCAATTCTTGCCCTCATAGGCTGCACCATTCCACATTCGGATGACCCAAGACTAACTCCGCTACTTGTCATTTTCGACTGTTGCAGGGTCGCAATGCTATCCCAGTTGATATACACTCTGACAAAATTAATCTCCTTATTCTGACGATTGAATTTGGTCTCAAGAGTAGCGACATAGTTGCCATTAATACAGTGAACTATCTGTATTACTTCGTCAACTGTAGGAAATGAGAAGAGTACATCTGATTCATTGTTCAAGTCCCTTACTTCTACACAGTTGCTCATAAGTGCTGAAAGCAGTCTATTTGGTGGGGCCACAGTGCAAGCTGTAGGTTGTTCAATGACTTGTACATGTTGATTTGCAAAGTGGTGCACAGATATCACCCGAACCATTTTGACTGCTTAAGGGACAAGATGAATAAATAGATCATCAAAAAGCAAGAGATAGTAACACACCTTAATTAGCTCCTAAATTACATTGTACTTGAAACAAGGTGTGTTTATGGTCCTTTCTCATCATTCATGATATCATATAGCATGACATGAAAACAAGGGAAGGGAGAAGGGACTAAAAATAGGTCTTCGATCGAGTATATGTCACAGCACAAAACATGAAGGTATTTCAAACATTAAGGGCGATAGCAAAGAAAATCCGGCGACTTTAATGTGTTCCTAGGTCACGGACACAATTTATCTGCAACCTCAGACCTCAAACAGACATCGGTCCACCAAAAGTCAACAAACCATAACCAATCCACGGCTTCATTCCGCCGAGAGGAAAATGCAGAGAAAAATCGAAAAACGACAAAAGCTGAGGGCATGACAACATTCCCCTCCCGTTGCCATGACTACGACGCAGTGTTGCCAGGTGGAGTCGACAATATTTTGGTAGAATTGAATGGAATTTTTCGGTAGTTTTTCGGTAGATTGGATACCGAAGAGTAAATGAAGGCATTTACTTAAAACAATTTTATTTAACTCAAAATATACTCTAAAACAGAAAGGCAAAACAAAAATAAACAGTTTATATCTCACTTTAGCGAACTAAAAATAAAGTATTCTTAATAAAAAAACAGAAAAAGTGTAAAAAATAAAAAATTTGTAAGTTATATTGCATAATCATTCTTCCGATTCATTTTTGTATAAATTTTTATCAGTCATATTATCTACTAATTTTGCTTTTCCAAATGGTCCATCAGCAGGAAATTATGCTCGGCCAAAAAAGCGCTGATACGAATTTCTCCTGGAAATAATAAATTAATCTATATAATCTCAAATCTTCTCAAATAGGTTAATTAATTTTATCTTCTTCATTTTCTAATTTCTTTGATGCACCTGCAACTGCAAATGACTGCTGTTTTGCTATGGTTTGCACTTTTTTATGAAATTGCCCATTTGCGTGTTTTAAAAGTGCATCTCTTCCACTTTTGATATTAATATCTATATCACAGAGCATGCATATCGCACTTTATTGCTTTTTTAAGCCAGCCTTGGAAATCTGGCAATTCTTCCCAGTCTTCCTTATAATGATGGGCACACGCACACGAAAAAAAGAATGACTGCAAGTCAGGCAATACTAATAGTGACCGAATTCGGAATTACTAAGTACACGAAGATGCGAAGAATCAGCGTATATAGCTCACCAATGCAAAGAGAATAAAAATATATCTGGTCTAGTACGAATAATAATAGTACTTTTGTCATTCTTTCTATCGCTATGCATCAGAAATATTTCTCTTATATAGGGAACAAAAATTATGCAATTGAAAGAAAAGTCTACTTTTCGGTAGATTTTGCTTTAAGATCGGTAGTTCGGTAGACCAGGACCAAAATCGGTAAATCTACCGAAAAATCGGTAGACTTGGTAACACTGCTACGACGTGACAGCATGACACATGTCACCATAGCCTTAGGTAGACGGATGACAAAAGCCAGAATACAGGTTCCATCACCAAACAAGTATTCAGGTACTCCATCTTTTCTCCTCTAACATCCCAACCACTATCTTACTACCTTTAAATCTAATAATAGAATAGCTACTTGCATCTGATTATTTTCAAACATTATAAACTTGGCGAGATTGTACCTGCCGCGACCCCCAACTATAAATCAAAGCTATAGAATAAAATTGTTGGGTTAGGGACCCTGCAAGAGTTTCTCTCTTGATATCCTTCCTTCTTTGCGCATTTTGACGTAACCGGTGCGTTTCGTTTGACTTTGACATTTTATGAGATACGGTGTGTTTAGATTAGGTTAAGTTGGTTTGAATTTTCACGTGTAGAAAATAAGCAAATAATGGATACAAAGTATAATATTGGCAACAATAACGCTCAGATGAATGGTATGAACAATAAAAACAAATTCCAAATAAGAGATAAACCTACACCGATATTATTCGGCAATAAAAATGGCCTGCCACCGAGTCCAAAACGGATGAAGCTGAACGGTAAAGAAAACAAGGCTACTATCCCAAATAATAAACCAAAATTGAGCATTCAAGAGCAGAGGAAAAAACTGCCAATCTTCGATAAAAGGAACAAGCTGATAGAACTTGTACAGAAACATAAAACTTTGATTATTTTGGGAGAAACTGGAAGTGGGAAAACAACACAGATTCCTCAATTTATCTACTCAGCTCAAATACATGAGAATGGAAAAATAGGCGTAACCCAGCCAAGAAGGGTAGCTGCGATCAGTATAGCGACAAGAGTTGCTGCAGAAATTGGGCAAGGGGTAAGCTTTAAGGAAACCATTAATATTAATCAGGTCATGTTTTCCTTTTCATTATAATTTGTATTTAAAAAATATTTACCTGTTGCCTCACTTTATGTTCCCACAGCATAAAAGAAATAGGACTTAGTTTAAAAAAGTTGATAGGAAACTATTGGAAGTATACTTTTTAGACTCGAGTTAATTGCAACTTCTATGCTTAGCTGTTTTAAAAGAATTAATTTTTTATATTTCAGTTATCCCAACTTTTTATAAGCATTCTAAGTCACTGTTTATCAACTTTGAATTTGTTTGAACAATGATGATTTACAATTACAGACACAAGTGGGGGAACTTGTTGGATATAGTGTGCGCTTCCAAGATGAAACTTCAAAGAAAACAAAAATTAAGTTTATGACGGATGGTATGCTCCTCAGAGAAGCTATATTTGATAGACAGCTTATGGAATACAATGTTATAATATTAGATGAAGCTCACGAGAGAACTATACATACTGACGTTCTTTTTGGTATTGTAAAGAAAGCTCAAAAACTTAGGGAAAACAGGGACTTACCTCCACTCAAGGTACTGTACGCTGTAAATGAGGTATTTTCAAGTAATTACATGATATCATTTTAACCTGTGATCAAGAAATGTTAAAAAAAAGAGTTTCATCATTAGCAAAAAAAATAGCATTTTCACTCTTACATTAGCAGTTTGATTTGAAAACTATGTTCTTTCCATACTTGAAATAAAAATTAATTTCTGTTGGGTGATTCCTCTAGCTGGAAAACGAGAAGATTTAAATGCATTCTCTTTCAACATACTTAGAGATGAGTTTTTGCAAGTAAAAAAATGGGTAAAAACTGCAACTTTATCTAAGTGGAAAGTTTTTTTAGTTCAATGACAACACTAGCAGTAGGTGTTCTATTTGAAGTTGAATTTCCCAATAGCTTTTCCTTATATTGTCTGTCCCATTTGTAGATTATAATAATGTCTGCAACAATGGATGTAGACCACTTTTCACAGTATTTTAATAATTGCCAAGCTGTATATATAGAAGGTAGAACATACCCAGTCTCTCTTCACTATACTGTGAAACCTCATGATGATTATGAAGCTGCCTGTGTTGCTACTTTTTTCAAGATTCACAAAGATGCTCCCCCAGAGTAAGTATGTTTCTTCTATATAAATTAGCCCAACTTTAAAAGATGGTTTACTTGTAAATAGGGATTTGTATTTTCTGAAAAACAGGAGAGACCATATTTTTAATTTGATTTTCAATAATCTTCAAAATGTATGTCTTCATGCTCATCTAGAGAAAAATTAATTATGTAACAAGGAATTCTAATTTATAATGATTTGTTAAAAAAAATATAAATAAATATGGTCACTATTTACTTGAATACAGGGTTTGTCCAGAAAGTAATAGGACTGAGTCGATTTAAAAATATTCATTGAGCCAATCATTAATGAATATGAATAACCCCTACAAGTTTGATCCCTTAGTTCTGAAACACCCTGTACCCTGTTCAATTTGAAAAAAAAACATTCAATACGAAACAGTGAAAACACTATGATTTGACGTCATACAAATTGTAAACAAAGAAACATCATCCATATGTCACTCGTGGACTAAAGTTGTCTTCTTTAAATGTTTCTTAAAAAACTCCTAATCAGCGTAAAAAGTTATCGGTTTCTCGTTTTATTGAAAAAACAATCATGGACTTTGGATTCGTGACTTCTATGTTAGTACACTGCATCTGATATGATGATAGACATGAAAAGAAAGAATGAGTTATATATTTACATAATGTTTCTGTTCAGAATGTATTATTTCTCACGTGTATCCATTATGGTAAAATAACAGCTGATTATCTAGTAATATTACAAAATTCGCCATAACGAAAAACATAATTCTGACGGATCCGTTAAGTAGACAGAGCTGTATTTTGTTTTAGTTTTTTGTGCGCAACAGATTCATTTTATACTTGCTAACAACTCTTTTATTAAGAAAAGTTGATTTGCATAAAAAAAACGCTAAAAGCAAGTTTTTAGATTCATTATTGACAACGTTACAGACTAATACAAAGGTGTCACTTCTACTTTTTTTTTCTCTTTTTTTGTCACTTTGGAATGAATTGGTTAGAATTGTATTATCCGTAGACGGCTATAAAAAATGTGCTCTCCATTGTGTTTTGTCACTGGGTCAGTACTTTGATCAGTCCTAGACTGTTTGTTGGTCGATTTTGCAGTTAGTGTAATTTGTGGTTTTTGCCTATTTTGTATCCTATGTAATTTTTTTCAACTGCAAATAAACGCTATTATTATTACTTGCTGCTCATCTCAGTAGACATCAAAATGTGATGGATACTCGTGAAATAGGGTTTATGCTCCAAGCAATACACAGTATATATAATACAATATTTGTTTCCCTGGGCACTCCAATCCACAGCATTCTTAGGTCTTTGTGGATGTCTTTTTACATACTCTGACGATACAATAACTATAATTATTATATTTTTATATAATATTTTATATATAAAATATTATTCTTCAATGAGGGAAGATGGATTTTACATTTCAGTTGTATGCTAGATTCATACAGGCTTGAACTTTGAAAACTCTCCTTTTTCAGTCATGATGTTTTAATTTTCCTGACTGGCCAAGAAGAAATCGAGACGTGTGCCAACAGAATTCGAACATTATCCAAGCAACCAGACGTGATAGGACCTCCGTTGAAGATATACACATTGTACGCGGCTCAGTCGCACTCTCAACAAATGTCCATATTCCAACCATCTCCTGCTAATACCAGGAAGGTCATTATCAGTACGAATATCGCTGAAACCAGTGTTACAATCAGCGGAATCAAATATGTGATAGATAGCGGAATGGTCAAAGTCAGGTAATGATGATAGTCCAATCCATAACAAGCTGAACTACACTACTTTAGGAATATATACAATACTTACCTAAGTTTTCCAGATTTTATCCCGGTCCGCTGGAATGGAAAATTGTTTGACACTTGTGCTATTTCTCCCCTTTTCACAAAACCAATAAAAAACATCCCAAGAGGTAGACAAATTCGGTAAAAAATGAACGTAATGTTATTCAAAATAAACTACTTTCCAAAGTAATCTCTGACTGACTGAGTTCCTGTGTCATTTAATTTTGTTAGTGTATTCCAGGATTACAAGTATCTGTGTTAAAAGGCACAACAAATAACCCATATACAATTATATCCACGAAATCATTTTAGACTGCATCCATAAGCCATGATTGTAAAAACAGAAGTTCTCGATTTTTCTCTGAGGTATAATCATTTTTATCCACTGCTTATGATGTGAAATAGCACAACCCTCAAATCATCTTCATTTTCAGCGCTCTCGTACAAAATCTGAAAAAGGTGTAAGTATTGCATTCCTATTTCAACAGTACATTTCCTCAGCTTTCATTCTCTGGATGAACGTTTCTAAAAATTCCCAATTTAAATATAAAGAAACTAAAAATATCTTCACATTTATGTTATATTATTTTTAGACATCAATTGTTGTGTTAGGATTGATGATTTATCTTACTATCAATTATTAAAATACAAAATTCAGCTTGTTATAAAAGTATTTAATATATTCTACTTGCGAAGTGCTTCGTAATTTTGAGATTATTGAATTTATATTCACGGGATATTTTACAAATGTGTAATTTTCGTTGTAGAACATTCCATCCAACGACGGGTCTAGAAACGTTGAAAGTACAAAGAATATCCCAAGAGCAGGCTTGGCAAAGAACTGGAAGAGCTGGTAGAGACTCAGAAGGACATTGTTACCGATTATATACTAGATCTCAGTTTGAATTGATGCGAAAAGCTACAATTCCGGAGATACAGAGGGCGAATTTATGTACTGTATCACTTCAGTTACTGTCTTTGGGTAATAAAAAAAACATCACTACCTCTATCGATTAAAAACAATTTTAGACAATCCTTTTAAAATGGTTTTCTACCTTATACAATGCCGTGTTTAAACTTTGGTAAAAACCGTTCGTTTTGAAAAAGGAGCTAAATTTCAATTAGCTTTTATATGAAAAAAAAATCTGCTTACTTGTTGATTTGATGTTGATGAACAAATGAACTGAGATTTTGATCTGTACTTTGAAAAAGGCGTCACATACAGCGCAACGGCAGTCCGCCTTTCTGGACGCTGACCAAGCAGATTGAAAGGAACTTCTAGCCGAGTAGCCTTCAGTAAAAAGTACACGTTTACACATGTTGATTTCATTTAGCCAGAAAGACATAGAGTTCTATCAACATCAAAGCCACAGGATAAGTTTCAGAGGTTACATTAACATTACTATTGTTTTAGGATTCCATTCGATGCATTTCAATTTCATGGATAAACCTCCGAAAGAATCGATAACAGCCGCATCCGAACACCTAGTGCTTCTAGGTGCCGTCGAAAATATCGCATCGGTTGTCCTGACGCCGATTGGAAAAAAGATGAACAAGTTTCCTATTGATCCTCATTTCTCCAAGATCATCCTGTCCGCTTCAGAGTTCGGGTGCCTCGAAGAAGCGCTAATAGTCGTCGCACTGATGAGTGCCGAGTCGATACTGATTACCCCACAAAGCAAACGGGAACAGGCGCAGCAAGTAAGGCAGAAGTTTCACTCAGCGTATGGGGATCTAGTGACGCTCTTGAATATAGTTAGAGAGGTAAATATTACTAAACAATGTTTTGCAAACCAAACGCGGCAAGACAACAATTTTCAAATTTATTGATGAAGTATTGTTACAGTTTCTTTTTATGTTCGACTAAACAAAGGGTAGTTTGCTTATATAATTTTCAAATTAAATTTTATAAATAATCGGTAAACTTTAGACTTTAGAGCATAAACAGACCTTCAACTTTATTTTTTAAGAATTAACATCGTTAAACAATTAAGGTAAATACGGGTCTTTTTAGCAATATAAGAAATGTTTTTAACTATTGCAATAACAATTGTAAATGGCTAAAAATTTGTGAGAATGAGTGCATTATTAGTGTTAATATGTGTGCCAAATTTCAGTCTGATCGGATTAACAGTTTATGTAAAAAGCTAATTGTTTATCCCAGAGACGAATGATTTAAACATCTGTTCCTGCCCAAAACATGGTTCTAGCACATTTTATAGAAGTGAAATGGATTCTTGAAGGTTTCCGCTTTAAGAATTTATGCACAAAAATATTATTTATTTTAAAATTGTTATTAAAAATGGTGTTAAAAAAAATCATTTTTATCGTTATAAACATTTACAATAATTCCGTTATTTTTCAATATAATTTATTTCAACAAGTTAATAGGTGATTAAAAAATGCATATTTTAAAAAACTATGAGCAATATAGGAGCCAAGAATTTTTTTTAATCATATCTCTTTTATAAACATTAATCGATATTATGATCCTATTTATAATTTTACTATAAGTTCAAAGGTCTTTAAGAAATAGAGGTGGTGGGGAATCAGCTCTAGCTCGATTTATTCTTTGAAATTGAGTCATCGAATCAGAGCACGCTGTAAAATTTTGCTAATTCGTCGAAATACTGACATCTAGCACATTTTCATTTTCCTGGAAAATCTGGAAAACCCGGGAAACTTAACACGTGGTATTCTTCAAAATTAAATTTCTATGAAATAATAAATTAACAATAAATCATTTACTTTTACTCTAACTCTAATAAACCAATTTATATTTCACAATAAAATTATTTAAACAATTTATAATTCAGTTATTTGGTATACTCTTAACAAAATACACTAATAAATTGTAAAAAATATTGATTCACGTTTGTCTTTCGTTTATATTTATTTTATTTGCATTCTTTGAGTATTAATATATGGGGTTGTCCAAAAAGGACTCAGGAAAGTAAACGCATATTAAAACAAGAAAGATTGATATTCAAATCAAGTTGGGTACTTTATTTTGAAGGTTCATTTATACCATTTATGTATGAAAAATAATATCGCTCAAATGTTCACCACGACTGGATTTACAGACGTCCACGCGATGGTCGAAATTTTCAATGACATTTTCGTTCGCCCAGATGCGGCAGTTTTACTTGTTTACCGTCCCATTCAAAGTGAAATGCGCTTCGTCGCTGAACATGATTTTTGATGAAAAATTGGCATCAATTTGGCGGTGTTCAAGGAGCCAATCTGAGAACGTTCGGCGCGAAAAATGGTCGGCCCGACGCAGCTCTTGCGTCAATTGGATCTTGTAGGCGTGTACATTCAAATCCTTGTGGAGAATGCGGAGCAAACTGGTTCTCGAAATGCCCAATTCTTGGGATCGACGCGTTGTTGATTGTTTCGGATCGTCTCTCACACTCACCTTCACAACAGCAATATTTTCCGGTGTGCGAACGCTTCTTGACCGGCCAGAGCCTGGCAGATTTGCCACAGAACCTGTTGCCTCGAATTTACGCACCAGACGACCGATGGTTGTTTCGTTTGGGCGGTTGTTGCGACCGAAATGTTCACGAAGCGCGCGAAACGTGTTTTCTATTTTTGCACCATTTTTGTAGTGCTCTTGAATAACTTTAATGCGGTCTTCAATCGAATACTCCATAGCGATCAATGGTAAACATTCAACTAACAAAATGACATGTCGGTGACAGAAAACAAAGATGGCGTCTATGTCAAATTGATGTTTACTTTCCTGCGTCCCTGTTGGACAACCCTTTATAATGTATTTTTTTATTTTAATATTTTATTATTTGATTGATCTTGATCCTCCATTCTAAATCTTTTATTTGGTCGCTCTACTTCTTCTTCAATATCTGTATGACTCATTTGTTCAAATGAGTCGTCGATTTTCTCAGTCTGCTCTTCATCATCGTCAAATCCAATGACAGCAAGGTTGTAGCATTTTGTGTCATCATCACCATCAATACAATTTATGCACAAAGGTGTGCAATTTAATCCATGCTTTTTGGAACTACACCTACCGTTTGGCAACCAGTAGTACATTTGTAGAAATTTGTTCAATAGTATCGTCTAGTATTAAAATTTCCGTAGTACAGATCTACTTGGTTGGATCTAGTTTATTGCCTAACCATGTCTATAACTGGTAATATACCCGTAGAATGTTTCTTTCAATATTCGTTTTTTAACCATCTATCCAGATCAACTTTTTAAAATAAATTATCATATATATTTATTCATTGATAAATTATGACATACTTGTAATGGACATAAGTTTGGATCACCGTCATCAATCGTCTTCACTATTTGATTTACACTGTCTATAAAATAAGGGTTCATTCTTTCTGCTATAATTAATTTTTCTGTCACTACCCCATCTTCGAAACGCGTTTTAGATAATTCAGTCTTTCCAGTAGAAGAAACAATATTCCACATCATTTTAGAATTATTTTTATTTCTATCGATCTTCCTATTATAGTATTTTTTTCTTTTCCCTCCTGAGAACTGCTACACACTCATTTCTTGATTTTGTATATTGTTTCCAATCATTTTCACTTTGGGTTACTAAACATTTTCTGTATATTTAATTATATATTATAATTTTGTGAAATCAATTGCTGTAATTTCTCTCATTTTATTTTCATTAAATATATTTTCCACTTAGAAATATATCCATGAGTGATCGCTTATCTTTGGGGTATGCTTAACTTCAGCGATTAGATTTTATTATTTTTCGGGCGCATAAGACTTACATTTTTTCTCAGACATCGGATATTTTTTCATTTCCGTTTTTTTTTTTTGCTTTACAGTTTAACAGTGTAGCACAGAACAATAGAAAAGCCTGGTGTCATGAACATTTTATTAACATGAAGAACATACTGCATGTGAAAGAGATAAAGGATCAGCTTGAAGAGATATGTTGCAAATGTGGTCTAAGCATAAACTCGTGTGGTGGTCAGCTGGACCAGTTACGTAAATGCTTAATAACCGGATTATTTACAAATGTTGCTGAATTGTATAGGGATAAACAATACATTACTGTAAGTATATATGAATAGTTTTTATAAATAATCTATCTTCATACTGAAGGGTTCCAAATTACATTGCTGCATGAACGTGATAAAGATTATTTTATGGTGTTTGCAATATACAGCAGACGCTCGATAATGTAAACTAATTTAATCCAAGTGTGGTTCACATTATCGAAATGTTTACATTAGCGAACGTGATTTATATAATATTTGATTTATTAAAAGAAACGTTTAATAAATACTATTTATAACAAAATAAACAAATATTCTAACAGCGATAAGTATTTTTTAATTAGAAGAAAAATAATTAACATTTTTTGTCTGCGTAAATTTGCGCTTAGCATTCTCTTTCAATGCCTGCGCCCGTAATTTACGAAGAACTAAAATATCCGTGTATGAAACTTCTTTTCTTTCAGCCCAATCTAAAGCTTGGTTAAAAACTTGTATAGCTTGCGCGTCAGTCACTACACTTCTGACTTAAATGGGATCGTTCTCATCATCCTCACTGTCCATATCCTCCTTATCAGCATCATTCGTCTGCTTATCTTTGTTCCATAAATTAATATCATCAGGAGTACAAACAATGTTGGGATTCACTGTTTTCAATAAATCAACAACATCCAATGACACACTAATAACATTCATTATTGGATCGCAAACGTTCTCTAATTACGCTTAAGGGGACATCGTCTTCTTCATCATCTTCATTATTGGTACAAAAGAGATTTTTCCAACATTTTTGAATAGTTTGCTGCTTAAGTTCATTCCAGGCCATTTGTAAATTTAAAACAGCTTCTCGTAATGTTACTTTTTTTAAAGCCTCAGATAAGTTTTCAGGATTCTTTGATAAGACAGACGAAAGTAGAAACTTCCTATAGTATAGTTTGGTGAGTCTTATTATATTCTGGCCCATCGGTTGAATTAACGGTGTTACGTTGGGCGGCATGTACATGACGAAAATTGACCCATCCCTGCTCCTCAGTTGTTGCTCGGGAGGATGACTTGGTGCATTATCCAATAGTAACAACGCTTTTATTGGAAGCTTCTGTTGTTTTAGGAAACCTTTTACCTACAAATTGAAAACACATCTTCAAATTATGAATAGAGCATTTGTGATAATTGATTGTCATACCTGAGGGACAAAGCACCTGTGGAACCATTTCAGGAATATACTGCTAGTCATCCAAGCGGTTTTTGAACAGTCATAATCAACAGGGATATTAACATTTTTAAATGAGCGCGGATTTTTTACTTTCCCAATTACCAGTGGCTTTATTTTGTGTGAACCATTAGCATTAGTGCAGGCTAGAAACGTTATTCGTTGTTTCTCCGGCTTTCTTCCCGGGGCAGATTTTTCAAATGATGCAGCATAGGTTTTCTCTGGTAACATTTTCCAATAAAGGCCACTTTCATCTGCGTTGTAAATTTGTTCCATTCTTAAATCTAGCTCGGTAATTGTTTTCATCAATTTTTCTTTGAATGGTTGCACTAATTGTGGTTGTGCTGATAATTTTTCACCAGATATAGACAGCAGTCGAATTCCATATCTTGTTTTGAATCGTTGTAGCCAGCCATCACTAGCTACGAAATGTTCAGTGTCTTTCAGTTTTTCATTTAACAGTCTCCTTCTGTTTAAGTACTTTGCCACTAACTGAGACATGATTTTCCCGTTGTGTTAAAAACCACTTATACAGGGAATTTTCCATTTTAGGTGCCTTCGCATTTTTTTAAGTTTTTCTTTTTCCCGGACCTCCAAATGTATTGCACGTTCTTTGTAAAATTTGAGTTTTCATACGCTTAATTTTACAGATTGTTGCTTTCGATACTCCATATTTTTTTTGCTAACTGTGTCACTCCCGCACCTAGTGCAACTTCGTCTATGATTTTCACTTTCTCACTCAACTTTAAACACTTTCTTTTATAGGATGTGGATGCCATAGTCGTAAAATATATTAACGCGTGCAATGTATTCACTTAAGTTCAAAAATGAAATACATACGTACGTATAAACGTATCCTAAACGATCATACGATTGACCGAGTTTGTCGTATTTTATCGCAGAGGTGAATCCCCTACACTCTACATCATAAATCGGGGACATAAATCATCGAGGCTTCAGCATTTTACCGTCGCGCTGTTTCCGTGCGCCGAGAGTTGTTTACGTTATCGAGCGTACACATTGTTTACGTTATCGCGCGTTCCGTTTGATCCCATAGAACGAAGTTTGTGTTTACATTAGCGCAATTTTTTATTATCCCGTGTTTACGTTATCGAGCGTCTGCTGTACTTTTAATTCAGAATATGACATTCACAATGTGAAAAAACATTCATTTATGATAACATCCAAAAAATATATCTTTTAT
Organism: Acanthoscelides obtectus; assembly: GCA_963669975.1. Taxonomy (NCBI): domain Eukaryota; kingdom Metazoa; phylum Arthropoda; class Insecta; order Coleoptera; family Chrysomelidae; genus Acanthoscelides; species Acanthoscelides obtectus. The sequence goes on from CAVLJG010000010.1 coordinate 15,939,588, forward strand.
CATGTAACATTCTACTACAATATTACATTGTTTATCGGGTTGTCTGATTTGCAGCTAGATAAACGAAACACGGTTCAAATTCATCCTAGCTCAGTTCTACATGGACAGCTGCCGCATTTAGTTATATTCACAGAAGTCGTTCAGACGAATAAGTGCTATATCAGAGGACTGACGACTATTGAGAGTAAATGGATACAGGACATCGTGCCCGAATATGTGAAAAGCAAGAATATTAAAATTAGTTGATATCTCAAACCTATTTGAAATGGTGCATTTGCAACTGGGTATTGTTTTAGGTTTTATGATTTGTTACTAGTGTCACCTGAAAAGGAATCCTTCTGACATATTACAGGTATTTCTGTGATTGTAAGATTATATAAAAATATGTTAGTAATTCACTTTTCAAAAAGATGATAAACATGCATAATTTAGAGCATTTTTAGATATATGGACTGTTCTTTTTGATAATAAACTGTGATCTTTAAAACACTGTATTAGTCCTCACATGTCGTTTACAGCCTAATATCTTCCTTATTAGCCCTGAGTAAAAACATGACCCCCAAAAAGTATTTATTCTGTGGTTACAAGGTGAAGACGCCGATAAAAGTCGTAGTATGTTGATTCACGGAAAATGGTACAAGTTGAACTGAACTCAAGTTTTCTCAAAAATTAACTTGTTGTCAATATTATCTTCTCACTACCTCGAGTGTCCCTTTTAACGTTATTATTTTTGAACTGCCAGTGTGTGGTGCGAGATCAGAGTGGTAAAAATAATATACACTGAAAACAGAATTTGTCTGACGCGGCTTGAGTTCAATGTGTACGACATCGTTTCTGAACCTGTGGGGCGCGCCCCCCTAGGGGCGTAAAAAATAATAATTACTAGTGACTCCCTTGGATCTGCCTTGCCTACCAAAGCTTGTCGGAACAAGGTTCAATATTTGAAATAGACACGCTGAGTTATTTTTGTATATTTAGCTGCGATCTATATTTGGTCTTCAAAGCAGCCACTGCCGAAAATCCTGTTTCGCCAAGGTAGGATGTTGAGAATGGTAGTAGTATACGAAACGCTCTTGTTTTCAGTGCCGAAAACTCATCGTTCACGCCTGCCCAAAATTCAAAGAGGGATTTATTATTACTGTTTTTTGATTTCGGCGTTTGCAAAGTCTATGAAGATTTCTTCTTCGGCAGTTGAGAGCCCTTCGGGAGTAGAGTTACTCGTAACTAAGTTTTAATTTGTCGTCGACAAGAAAATATTTTTTTAAAATTCTTTGTCAGCATCGCTAAATGATTTTCAATGGTTCTGAAAACAAGTTTCATGTGTTGTTCTTCAACCTTGTAAGTTTTAATACATTCATCCACATTTTCAAACTCTCCCAGATTTTTTTGCTTTGAATTTATGCTCCACAATTCCAATTTTCTACAAAAAGCGTTAACTTTATCACTCGTATCCAATATATTATGTGTATTTGCTCCTTGGAGCTGAAGGTGAAAATAATTTTTGAAAATTGAGTCGCGAATCGTGAAAGGTTGAGAAACGCTGCTCTAATGCACAAATAATAGTTTTAGTTTGAGCTTTAACATTTTTCAATTGTGTCGAATCTGTTTAGGATCGATTCCGGATCGGTCCTAACGGCGCTTGATTTTAGGTCGAAACGAAAGGTCAGTTTCGCCACAAATTCTGCAACATTGCATCATTGGTTCGTTTGAAAACACCGCATTTCTTACATTGCACGGCAAGATTTCCACCTCCATGATCACAGATGCGCGATTTTGGTCAGTACCCATTAGGGAGACACTTCTCTCTTGTACACATTGAACTCGAGCCATTTAGTTTTCCCTGTATACCTTATCTGCAAATGATGTGTCGCTAATGATATACCAGAAAGATTGAATAAATGGTAGGGGTAGGCGGTCTCTGACTGTCGTACGCGGAGGTACCACCCGGCGGATTTCTTAGGTGGGGCCAGAATGTATATGTTTCTCCTGAATCCCCCTATAGCCCCACGGTACCCCATGGGTGTTTAGGCCTTTGTGGTAGCTGGAGTATATAAAAAAAAATGTATCACGTAAAAAAGCACAGATCCTGTATTTAATTTTCACAGTAATATGTAATGGAAGATTGTCATATTTATAGCCATACATTTTAAAACGTGAAGGACTAATACAGCACATTCAGTTAATTGACATTTTTTTGACACTATGTAAGCAATGTTGATGAGCATTTTATTTATTTGATATTTGTTGTCATTGGACCTCAGTAGTGTAAGATTGAATTATATTTTCACTCAACATGTCTTTTTACTCATTATACCATTGTACAAATTAATATACTACCTTGTAAGTGACTAAAAACAAATTGTTGTCAGAGTTGAATAACACTACAGAATAAAGAACAAGTTTTAATTGGATCAAGTTGTCATAATAAGAAAAAGTTGCTTACTCTATCCCTAAAGCTAAAATATATATACAAAATGTACAAACGATTCCTAAATATTTATTCAAGTAAGTGTACCATAAAAATTATGTTGAAATATCCAAATAAATAAAACAGATCCAATGAATACTGATTTACTTCCTCTTGTTCTGGCCTCCACCTCCTGCTAGAATGGTAGCAATTCTGATGAATATGTTCAAAGTGTCCAAATAGATGGAAATGGACCTAAAAAAATATTTGTGTCAATCTGAGAATGTATCAAGATATTGTAGTCTAATCATATTAGACGAAAAAAACCCTGGTTTGCGAAATGACTGTAAAGACTGGTTTTATTGCTGCAAGTTGTTTTTGTGGGAAAACTTTTTATTCGACAACAAAGAATGAGAAAACATGTTTTTCGCATAAGAATAACACTTATCTTTCGGAATTGTTTGTGATTCATATCGGCCAGGTAAACATGTGTATTTTGCTATTAAATGCTCTTTGAACGATCCCTGTATATTGCTCAATAAACTAGTAGTGATGGCCGCAAAACAGGCTGTGTTTTGGGATAAACAATTAGAAATTCTCAAAACTACTTGACCAATATAATCCAATTTTGTTTGTATTATTTAGAAGTTTGAATCCTACGGATTTGAGGAATTTCAAGTAGTTACGTGAAAATCGTAGGGTTACCAACAAGAGCCAAAAACCTGCATTATGCCTCGTTTTTCGGCCATAACATTTTTGCTATTAGTCAGATCTTTTCACATGTGGTCTAATTTTGTAGGTCTCACAAATACCTAAAAATCTTATATGAAAAATTTTTTCGTTCCTGCCAACACTTTTGATTGAATCTCAAAAAACACGTTTTCTCATTCTTTGTTGTTGTTTTCCCGCAAAAATTGGTGTACCCATGTTTTAAATACCCCCTAGAACCCAGAACGACTTCCATCAATAAAACTAGACTTTACAATTATTTCAGAGAAATTTGCTAATATGATTAGACTATTAAGAATTTCTTCCATTAAGGTACGTTTCTATTACAACAAATTCAGGGTCTTTCAGAAAGACGTGACAATATTTTTATTTCTCTTAAGGATTTTTTGTCAGATTACTCGTTTTGGACATGTTTAGGTTTGAACATTTGAGGTAAAATCCTAAATTATGCTTATAAAAATGTTTAGCCTTCTCTATTCTGAAAAGATCGTGATGCTTTATGTTATAAACACTATACGGCACGAGAAGGAATCTATGGAACCTCATTACAACATATTTAAACCTTTCCCATGCGCTCCACTGGTTTTGCAGGCTTATTCATTTTTGTTTATATTGTATGAAAAGGAAATTGAGTATTTGGTCATCCTCCTCATACTTCGTGTCCGAGGTTGCTAACGATTTGAGATTTTTTTTTGAGCTCACTTCATCCCAAATGCTAAAGAATTTTGAGAAAGAAAGGCAGATAATTCCAGAAGTAAAATAAGAATTTTGCTCAAAATGATTGGTGCCACAATTAGTAGTTGTAGTTTTAGGCAAACAGAAGAATCTAACATGGGTAGTACCAGAAGTACACCACGAAAATCAGTGGCGTGCATATACAAGGTTTAATGAGGGGAGGCTAAACCTTATTGTTCAACATGCATCAAACATCTGTGCCTGCAACTTGTTTAAATAGAAACGACCCTTAAGAGTATAAAAAAACTAGCCTAAACCAGTGCTTTCAAAGAAAATTGTGCAATGAAATCTGTGTATGACACAATATGAAAGGAGGAGGGCCATCAGGCCGGTTTTCGCCCCACCACAATTTTGAGCAAAAAATGGCGTCAAGTAGGTTGACCACGCAGTCCTGCCAGCAGTTCATAAAGGATTAGATTCGGCTCAAGTTAGTCCCTTTGGGCTAAAATATGTATAACAAAAAAATCTGTCAAGTCAACCAAACATCAAGCCCATATACAATTAGTACATACTCCATAGTTTAACTAGTACTGTCCTGATAGCAGTGATGTGCTAACAGGGGACATTGGGTCGAGTATTGCAAATTTTGCCTCAAGCCCTTTTTGAAATAGTGCTTGAAAAGTGGCGTGTTGAATACCATTCAAGTCAAAAAAAGTTGGAGAACTTGTGGGACCACGTTCTGATTATAGTGCATAAGAAATGGGCTAAGAGTATAAAGTGTGCGAGTTCCCTTTTGAAAAATTTTTTCTCCATATCTCCGACACTGGTTTTTATGCAGTTTTAATTAAAAGACATACTAAATATATTTGCACATTCAAGAAATGTTTTTTTGCCATATATCCCTTCTTTTTTTCAAAAATACTATGTAGGTCAAATGCCTCCTTTTTCCGCATTTTCATTGTATACAGTCCAATAAACAAAGGGTGCATTATAAGATGTTCCAAAATCAATCAAGTGCACACATAAATTACTTGGTTACCAAATAATTACACAAATGAAAATATACTTACGCATTGATAGGATCGTATGGCTTGACTCCATACAATCCTGGAGAAGTAGGATACCTCTCAGCCTGCGCAATGATCCTTTGTGTATCATGTAACAGGAAAGCAGAGAAGAGCAGCAATCCACCATACAAACTGATTGAGTACAATCCAGCACCAAGTGCTGTTGTAGGAGGCAGGAACATTGACCCAATGGAAGAGACAAACACTACTCCCAATCCCATGGCCAAGGGGCCACCCATGTAGAGGAACTGCTCGCTAGGGGCACACACTGCAATTGTGCTGAGCCCTCCCACCACTCCAGCTGTATACCAGGCAGCCCTAATGAGAAGTGGCCCTCCTAGGAAACACATGGGAGCTAGTATAGCACCCATTGTGCCTGCGTGAAGGATCCAAGCAAGTTGCTTGGCACCAAAGCCTTCCTTATACTCCAAGCTTTGGCAAAGGATGCCTGTACCCATTATAGCACCTAAGCTGATCACCATACCCTGCAAATAGAAATATATACTAAATGTAACAAATACAATAAAAACTACTTCAAGTCAAAGGAGCAAGTTGGATCAAGAAAATCCAATAAGACCTACACTGCCGTCATAGGCCAGAAGATCGTATCTGCTAATTTCACACTTTACAGGAGCGATGAGAACGTGTTGTAACGGTTTAAGGAAAAAGAATGCTTTTGGTTTGTACCCGGTTAAAATTGATAATACCTTCTAAAGAACTCATTCATTTTACTGAGGAGGCCTATCTATAAATAAAAAAGCATATACTTTTACTTCAGAATTGTCTGAGCTGCTGTTTTTTAATTAATAACATGGTAAGTACTATGCTATGTTGTTTATCGCAGGTTCAGCATATATAATCTTTATGAAACCTATAAAAAATGTTAACAGTATCCTTACAAATCTACTAAATGACCGTCGATAAGTAATTAAAAATATGAATTTGGTGTGATTAAGTGTATGTCTTAAAGAATCTGCTACTGCAACTGCTTTAGTTGTAAACTGAAATACAGTATCTGTAAGCAAGAATACAGTAAATACAGCAACTACTATGTTTTAATTTTTTGTTGTGCAGATTCTAATTTAAGTGTTTATCAAAACATATATTGTATCTTATTATCGAAATATGCTTCTCCTAAGTGCCTTTCATGTCATAATGACAATATCTCGGTTTTATAGCTTTGTGATGCCAATATTTAAAAACCAGAGGATAATAATGAAATATGTAGTTAATTACAGAAGTGTGTGTTAACAGTCCAGCTGTTCTAAAAATTTTAAATAGCCTCATTTATGATCATATTTATTTTTACAGCAAGGAATTGCTAGTGAACAACATAGTTTCAGTCTCGGTAAATCTACTGTGACCAACTTGCTGTTGTTTGAGTGCCTTAGAAAGAGGGCATTAGAATGATTATACACAGACTTTTCCAATGCATTCGACAGAGTTAACCACAGTATCTTGCTGAAAAAATTGATCCTCTTTGGATTTTCTTTCTGATAGATTTTAGTAGGTGTGGATAGGCAATGCCATTATATCAGTGTTTCCTCTGAGGTGACGTTACTGTTCTTGATTACTCATTAATATTTTTATAAATGACATTTCAGTTTGTTTTGAGAATTTTTGTTGTTCATGGCTGATTTAAAATATCATCAGGTTGGTTCTGAGCAGGATTTTGTTGCAAAATCACTTGAATAGACAAGTGATTTGTGTGTTCATTATTTATCCTTAAATATTGGTTAATGTAAATAATTACATTAGTTTTTACAAAAGGCAAAAAAAGGTATACTCTTCTTACACTATGGAAAACAATAACCTTAAATATAGCAATGTCATAAAATATCTTAATCTTTTTGATGAACAACAAAGTTTCAACACACATATAAACACTATTTTACTTAAGGCTTCTAAAGTCTTTGGTTTTGTGTTACTTAATCATAGGGAGTTATCTATAAAAACTTGTAAAAAATTATATGTTACTTGTGAGGTCTTTATAGGAATATGGATCAATGATCTGGTCTCCCTATTATATGAATGATTATTTAGCCCTCGAAAGAGTGTAGAATATATCTATTAGGTTTTGTGTCTCTATAAGCTTCATATAAGGATTCCTGATGAATATACATATGATCATGCATTGAATGCATATATTGAACACGAAGAGTCCAGGTCAAAAGCATATTCACAATGATTTATTGTATGTGTTTATGCTTTTGAATGGCCAGATGCTGTGTCCTGAGCTCCTTAACGAAATCTCATTTTATGTTCAATCACTTAATATGAGAATAAACCACTTATTTACATCATCACAGCACAAATTATGCACTGAATCTTACAAATTCTAAGGGTCTCGAAATATTAGGCTTTTCTTTGTCTTGATTTAAAGACAGTAGATTTTTTATTTGTTGTTGACTAAAATTAAACTCAAGTTTGTTATTGGTTAGGTATTATTATATTTGAATTTTATATTTTTGTGTGTGTAATGGGGTTGATCCAACATAAATAAACAAACTATAGTACTATAAAGTTTTATAATTATTTAAAAAAAAAGATAAGGGTAGTTAGAAGTTTTAATAATTTTCAATGCCCTAAAATAGGATGAGGTAAACATTATTAGGAGAAAATATTTACCATGATTCCATTCCTTGTGACTAGACTCATAATTGCAGGTGATCTGATAGCTGCCATAGCACTGGCTGCTGTGATTGCAATTGATCCACCAAAATACAAGTATGTGCTCTTTATACGGTCTTTAACATACTGAGGCCACAAGCTGTAAAAGAAAATTCACAATGATATTTTTGAGACAATTTCAGTGATGTAAAATGATGGTGCTATGAATACGTACTTCAAGTTAGAAGGTTCAATACACTTCTTGAACAAAGGCTGTATAACATCATTTTACTGAAAATTATACCACAAACAATATATAAAAAGATAAAAATGCAGGTAACAACTACTCAGCTATAAAATGAAAAGTAAACAAATGTGATGTAATGCAATTAACTACTTTATGGACTATCTAGGATGTCACATGTTAATGAGGGAATCCGTGACTAATACTATGTAACAAATTTAAATATTTGTATATTACATAATAGCAATAGGGGTGCAGAGATGGAAGAACAAAGCAGTCGATAAGGGGAAATGGAAGAATCTCACTTGCCAAGCCATGGGCCTAGTAGGCCTTTAGGGCTTCTACATATTATATATAATTATTAAAGAAATTTAAAATATGTTACGAAAAGATTATATCTTTAGAATAAAAATATGGAATGTCTGACATAACTGTTTCTTATAAAAACAATCTTCCAGAATCCAATGGTTACAATTTAGAATGAAGATACTTACTGTTGTTTTTCAAAAGCACCCACATCATGTCCTAATCCAAGACCATAGTAACACAATGCTCCTATACCAAGTACAGAGCCACCTGCCAAAGCACCTTTTCCAATGTTAAAAGCTACAAAGAAACCCACAATCAGTGTTTATTTCCACAAAAGATCAGCTTAGCTTACCAGTTTCTCCTGCTGGTGCCATGGCTCTTTCTTTGAGGGTAACACGTCGTCTAGCAGCCCTAGCGGCCGCTTCTCTGCCATCATCGGCTAATGCCCTGACAATGCTCTTACACTGTAAAGGTTTCAACTGCAGAGACTTTTGAAGAGGCGCTGCTCTGCTACATAAGCGAGTTGCTAACATCATTGCCATGGTTCGTTACGTTGAGTTATCGTTTCAGCTGCAAAAATTATTATACTATTCACAAAACAGTTTTGTTAGAAAACCCTTATCGAAAAATACGACGAACGAACGTTCCAGAGCGCTATAGTGAGGTTAGATTGCACAACGTATCTAACCTCTAACCCGTTAAAACGAAATACTAACGATTTACAAAATATAAATAACCTTTCCTAGAAATAAGATAAAAATGGAGAAGTCAAGACACTACAACCGCCCGATCGTTATGAAAAACCGTAAGAAACTTACTTTTTTGTTTTATTTGCTTTTTAACTTTTTAATTTTGACTTTTTGATCTTTCGCTGTACACTGTAGCACTTTTTGGTTTATTTGAAATGTTGGTGTTGGTACGTCGGTTGCCAATTTAAAATAAATATGTGATACAATGTTGCCAAGCCGCAAAAGATTGGTAGATAATGAAGTCCCGCAGGTGAAATTCAGTACATTCAAGGACAAAATCGGTAGGAGATAAAAATCAGGGCCGTCACAAGATCCGTGGTGCTTCAAGCGCCTTTGCGTCACACATCGCCGTTTATGAAAAAAGTACATTTTTATTTTGCCTGCGCATATACAGGCCATCTTCTCCTGAAAAAATATTGACTGCTTTCCAACCATTCTGGAAACTCCTTTCTTCATTCTTGTTTATGCGATTGTGAAGATTTTTTTGTTTTACCCCTAAAATTGATGCTTCGTCATCTGGCATTTGTAAGTTAATATTTAATTAAAAACAGATCTTCGTTGGTTTCCTTATTGCCTGTCCGGTGAAACTTTGATGATGACGGTGATCTACCTCAGTCTGTAAATGTAGTACAGGAAACAAGAAAAGCGGAGTAAGGGATGAGTACATAATTATAGGCAACCCAAATTCTTCGTTCTTCGCGTGCCCGACTGTTTGAGTGGACACACATGTATGATTGGTATGTGACATAAGACCACGTATAACTCATTTTGATCAGTTTTATTTTATGTTCCAGCTCTTTTTTGGGAAAATAATCTGGAAATATGTGAGTTATTTTAAAAAATCGTGGAAAATGACGTTTTCGGTAATTTCTCCATTTCGGTAGAAATACTGAAAAATTGGTGATGTTGGCAACACTGATGTGGTATGACCCGCAAACACACAGAATTATTAGAGATGAGCTTAACCAGAGTAAAATCAACCGAATCTATGGTCATACACAGGGTGTTCATTTGCCTAAAGTATCTTTCACGACTATCCATTACCTGAACCGTGACAGCAACTCATAACTGATTAACTAGTAATATTCCAAAATTCCCCACATCGACAAGGGACACGCAATTCTAAAAAACCTGTCTACGCTAAATCTGTAGATTCTCGTATTTTGTTAAAGTCTTTCGTTATGATGACTTATTTATTCGATCATGACTGGTAGGAATAAAACAAAAACGGTTTGCCAGCCAAGCCATGTATAAGCAGTTCTGTATATGGCCCTGGTTTTACCTAATTCACACCCGATTCATTATTGCCAACACTACAGTCTTTAATACAAGGATCAGCTGTTTTTTATGTTTACCTCAGTGACTGCAAAACTGGATACTGGTGAAAAATTCTGTATCGCCATGTTCAGGGTTTCAGTAACGTTGGTCGCCAACTTCTGATGAGAAAATCTACCGTACCGATAATAACCCTAACTTACATCAGAAACGGCTGCTAATTCTGAAAATGTTTGTATGAATAACAAAGCAATTTTTGACATCTCTAAATGATATTCAAAATGAACACTTACGTTCTACAATATATAATTTTACCCATATTTATATTTTATGTAGGTTTTTTCAAAATTATTCGAGCAAAAAAACTTCCAGTGTCCTTAATTTTGATATTGGATTTGAACAACATATGGTTGTATATGGAAGAAAATGCTAGATGTTAGTATCAATTTTTTTATTTAGGTATTTTATGCTTTCAAAAAGTAATTTAACAGTGAACAGTCCACAGTTCTGACTAGTTATATGGAGCAACAAGCATATTCACGGGCTTATAAAAAAATTAGCATTTACAGATTAAGTACATGCAACAGTAATCAAGAACATAAAAATATGGAATATACATTTATTGGTCTCATTACTTATTACTGAATTCTAGTTTAGAACCTTTTTGCCTGAACTCCTGCAATACATTCCATAAGTGTAGGTATGCTAAAAATACATTCTTCAACAAATTATATCTACAAACATGTGCTATTCGCAGTTTAAAAAAAATGACTAGAACATTAAATCACAACGAATTATACAATAGTTTGATCAAAAATGACATAAGAAACATAGTAGTGTGAAACATTAACATAACCATTTTGGACTAAACAATTTGTTCCTACATAGTGACTAGAATGCTGACTAGTGTGTCCCTTATTTAAAATAGAATAAAGCATTTTTTTGTTATATGATAGCTCATGAACATAAATAAGGTTGCCAAAAACCTTTGAATATAATAAATAACTTACAAGTGATTAAGTTATGGTACAATGTTAGAATGCTCAATACACAGAATTGTTTTTTATTGGTATGTCATTTTGAGAAGATATCACTGTCTGATTTATGTATCAGGTATGCAATGTATATGAATGATTTGTTTTCATTTTGTTAATATACTAAGATTGCTCCTAATACTTGCATCTTGTGGCAAAGCTAAAATCCATTTTCTTAGACCTGTTAAAAGTACAGAACTCATGACTAGTATGGCTCCCCCCACAGAATATTTATTTGGAATTTCATTGAAAAACAACACTTGCCACATGAAAGCAAAAACAATATCACTACTTCTAGCTATAGCTACTGGACCTGCTTGCTCCATTTGCAAGGCTAAAGTTAATAAAATCTGACCTAAGAAGCTGAAAAATGCTAAAGCTACTATAAGGTACCTATCTAACCCACATGGAGGCAAACACAGTGCTCCAATGATGACTGTGACTAGAAGACATTGACACAGAGCAAATGCTCCAAAATTCACCATAATTACTGAGAAATGGATACCCTTTAGGGCACGTAGAAGCACATAAGCATTAGCACCAAATAAAGTTGCTGAAAAAGCTGCCACTGCACCCCACATCTCTGGTCTTTGACCATTATCTCCCAATGAATTTACCATATTGCCAAATATGACGGTTGGTCGAGTTATGAAAATTACTCCTATAAGGGTAAGTATTACAGAAAATACATTGAACAACCCACAGGGTTCTTTGAGGAACATTCTAGCAAATATTCCAGTGAATACAGGCACAGAAAAAACTATTACAGATGCGTCAGCCAAAGGCATATGCCGAAATGCATAGAAACTCAACATTAGTGAGGCTGTACCAGTAAAAGATCTCAACAACAGCATTATCCTTTTGCCAGGTGGAAATACTTTTTCTTGGCGATATATAACGATGGGAATTGCGGGCAGGAGTACCCCAACATACCGATAAGCTGCCAAAGCCATGGGGTCTACGTCAGTCATCCATTTCACAATTACAGAGCACAGGGAGAAGAAAAGAGAGCTCAAAGTTGCTAAAATTAATCCTAAATACGGGCAGCGGCAGCGCGGATGGTACGTTTGGATTTTGAAGTCGTCCTCATTCTCTTCGTCGACTAGTTGTTGCAGTTCCAGATTTTCGGGCATGGTTCTTAAAATCTAAAAGCAATTTATGAGTTCCATGAAGTTCAGGTTGGATTCCCATACCTTTGGTAAGATATATCAGTCTTGTGGCATTTGGTAATACTGAATTCAAACACTTATCGGTTTAGCTACATTTTCAATAGATATCTTTTCTAATTATTTATTTTCATGGTTTTTAAAGATTTTTGACAAACACACTATGGTTTGACGTTTGCTGACTTTTGACTTGACTTTGACAGGAGTTGGTATAAAGATGAGAAAAAAAACGAATCTAATTATCAAAAGAATCATTTGGATTTTTTTTTGACAACAGTGAAGAGGACGACGATTCGTTGTCATTTTTTTGCATTTGCATACCAAACGTTTTTAAATCAGATTTCACAGATAAACATTGCTCAAATTCCCGTCACATTCATCAGTTCTGATCCCCGCAAAACGTTTCGCCGAAAATACGTGTTCACCTGCTCTCAGTTTTTGATAAAAATAACATGAACAGATAGATGTATTGCGCATAAAGATGAAAAATGGACGTTTTATTTATTTGTCTGCGAAATCAGCTTCTTCCCATAGCCTCTAGAGCTTTAACGACTCGCAGAAATTACGTCAGGTAAGTTATCGTCAAATTTCATATAAATACAAGTCTGCAAAAGTTAGGTTAACTTGAATAAATTTTTATTATAGACTAGCAGAAGTTGGCAAATTAGAACAGCCTAAGCTTTCTGGAAAATATGAAACGGGTCAGTTGATTCTACACAGAGTTTTTGGATATAGAGGTGTTGTATTATTTCCGTGGCTAGCAAGAGTGTATGATAGGGATCTACCTCACCACAGAGATGGGGATGAAGAACCAGGTCCAGGAGTTGGCAAAGAAGTCAGAGGAAGGACACATACATTCTACCAAGTTCTTATTGATCAGAGAGATTGTCCTTACATTGTAAGTTTGCAGTTTAATCTCGTCAGTTTTGAAAATTTTGAGATTTGTTATTGTGATTAAAATCACATTTTTCCAGTTATCATTGATCTGTACATACATAATAAAACTGCCACTTTGACAGGGTGAGCTTATAGCCTGTTGATTGTGGAGGATATTACTTAGAGATGATAGACACCCATAACTAGCTATAAATTGAGATGTGTATGTAAATTATTTGCTTATCGTTAACATGGGACCCCACAGGGAAGTGCCAGAGGAGGACACAGCCTTCTATGAGAATACAGTTGCCCTGTAAAATAGCATGTTTACAATAATAAGGATTTTAAAGATTTATCCCCCCTGTGAAAATTTGCTATTCCCTGCTCTTTGAAAATTTGTGGTTGCACTTCTACAATTTACAAGAACATTTTCATCATTGTTTAATCAGTGCTTGCTGGGAATAATTCCTCCAACCAGATTGATGCCTAAGGCTCTTGCCTCCAATCCTTTAGGTGTGTCATAACAGGAAAATTTGTGTTTTGGGACATTATGAGCTTTGCATCCACAAAAGTAGAGGCAGGCTTCTGGTAACTGAACGCTTTACAAGCCCCATTAGGCTTTGGTCTGGGACCTTTCAAAGCAAAGCTCTGGTCTTGTTCTATCTCAGGTTTGAAATTATCTATTGATGCAGTTTTCAAGATTTTAGTATCATATTCATTGCCTTTGAAATCCCTACTTATAGGCACCATAATATGCATGTAAAATTTAACTTTATCAGCAAATCATTTAGTTGGATTATGAATTATTTACAGTTTTATTTTAAAATCTGATCACAGCTAACTGAATTTACAATGAAATGTTTAAGTACATTATCTGGGTCAGGTGGCAATGGTTGTCACTTAAACCACTGATTAACACTTTCTACCTGGAGATAGCCAACCTAATGCTATATTTTCACTTCCAAAAAATTATTTAAGATAAAATGAGACACTGTAACATAATCTATGAGAATTTGTCACAGCTGTTTCTCTATTTGCTATAAAGCAAGTATATATATATATACTTGAGATGGGGTCATTGTCGTTTAGACCAGTTAGGTGAAAAATAAAGCTTCCGCTTTTTGTTGTGTACTTCGACAAAATTCAAGCAAAAAGGACTCTTTATACTTTATTAATCTCTAGCTTTCAATGGACTTTGCCATCTTCATCAGGAGCTGCAATAACGTTGAGAAGAAATAGCAACTATTGTGCAAAATGATTTTAAATTAACTTACAGTCGTATGTGTTAATAAAATTTAGCAACAATCTCACATATGACTGTAAGTTAATTTAAAATCATTTTGAAGTACCGAACAAAAGGCGGAAGCTTTACATATATTATATGTATGTATATATAAAGAGAAAATGATCATGCGGAGAAAGATATATTAAAAAAAAATTGTTAAATAATGGGCAAAATCTGCAAAAAGAAGGAAAGTGGATTCAAGCAGAAAATAGGATAGGTAATCTGAGCTATACGTAGTTTTGCTTGTTGGCTTCATCAGGCTCGAAATGAATGCACATATGCAACCACAAAAGTAGATACACATGCACAGAAAATTATTGCGAAGTCACAAACAAGAGCCGACCTACTCATTGTAGTATAAAATGGCTAGAAAACCTCGAATTTTCAAGGCGACAAGGCAATTTGAGCGTCTATGTATTTTCATAACACATTTAGTTTGTCATACAAAAAAAATGAAATGGTGAATCAATAGCCCCAACTTGAGAATCAAGAAGTGATTTCACCAACCAATCTTGCTCTCATCTGTCACGATTGGAAACACCCTTAATTAATTCACATGATGTGAGATTCTATCATTTCCAACTAAAACAGTGACAGGGGGCAATATTGGGGCTGTAGGATAGGTGACGCAATGATGGACTGCTTTTCAACGCCAAAAACTTTTACATAATGAACGAGGAATATGAGGATTTCAAGCACCATCATTGTTCTCATGTAATAATTTGCAAATGATTTCTTTGTTGTTGTACAGCTCGCAACACCATGTACGAATGTTTAGGCACCACTTACGCACAATCGGTTCTAGCAAATGGTTGAGATTCTGGTCGGGAGGGAAGCTCGATTACGTGTATCGCTAATCAATTTTGGATTAAAACTAAAAGAAAGGTCCTGTACTACCAATGCCATACTAGTTATCACTTTCCATAACTTAATTTCCATGCTGCATACACACTTACAGCTGAATACTTTCTCTGATTAATAATTGTCACAGTATATTGAAATATTTTTTCCAGAGAGCTCAATCAGAAGCTGTAACCTTCCTGGGTAACCAAGAATCCTCCAGAAGCCTTTATGCCATCCCAGGTTTAGATTATGTTGCCCACGAAGACATAATACCATATGTCAGTGCAGAAAAGACACCACTCAATCATGAATTATTTGATAAGTTTTTAATGCCAAATCCTAAAGGAGATCCCCCATTTGTTGCCCAAGAAACTCTGAAAGCCTGGCAAAACAAAAATCATCCTTGGCTGGAGCTATCAGATGTGCATAAAGAAACTACAGAAAATATTCGAGTTACTGTCATTCCATTTTATATGGGATGTAGAGAGTCACATGCTAACTCTGTTTATTGGGTAAGTGTCATAATTTGTAGCCTGTTTTTGGCTTCCCATAAAAGTAGCTATAAGTTTGTTTTATTTTTAATAATAATCTTTATTCCAACAGGGTTGCACCCAATCACAGGAATGTCCAATAATAAACATCAAGCTCTATGCTCTTGTGTATAAAAGTTCATTTTACAAAATGGATTTAAAACATTAATAAAAAACATTATTACAGGAAATAAAAACATGAATATGAATGAAAAAATATTTATCTAAAAATTACGGCTCCATTTGCAAAGATAAACATTGCTGGTTGAGTACTGCATATGTTTGCTTAAAACTGCTGAATCGTATTATTATTGATACCGCATCCTTGACAATAGATGTCAAACACATCACACAACCTTTTAACATTAGATATGTCTGATATATTGGTTACACCACTCTAGCGCTGTAAAACGTAGCATTAGAACGAGTTGATCTCTTTGGCACCACAAAATTGATTTTATATAATAATTCCAAGCAATTAAGTTTATTATTAACGAGACTATGAAGCACTGTAATGTTATTTAATTGACGACAGTAAACGAATGTATCAGAATTCATGACTTGAAGTAGCATATTTTGTGGGAAGCATCTGTCTAGATATATGCCATAAACTTTGAAATGGATGTGTTTCAGGCTCTTATGCTGGACAGATTCAATATCTGAAATTGCATTTTGATAAATTGGTGACTGTTCCAGTGAAGCATATCTTAGATTAGTCCTAATAAAAGCTGTATATCGTCGTTGTTATGATGAAACCTCCTAAGTAACAATTTTTCCACATCAGAGCTTTCTGTTTATCTGTATAGTCAAATATGAGCTCCGTGAGTTTCATAATAGAAAACTCTAGTAATTCTGTAAATTTTTTTATTCAAAAGTTTTTGTCATTCTGTAAAAACTGCTTATAGGAGTTTCCGTCAAAATAACGACGATATAGTACAAAATATGTAAAATATCTTGGCGCTTTATTTTTAGTGGCGTTACTGCATTAGACTTGAAAACCTCGGATCATTAAGTGTACAACTCAGAGAAAGGCATTGGAGAATATTTTCCCTTTCTGGCACCCTGGAAACTGTCAGAGGTAGAGGAGTTGTAGGACAAGAACCTGCTTTAACCAGAACGTTACCAGCTTTTCAGTATAGCAGTCATGTCAGCTTACAGGCTCCAAGTGGCCACATGTGGTAAGGCATTAAAAATACGCTTCTACCATACTTCCTCCTCTTTGCTCTCATATTTTTCATCTGTCTCCCAGACTTTGGTATCTCGACAATCATAAATTCGACCCAACCGACTCACCTACAAAAAAGAAAGAGACCTCCTACGGACTGCTGTAACGCACAATGACAGATAGGACGATTCCAAAGTTCATTAGATTCCATATAGCCATGTCAAATTATAAATTATGGATTTTTCTGTCTTCAAAACTCCCAGAAATTGCACTATTATTCCATACGTTTTTATCAACTTCTTTTACAGGGGCACCTTTAGAATGGAACGGGAAGATGGTTACACTTTTGATTGCAGAATCCCTCCATTTTCTCTAGAAAGCAAGCCAGAAGGTGGCACAGCAACGCCCCCAGATACGGTTTAAATATTTCGTATCGACCAGATCCATAAACAAAACAGGATCCAACATTTTATCACTACATGCAGCCTTGAAGCTAACTGGTTCAGGGTTCTTAACATAAACCCTGCTTGACTTATGAGGATTAACCTCTTTTGAGTGATGCTTCAAATATTTTGCTGTTCTGAAAATACTGTTACTTGCTTGGCTGCAGTCAGTAGTATAAAATGATTCGAAATTGTTTCAGTAGAAGTATTTTAAGTAGGTATCTGTACATAAACGAGGAGAGCATGTAAATAAATTAATTTATAATTTTTCCCGAACAAGATTCTTGAATAAAGTTCTAAGTGAAACTCTGGAATTTTTCCTTGACGAGAAAGACATGTACAATGGCTGCTGGAGTTGACTAGTATCGCACCATTCTAAAGGGAAAGATGCAACTGGAAACCTGGCAGGAGATCATACAAAATGGCAAGTGTCTAATGCAGCTTTTGTTATCGTGTCGAGATGAGGATTCAAGATCGTAAACCCTGTTCAAACTTCATTCTCGCCGCGCCAAAACAACAATACACTCGATCGCCGCGTTTGTTCGCTTGTGGCTACATGCTTGGGTATTTACCGCTCCTGGCCAATAAGAGCATGGGAGTTTTTCGAGTCTGATGAGCATAAATGAAAATTGAATACCCACGATCAATAGCGTAGGGTCAGCGAATTGGAATAGATCAGAATATATATGTTTACATTGCACTGTTTGCCGCCAAAACTGTGGAGACTAAGACAGTTTGTAAGTACTGAAGTAAATTACTGTTAGTATAATCATATTAGACGAAAATACCCCTGGTTTGCGAAATAATCGTAAATTGCTGCAAGTTGTTCAAGGGGTATTTAAAACATGGATGGATAAAATGGGAAAACTTTTTATTTGACAAAGAATGAGAAAACCCGTTTTTTGGATTCGATCGACAGTGTTGGCCTGGACGAAAAACCTCTTCAAATAAGATTTTTAGGTATTTATGAGACCACACGTAAAAATATACCACTAATAGTAAAAAAGTTATGACCGAAAATCGAGGCAAAATGCAGGTTTTGACACTTGCTAAAGCGACGATAATTTCACGCAGCTACTTGAAATTCTTGGAATCCGTAAGCTTCATACATCTAAATAACCAAACAAAATTGGTCGAATAGTTTTTGAGAATTTCTAATTGTTTATCCCAAAACACCTGTCTTCCGGCAATCACTACTAGTTTACTGAACAATATACAGGGATTGTTCAAACGGCATTTTATAGCAAAATATACGAATTTACCTTGTCGACGTGAATCGCAAATCATTCCGAAAGATGATTGTTATTTATTTTTTGCTAAAAACGAAAGGTTGCGTTTTTTTCTTCTAAGCAAATTCAAACATTTCATGTATGTGAGTAACTGAACAGATTCGCTACGATATTCGTAAAACATACTTTATTGTACACATTTTAAAGCAAAGCGGATGTGTCATCACCTTTTGTTACAAAGAAAGATTTCTTGTGTGTATACATATTTAGAGCTGAAATAATGACATGGTCACAGATGAGCCCTAAAGTTTATAAAAAAAGTATTCCATACTGAAATGTTTATAAAGTCAGCACGCAAACTGAAGACACAATTATGTTTCAAACTGTCTTAGACTAGTTAGTACGTAGCGTGTGCTAAATGGCTGCATGCCTTTGTCAAATAAAAAGGTCACCTAAAACAGCAGAGAAATATCAACCAATTGTAGCGAACTAACAGTCTTGAAAATTAGTCAAAATGCTCGTTATTATTATTCCACAAACATCAAAAACCATTACACAACGATCTCTGTTTTTCTTGGGACCAAAATTCTATAACTTCATACCGGAGTCATTAAAAGTAATTAAATCAAATAAATCATTTAAAAAACAACTAAAAAAATGGATTTTACAACAACCAAGGTACTCCATCCACGAAATTGTAGATCTGAAAAATCATTATCAAAATCAATAATATTTTACTTACACTAACATCCATACTTTTACTTCAGTTCTAATTGTCTGGATATTTTTCCTAACATTACCATAATAATTCACCAAATTATACAGTATTAACGGGTTTTTTCTTTTTTTTTTCATACACTGACTGTACTATTAGTTTTTATTTTGTACAAACCCAAACACAAGTGCAAACTTTTTTTGGGTGCTTTATGTTTATTGTGCACAATATTTGATATTTACTTGTATTTTGTGACAATAAACATTATTATTATTAGTCCCTAATGCATTATTTAAAGATTCAGCATTGTTTCTTGTATAGTTATCAAGGGTACTTACTGTAATTGTTTATATCAGATTTGGTATGCCACCAACGTATTATTTTTTTTCTTAATTTTTAGTAATATACGCTTTTTCACATTATGTGTACTTTTGTTGCGATTAAACAGTTTTTCGCACGCCATAGACATAAGCTTGCGAACAGGAAACCAGTGGTAACGTATGATAGTTTATAATTTTTTTTATATATTAAAATTTCAGAAACATGTCGGATCGTAGCAGATAATTTTTGAATATAAATATCTTAAAAGTGTAAATTATTAACCAACAATAATGAAAGACATCTGAAATTTTGCTTGTGATAATACGGTGAAGTTTTCAAACGCGGTCAAATTAGGTACCTCTTGGAGCCGCAGAGGACGCTTATAAAATTAAGTGAGCTAAAGTGTGACAACTCTTTTTTGCATCTGAAATTTGTATTGTTGTGCATAGAATGAAACTACGAGGCACGTCCAGAAAGTAAGTGTACCTGGTATTCTCACAGCTGTAGAGAATACTTTTTCGACATGTTGGCAACACTGCCGCGTAGCCTGACCCCTCCCCTTCAAAAAGAGACCAATCTGAGGTTAGTGTGTTGAAAACTCTTGACGCAGTAACATCTCTCGCGAAAAATGTCGATCGTATCTCCCGCCAAGTGCGAAATTCGCGCCGTCATTCGCTACCTCGTTGTGAAGGGAAAAGCTCCGGTGAGACGCTAAAAAAAATTGAAAAGGGCGATTCAGAATAAAAGGAGGGGCATGCTGACGAAGGGAGTCTGCCTGTTGCACGACAATGCCAGACCCCACACGGCCAACGCCACGAAGCAACTCCTGGACTCTTTTGGATGGGACGTTCTGAATCACCCCCCGTATTCCCCTGACCTGGCTCCTTCAGATTTCCATCTCTTCACTTCCCTAAAGGGGCACATGGGTGGAAACAAGTTTTCAACGGACGAGGAGGTGAAGGGGGAGGTGGAGAAGTGGGCGAAAGAGCTGGCGGGAGACTTCTTCGAGGCCGGCATCAAAAAATTGATCCCGCGGCTCACCACTTGCATCGAGAGGGATGGTGACTATGTCGAAAAATAACTTACATATGTACAAGTGTAACCAAGTATATTATGGTTTTAGTAAATTTTTTTTGAACCCTACATAAATTGAGTACACTTACTTTCTGGACGTGCCAGTACCAGGACAGAGATTTGAGACTGGCAGCAGCTGTAAGAATCAGCGAAGCTATGGGATTCTCTGGATTTGGACCTAAAGAAGTAATCGCGAAACTTAAGAATTTGAGAAGTGCATACTGTGAGTTTGAGAAGATAGCTGAGACTGAAAGGTCAGAAGCTGACATGTTCCAAAAGTCATTTGGTTCAATTCCATGAACCCCTTCATTCATCCATTTGCACAGCAACGTCCAACAAAATCAAATTTGGTACTTGTTCCTCAGTGCACCACCTGACAAATTGCGGTCCCTTGTTTCTCCTTGAACGTATCCAATTTCTGACCCAATCAAGCTTTTTCTTCCGATTTTTCATCTGTTCACGTTACTTTCTCAACCTTATTGCTAACATCTCACTAAAATCTGAACCCAAAACTCCACAACTTTCAAGCAGTTAACTGAATCGCGAACCATGTGAACAGACCACGATCGCCTCTGGTTTACGCCTTCTGAGAACGTAGTTTTTACAAACTGATGACAGCGTAGCATGGAAGTACAGTCAACTTACTTGATGCCATTTTTTTATATCTATGAATTAATTTAACTCGTATATCTATAGCAAGGATAGCATTTCTTGCAATCACTGTGGTCTGATCAATGATTTAATTTAGATACGCGTTTGACTGCAAACAAAACCCAAAATTTAAACAATAATACTACTTAATGCTTTATTAGCCACCATAGTAAAATTCAACTCGATCACCTATTGCCATTATATACAAGTCAGGTGAAAGATAAAAGAAATATTATTTCAAAGCGACAATACAAAAAGACATTCATAAGTTCATTAATAGTACGTCTTAAATTATCTCTGGTAACTTCCAAATCCTAAGCCTACGCCCCTCATCGTATGGGTCGCTGTCCTGGCAACTTCATACTGCTGTTCCATAGAACTGAACATTTCTTCTTGCTTCTTCAATACATCAGTGGCGGGCTTACTGCCTTCGCCTACATCCTTCATCCCCATAAGTCGTTTGAATTTGTTAGCGACTTTTCCTGAAATAAAATTTACTTTTAAGCACTTTGAAATAATAGACCAATAATATCTGAAACTAATGCACACGGCACTGTCATATCAAACACTGTGACCTAACGCGCTATACAGGGTGTTACAATGGCTTCGCGCTATCTCAATGTTACAGGACCGTTAAGACTACTGTATTGTGACAAATAGCGCCATCTGTTGGGCAAGTCTCCTACTCGCCAGAGCTTAATTGCCGATATCTACTTTTACGCGAACCACGGCGCACAAGCTGCCTGGCGGCGTCAATGAGGACCGTGGAAGTCAGATACACAAAATAAATGGATTGTCCGGAAAGTAATAGGACTCATTTTCTTCCGCCATGACTGTACTTCGAAGCGTGCGCGCATCGACTTCGGTAGAGGGCGTTCCTAGCTAACGAATGAGCGGCTGGTCAGTTGTCTCCGAGCACTTGGAGAGTCAGGACAGGCATTTTCGCGCGACGTGTTGCTGTGAGTGGTGCAAGCCGAAAATGCAGCGTTCGTTAGAGCAGAGGTACGCGATTAAATTCTGTGTGAAACTCGGTAAATCTGCGACAGAGACGTTTGATATGATCAAGCAGGCTTACCCAGGTGTTGCTTCAGCAAGAAGTGGTGTGTTTCGGTAGCACCAGGCCCTTTTGGAGGGCCGGAAAGAGGTCGCTGATGAAGACCGTACTGGAAGACCTTCGACTTCGACAAAGACCGATAATGTGACTCGTGTGCGCAAAGTTTTGAACTCAGACCGTCGACTAAGTATTCGTTTAATTGCCCAGATGTTAAATTTACCAAAATCTGTGGTTCATGATATTGTGACACAGCGTTTGAACATGCGCAAGGTGTGCGCGAAGATGGTCCCAAAAGTGCTCACTGACGACCAGAAATTGCGGCGAGTGGAAGTGTGCCAAGAAAATTTGAACATGCGTGAAAGTGACCCCCAATTTTTGAATAACGTAATCACAAGTGACGAGTCGTGGATCTTTGAGTATGATCCCGAGACAAAGAGGCAATCTTCCGAGTGGCACACGACGGCGTCTCCTCGCCCAAAAAAGGGAAGAATGAGCAAATCCAAAGTGAAAACGAAGCTCATTGTCTTTTTTGACATCAAAGGCATCGTCCACCATGAATTTGTTCCTCCTGGACAAACCGTCAACGCCAAGTTTTACATGGAAGTGCTCAGGAGACTCAAACGAAGGGTAGGTCGGGTCCGTCAAGACATCGTAGCCGACTGGAAGTTGCACCACGACAACGCCCCGGCTCACACCGCCTTTCTTGTGAAACAGCTACCTGACCAAGGCCGGCATCCCAACGTTTCCGCAGCCGTCCTACAGCCCAGATGTGCCCCCCCCCCGGACTTTTTTTTGTTTCCTCGCCTGAAAAGGCCGATGAAAGGCAAGCATTTTGAGACGACAGAGGGGATCCAAGCAGCATGCACCGCGGCTCTCAAGGCAATTCTGGAGAATGCCTTCCGTGACGCCTTCAATGCTTGGAAATCGCGCTGGCAGCGCTGCATCGACGCAGAAGGAGCATATTTTGAAAGTTTTTAAAGAATTGTAACGATTGGCTCAATAATTTTTTTTTAAATCGACTCAGTCCTATTACTTTCCGGCCAAACCCTGTATGTCAGAGTTTCCAATTGTACTTGAAAAATGCCACCATTGTGGCCGAAGCGTCGTCATGAGTGAACAGTATTTCAAACATATACATATACAGCGGGACACAAAAGTCCCGAAACGGCTCTGTATTTTCTCGGGCAAGGTATTTTTGGGAAAGATCACGGTCAGGTCTTCAGTAACTTCCAGCAAAGAATTCAACGGTGAAATTGAATTTGAGCTTGACATTCTCAAGGTAAACTTAATTTTTGGAAATAGAAACCCCTATTTTAAAGTCCAAGGTCATGACTACTAAAGGACAAGTGAAGATCAAATGTGCGCTGCTAGGACAACCTCTATAAATCTCTCAAGATTAGTGATGAAAATAACTATTAGGGTCAGGTCTGTAATAAATTTTGACGAGTGATCTTGGATTTGACCTTGAACTTCGCCTTCAAGGGCATTTATTTAAATAGAATCCCGCAGTATTGGTTAAAAATCATTTGTACCAAGCACCGTAGTTCCCTCGCTAAAACTTACCGGAAGATCTGACCTTGCCAGTTATTTTCGTCACTATTCGTGTGAGATTTCCTAACACACACATTTGGCCTTTATGTGACCTCTAGTGGTCACACTGATACACATTTGAAGATTAAATTTCCGAATCTCTGGATTGTTGGCATCAAATAGGCGTTTATATTTGGAAAAACAGTTGATCCTGACATGATCTGAAAGGTGAGGGTCAGGTTCAAATCCAAGATCACCGCTACTTGTGAAAAGTTACTAAAGACCTGACCTTACCAGTTGTTTTATGGTGCTCGTTACAAACGATGTTCAACCGATACGGCCCCTGCGGGTTTCTATTTGAAAAAATGACTCTAAAATGAGCTTGAAGGTGGGGTTCAAGGTCAAATCCAACATCACTCGTCAAAATTTACTGAAGAACTGACATTGACAGTTATTTTCATCACTAATCCTGTAAGATTCATAGTGGTTTTCCTAGCACCACACATTTTGACCTTTAGAGGTCACCATGACCTGGGTCTTCAATTATTTGAACGTAAAATTTGGCGTCTTTCGATTGCCGGCATCAAAAATAGGGATTGTCATAAAAAAGTAAAGTTGTCTTGAAGGTCAAGGTCAAATGCAGGCTAAGCGTTTAATTCCTCGTTAAAATTTACCGAAGACCTGGTTTTGATAGTTATTTTCATCACTGATCCTGTGGGATTTTCAAAGGTTTTCTTAGCAGCACACATTTAACCTTCATTTGACCTATAGTAGTCATCCTGACTTTGGACCTAACATTTTTTGTATCTTCGATTTCCGGTATCAAAAACAGGGGTTTCTGTTTGAAAAAATAAAGTTGACCATGCATTAACCTTGACGGTGAAGTTCGTCAAATTCAAGGCCGCCGTTGAATTCCCTGAAAGTTATTGACGACTTGACCTGGATCTTCTCCAAAAATAATTTACCCAAAAAAATAGGAGTTCCGGGACCTTTGTGTTACGCTGTATGGTGTCATTTAGCGGCCAGACTAACATGGAGGATGGATTATCAGCATGAAAACCACAGGATAAGTTTAAGATGTTACATCAATTCCAGGAATTATAAATGCGAATTTGCACACGTGGGCTAAACAAATGACTTACCATCAGTGTCTTGAGCAAAAGTAGTAGCCTCCCATACTTTGGTGGCAACCGGCGCTTTGCTAGGCCCTTGCTTAGGCGTTTCCTCCTCTTTCTTTTGCCACAATAATTTCCTTTTCTCTATCTGTTCTCTAAAGCGTCCCGTAATTCCAGGTACGAAAAATCTGTCTTTCTGTTCATCACCAGACGCCATCGCAGCATAGCTGCTGTCAGTTTTCTTGGGTTCGAATCCCATTCTTTCAAACTTCTCCCTATTCGCACCTCGTTCGAATTTCTTATATGGAAATCGCCTTCTCTCCCTCGAGTTCGAGCGGGATCTGTCCCTCCTTGGTGACCTGCTCCTACTTTTCGGTCTCTCGCCATCGCGAGGTGATTTACTGCGTCTTCTATCCCTGTCTCTCCTATCTCTATCGAACGGTTTGTCTCTGCTGTATTTATCTCTTACACTGTACCTGTGAGTGAGAGGTAACAATAATTGGGAACACCGATTAACAATTTCAACAAAGTACCAATATTTCCCGGACTATAAATCAGGACATAAACAAATAAAAAAGGCGCCCTGAACTGTAGCCAGGTAGCAGATGGCGGGCATCCGATACGATCGGAAAAACAATTCGAAAGTTGAAAAAATGTCGGCATATTTAGAAGTTCGAGGATCAAAGGTTGAATCGCGAGTGGCCCTTCTACTGGTAACTGTATTATTTGGTTATAAGTGCTACAAACCTTTCCCTCTCTCTCGACCTATCCCTGGACCTGCCTCTTCTCTCGTCCCATCTACCTCTATCTTCATCCCTATGCCTGTCTCTGTCCCTTCCCCTGCTGTCACTCAGTCTATTCCTGCCTCTCTCCCTATCGTCATCCTTGGAACTCCTGCCATTCCTATCTTCATCTTTTTCTTTTCCCATATACCTATCTCGATCTGGTCGATCTTTTCTCCGCTTATCCTCTTTATTTTTCGGACTGTACCTTCCTCTTTGGGCCGGAGAGGATTTCGACTCATCGTTGGAGTCCTGGGGATAAAAGTGTCTCTTACCTATCGCAGCATTTTACCGGTCATCTAATGGAGATAGGATTTTAGAAATTGATTACTATAAATGGAAAACTATGTTGTTTGAATGACTGATTTCGACGCTTTCAATAGATATGGCAATCAGGGAATTAGAATTAATTTCTTAGATTCTAGTAACAATGAGTCATTAGGTTCCACCACCCCTGTGTGATTGAAAAATTAGAATTTTTAAAACATGACGTAGTGCTATTTATACAGGGAGTCCAAGATAAGCATCCTATGCATGGGAATCTCAAGACCTGTTGGATATTCATCTTGAATTAGGAAAAAGTTGCGTCCTTTGGGGCGTATTTACTTGCCGTTGAGAAACTTGTAAAAATTCAAATCATCACGTAAAATTTCTGGTGTAATCATACAGGGTGCGGCAGAGAGGACGGACGTTTTTGGGATGGGTAGTACTCTCCGCCTCCGTGATGCGATTTTCCACACTTGACTGTCTCAAATGCTATTTCCTTGTGAACCTGATTCCATCAATAAATTTGTTTTCGAGTAAAAATTAACTATTTTATGATTTTAATAACATATTGAGACCCCATAAGATCCTTATCTTGGACACCCTATATGCAAAAACTGAACAATGTGCTACCACTATAGCTTTTAAATGGCTGGAGAACGATATTATTTTTCATGGTACTTTTCAAGTTAAACAAGAGTGAAGCAACTGTGCTCACATTTATTTCGATATCTCCAACATTCTGTCAAGGGCACATATGACAGAAATGGAAAAAGTCTGCAACATGTTTAGTGCTTGAAGCATAACATTTGCAGGCCGTTTCCATTTCTAGCGAATGTGCCTCAAACAAGCTGATTCAGTAAAGCCACATCTTTATCTCATATGTATGTTGTTGGTACAAAAAATTCTAACACAAATTGACACTTCTCCTAACTACCACATCCCATATAATGTATGGATAATTAAATAAGACGCGTAAAATGGACCACAGCATTCAAAGACATATTCATGGTACAACATAGTACATTTAGACTAGGTGATTCCACCGTCGTATATAATAGCTAAAATTAAAGTGGACCTCTAGTGCCCTATCCAAACATTCAGAATAAATTTGGTTTTAACTAACTAAGATTTAAGCAGGAACTAATCATTTATGATGCAAAAATGTAATCATTTCATCTCTCAGCGCTAATCATGTAGTGTTTCAAAAAGTATTTAGGCAGAACAAAAATGGAGGCCATGATCGGAGACATAATATAGAAAAATCTGTCACAGCCACTGTGAAAGGACTATTATAAAGCAATAAGAGAGTCAACGCATACGCCCTCTTGATGATTCGCATAGTTTTATATTTGAATTTGATTATTTCACGGTGACGGTAACAGATTTTCGGTGTGAGTGCGATATTACTATTGTCGCGACTCGGTCCGTTATGTTCACCGCACGGAATGATACCTTAATATGATTCTAAAGTTATATTCTGTTGCTTTAAACTATTAAGGAAGAACATTATGTGGCGAATGTTTTAGCTCATCAGTTGGATGTCTTCTAAAAAGACTAATAACAAACTCAAGATATTTGAATCCACACAAGAGCTGAGCTAAAACACACTCAATACAGTGCTTTCTTTCAATCAATGTTGCAAACTGAAGTTATAAAAAATTATTTAAAACCCGAATTTGGAAAGTACCAACAAAGAAACTCAATCATCTGGATATTTAAGGTAGTAACACTAGTACCTGCCTAATTATTGTTTACCTGTTTAAAATCTA
This sequence comes from Acanthoscelides obtectus, assembly GCA_963669975.1. Lineage (NCBI taxonomy): Eukaryota > Metazoa > Arthropoda > Insecta > Coleoptera > Chrysomelidae > Acanthoscelides > Acanthoscelides obtectus. Next base: position 15,967,502 of record CAVLJG010000010.1, read on the forward strand.
ATAACTGTCACCTTCTCTGTTCTGATACTCACCAAAGAATCGATGCTAATGGATGTTCACTATTGGCATTTTCGTGATCTGGTCTCTCGGTTACTAGGTCTTTATAATATATTAACAGAGTGAGTTAATATCAAACGTTTTGAAATGGTATTTTGATGTATAGTTCTTAGGTGGAATGACCACGTGTATGTTTTGAGAATTTTATAAATAATTCATCTGGGCTTGGCTTTTGAATTTCATTTTTGAATCAACTATATATAAAAAATTGAATATAATTACATACTAAGATGCTTTTATAATGAGTTTTACAACAATACAAAAACTAAACCCAGACATTACTAATATCTTTCAAATTATATAGGAGTACAGAGAAGTTTGCCTATCAGTTGCAGTTGATAAGTGGATCTACAAGACATACACATATTAAAAAAAAAGGTTGAAACAACCAAAACTTGTGGAAATATATGCCTATGAGTTATTGAACTTTGTTAGAGAGCTTAGCTATACATGATGTTTCATAATTGAATGTCAATATTTAAGGGGATTTATTGGTTCATTTTAAAAAGAAAACTACATTTGAATGATATTTTTTTTCATTTCAAGAAAGGTCAGTGGCATGTTACTGCAACATCAATGCAACAAGTATATTAGAAAGAATGCACCCAATGATAGAAGGGAAGGGCGCGGCTGTATGATGGCAATGTTGCAACACTTCTGCACACTTCTCTATCTCTTGTACACACAAAAAGTCAAGACCAAAAAAGTAAATGAATTTTACTGTGTATTGAAGACTTTATTACCCTAAACTCAAAAGTGAAGTTGTTTATGACATAAATTCATATGAAGTTTTCTGCCTAAAATGCTCCTAAAAATTGCACTTTTAAAATAACATTCAATTAGGAATCACTCTGTAAGTTATAGAAGATTAGCCATTTAAACATGTTTGAAATACTCCTATCGTATTGTGAAAGATATAATACTTATTAAAAAAAAACATTATAAAGTTGTAGGAGGTGTAGCGACCTAACTGATATATTAAGTCTGCAAACCTAATGAAAGAGATTATGACGATTTTGATTTTAAAATAACTTACAGAAAATATGTCTTTCATATAGACCTTAACCACAAGGATGAATCAATGAATAATAAACACTACAATAACAAATCAGCTCTATCATTACCTCACTAAGGCTCATTTGCACCTCATCATAGTTTGTATCATCCTGCTTGCGAATGTTCCTTGATGATTCAACCTTAAAAAATATTCATAAAGACTATCATTATAATAAATATGTACCATAATTATTTTTCTACATGCAAACAGAAAAATATGTGTTATTGATTACAGTCTTACACACAGAGTTAACATTTTCCAAGGACTGATTGACCAGTACTGACAATGGAACACTTTGGTATTGCCAAATCGCATCATCCTTATCAATTTAGTTATGATATAGGAAAATATGAATTTCTGCAGATCAACAGCAAAAAAAATATATCTGCTATTTGGGCTCAAAGTCACTGCTTTCAAAATTGCTGTAATTTTTTGAACTGAGTAATGTGATGGAGGGCATACTGATCACAATATCATTTATATTCTTTCTGAAATCGACATGAAAGAACAGATATTTAATACAATAAATTTGGTGTATATTCTGCAATCAGTGCTATGAACATGAGTTTGTTGTGGATATGCATGTTTCAACCAAAGCTTACAACAGTATCTAGAGCTAGAAAGGCATTTTTAAAATCTCAGCCTTGGCATCAAGTGCCAAGCCCAAGGATGAAACGTTTGTATCACTTTGACTCATGTTTGACTTGAGTTTCACACTCTGGAGGTCACAAGAATACACTCAGGTGGTCACAACTGCTGAGTTTCACTACTCAATGTGTTGATGCCACTTTTAGTTTTTATTTAGTTAAGATTTTCGTTAACACAGCTCAACCCAAAACGACAACCTAGCAAAATGAAAAAAAGGACCATAATTTGCTGCTACAAAGTATTTTTATATATTTTTTATTCCATCAATAGCACTGGAAAGCACTTTATTTTTTGCTTGAGACAGTACTTAATGATCCTTCATTTTCATGAATATACACTACATACAGCATTATTTCCAGTTATGCATGTAGTTAGACTAGTGAGATCAATCTTGATTGGATTGGATTTTAATCTGAACCGCAGAATAATTATTGACAATAGCACAACATAAAAATCTAAAATGGAATACTGCTGTTTGAAGAGCTGTCATTTACTCTGAGCAAAACCTAGCCACTATAAAAAGGCAGAACTGCATATTAAGCAGTTTGAGCAGCTGGGTCTGGTATCTACAATAAATTGCTTACAGTATAACAGCAGGGCCCAAGAAAGACACCATGTTTATTTGCATTTGACAGACAAAATAATAAAAATATTGTACAAAAAAGAAATATTTGCAGAAAAACCTGGCCAAGTCATGGGCATGTTACTTTGACAGATTTTAAAAAAATTATTTTGGTCTGATCCTGTGACCAAGGATGTTATATCAAATCCCCTAGAGATTCTATATTAGTGGTTCAATCATGATCATCATCAAAGATGAAACAATATAGCTATATTGTCATTTCTGTTTAATCATTATGACACCTAGCATTCTAACTAAATTGTGAGTCTGATTCCATTAACTAGCTATTTTGTCCATCTAGAGCAGGATACATGCTTGGTTCTTGGAAAAAGCTAGCTTTGCATACCCAGGTAAGAGCAATGACACGTACTTTCTTCCATTGATTGTAAAAAAACAATTTGTTGTGTATATATTTTGTGAATGCTGATTTTGCAGTAATTTTTATTATGGCATAATATCTTAGTAAATAAGTTTTGACATCTTTTTACACTAGGGTTGTTACTGAACATGGGTACTAGTTTATTTTACAGATATAACCCAGGTTATTAACTTAAGCATGTAGGATGGTAAGTGGTATGGACGGTTCCCCGATAAGGAACAATTTAATGATACATATACTGTATGGTATTGAAGTAGTCGTCAATTCGCTGCAGATATAGATTATCAAGGTAGCCCTTGCAACAACAGACCTAATAGCTCCTTTCGGAGATTATCAGTCATCAATAATTTTTGTGAATAGGAAGCAGTACTTACAGGCACGCTCCTTTCATCTGGTGAATCGTCGAAATCATCGTCACTTCCGTAGCTCAATAAGGAATTCATGTTTCCGTTTTTTTCGGCAAAAGGTAAACAATTTTTGGAAAATTATTGGAAAAACCAATTACTAAAATCCACCATGAACGCCATGAACCATTACACAAACTTGTCAAAAGGCAAAACTGTCAAAATAATCCTATGACTGGCAACCATACATTTTGATTTTGTAAAGTGACAGTCACGTCACAATACGCCATTTTACCTCCTACACCTGCCGCCGAAGTCCTACTGTCTCGTCTCATTCGGTATGTATTATACAGGGTGGCGCATCGAAAACGAAACAGACGCATTTACTGGCAGCACAGTTTTTTTTTGGAAAAACGCTCAGACCCGTCGATTTTGTTTTCGAGGGGGACACAAGTTTGGCACAAAATCACGTTAACACGTGCAGCCCCCTGGGCGGGGTTGACACCAACCCTAAAATCTTAAATGGAAAGGGGGGTCGAGTGATATCTTATTTTAAAGGTCTTTCAATTCCCTTTGTAATGATATAAAATTAATGTACTTAAGTTCAGTAGTTTTGAAGATTTATTGATTTAAAGCTTAAATAAAACTAATACATCATCATTAGTGGAGATCAATACATTTGGCAGCAAAGTAATTTAAAAATGAAGAATGAACTATCCCGTTAGGCAAGTAAATGTTGAAAATGGCCACCATGACTCTCCATGCAATAATAAAGATTTTGGTCAAAACGTTGCCGCACATTTTGCAATATTTGAGGAGTAATTTGAAGGCACTCATTCACAATTCTTTGTCGCAGGTCTTCTAATGATGTTGGCTGAGTAGCATAGATTTTGCTTTTTAAATGACCCCACATAAAGAAATCCAAAGGTGATAAATCTAGCGATCTTGTGGGCCATTCAATGGCACCTCTTCTACCAATCCATCGATCTGGAAACGTAAGGGAATTGAAAGACCTTTAAAATAAGGTATCACTCGACCCCCCATTCCATTTAAGATTTTGGGGGTGGTGTCACCCCCGCTTAGGGGGCTGCACGTGCTAACGTGATTTTTTGCCACACGTGTGTCCCCCTCAAAAAAAAAACTGAGCTGCCAGTAAATGCGTCTGTTTCGTTTTCGATGCGCCGCCCTGTATAATAATGGTTGATGCGACGATATCTTCTCTCCTGTACAAATGATCTGTTTCAGATCAGATTTATTCTCCAGAAAATAGAAAAACATGGCGGCAAGCGATACGTACACGCATTACGTCTTATGGTTATGCAGCACTAAATCTGTCAATCCACTTTGATTGACGGTTAAACCACTTGACAGGGTTTTAATTTTGACGTTTAAAATTTGTAATCATTTGTGATTGTTTGATTTTTTAATCACATATCCACATCACACAGTCTTCATATTCCAGAATGCGAATCAGCGACGAATTATCCTACAACTAAGATTCATTTAAATCCTCCATAATATACGAACAGTGAAAAAATGTTATTGCCAAATTGAATCTATTGAGCTGACTAGCTACTTAAATAAAATGCCTCGAATAAGGTTTACACGAACATCGAGGATTATAGCACTATGCAGTTTCGCAAATTTCATAAACAGTGCAGATAGGGTAATTATGCCCATAGCTATAGTTCCTATGACAGATATATTCAACTGGTCACTGCATTCTCAAGGATGGATTTTATCAGCTTTTGCATTTGGGTACTTGACAAGTCAGCTACTAGGTAGTTTTTGGGCAACAAAACTAGGAGCAAAAAACGTATTGATAAGCAGTGTACTCTTGTGGAGTATTGCCACATTTGTTACACCTCTTTTAGCAGGTAGCATAACCGCCCTTGTGATATGCAGGATAGTATTAGGATTTGCTGAAGGATTAGGTAAGAAAATTAATTATTACTTTGATACATCAACATTTTGTATCTTTGTTTGCAAACATTGTTGTTTTATAAACATGATCAAAATAAACTAAATTTTCCATTCAAGCATGTTGTCAGTAAAAAAACGCATTTGGTTATTTTCATATTATGTGAAAAGTGCCCTCCTCTCCTCGTTAAAAATTGTTGGTAATTTTGATGCACTTGTGTAATTACTTCCAAATATATGTATAAAAAATGGCATAAGAGGTGTAGAATATCATAAAATTTCAGTGAAAATTTATTTCATGTTACCTAGACAACAGGAACTTTTCTGTGAAAATTGCCCAGTAGGTAACAAAAATTTCTCTATACGTCAGACCGACTCTGAAGGACTTTTTAACCTATAACATTCCAGAACAATTATTACTTTTGCTGATGACACCATTATTTTACTTCCTATGCCACTGTATGTGTTTTTAAAAATCTTCTTTAATGTATCCGTTTCAGTCACAACAGTGACCTTGTTCAGTACATGATACTTTTTTCACAATATTTTATTGTTGGTGATTGATATTAGCATGAATTATTGGTATCAAAAGGTCTTGATGACTTTTAGATCTCGTCTTGTGTTGATGGTTTAAATATAAACATTTGTTACTTCATGAATATATATACAAGCATAAGCATCCAACATTGAATACTTTTTTCATTGAGTAGTTAATATATGCACAATATCTTTTTTCCCATTTATAAATTATTTTCAAAATATTTGAATAACATTCGATTGTTTTAATTGCTGTACATACCATCCCATACTAGAATTTCATATCGAATTAGCAATTTTATTAGAGATTTATTATTATATCATTATACTTGAGTTATTTAATTAATAAGCACATAACATGTCAAAGTGGTTGTTTGTTTAAGATTTATTTAGCATGATTGCTGCAATTACATTCTTTTAACAGCGATTACATAACATAGATATTTAGAAAAAAAAAATTTGAATCTCTAAGAATTTTCATTGTCCATGAAATATTCCTTTAATTTACTTTTAAACATTTATAAATTACAAGTAGACTTTATATAATTATTTAGTTTATTAAATTCAAGTAATCCTTTCTGAAATATTGATTTGCTAGTTATATTACTATTGCAATTTTGTAAATGAAAATCTATATTTCCTCTTGTATAATAATTGAGGTAATGACTTTTCAATTCTATGTAGGGTTCTAAATGTTGTGGCAATAGATGATTTTTTAGATTAGATTCTATTTTGGTACTTATTTTTATTCAATATTATTCTCATAGCTTTATTTTGCAGGACTTGTAATTTTGAGAATACAGCTTCATTGGCAGTGAATTTATTTTTTGTTGCAGGCTTACCCACAATATTCCACCTATTTGCTCATAGCATACCAGTAGAAGAGAGATCCAGGGCGTTTTCTTACTTATTAGCTTCAGGTTCAGTGGGTCAGACTGTAGCTTCAGTGGTTTGCCCACATCTCAACTGGGAAGCATGCTTTTACTGGTTTGGTTCTATAGGATTCATGTGGGTGATACTATGGTACTGTTTCTATCCTGGTGACACCTTTCCTGGTGAGGAAACTCTTCCTTTGCATATGCCAAAGGTCATCAGCCACAATATCAGATGGGCAGACTTCATCTTTAGTAAACCTTTATGGGCAATCTATACTGCGCACTTTGCTATGAATTGGAGTTCATACATTATCATGCAGTGGTTGCCAACCTACTTATCAAGGTATTTGGGTAAGTATTATTTGGATCATATATTTTAACATCAAAGAGTCTAGCATCATAGTACAGTGTCTGTTTATTTGCAAGAGCATTCAGCGATGTGCTTTATCTGTTCGGTGTTTGGCCTTGTTGATAAATATTGTAGCCAAAAAACGCTGTCACAAATGTGAAGAGCATGCACCTGCAGAATGCAAAATACTACTTCTAAAGTGCCCAAATTGTCAGAAAATGAAGAAGCTGAATTAAAACCACTTAGCAAGACATAAACTGCGCTGTATATGATTGACGAATGAGACACAGAAGTAACATCTGCTTTCAAGAGGATGTTTAATAAATCACAAACAGTAGAGATCAAAAGTATCTACATCACAGCAACCATGGAGCAGTTAAAACCCCAGAATTTACTTCAAAATTTACATAGAGGAAGTGCACTGTGTGTTCATAAAATTGCAGTATTTAGTCCAAGAGTGTGTACGAATGTAACTTCGAAGATAAATCTGTGGTTGTCAGTGGACAGACCGCCAACAGGTGTAATGTAGACATATTTTCAAATATGATTGAAGTAGTATTAACCTGAGGCACAGATGAAAATAGAGACATCGTTATTGCACAGGACTTTAGTTTTGATGTTCTAAAGGATAATAAAAAATAAGAATCTTCTTTGTCTGATGGAATCATTTATATGAAAATTCAAGGATTACGCTAACGTCAGGATCATGCGTAGACACTATTTTTGTAAATGTTAGTTATGCCTTTATTTTTGATCACACTCCACAAAAAGTAACTTTGCAATATAAAACAGCAACAAAAATGATTTTTGTAAACTTTTAAAGGAAGAATACTGGGCTCAGGATATTAAAATAAAACCGGATGATGTCAACAGATAATGGAATACATTTATGCTTAGTTTTAAAATTGCTCGCAAGCCTAAAACGGTATATAGTGATTCCAGGGTAAAGGAGTGTAAAAATAGATTAGACATAATTTTGGCATTAAGTAGGGTTGACGTTAATTATAAAGGAACTTATAAAACCGTGAAACGTGAATATGATATTCTGTTGAAGAAGATGCGGACAGAAGGCTATGAAAATAAAATCATACAGTCAGAAAATAAGTGCATGTAGCAAAGGATAGGGCACATTCCTTATGGCAAATGGCTCTCGGTCAAATTGGCTGAAATTTTCGCCAAAAATCTCTATTGCACTATGATCCTAATATCAACGGTTTTTTAGTTTTTGGTGGTGTTCAAACATAATAAACCGAATGTGGCATTGTTGATATTTTTACGGAAAATCATTTATTTAAATGTTTTATATAAACTCCCTTTGGAATCACCCAAAGAACCAGTCCTTGAAGTTCAGCCAGATACTTCAAACATTTAACATTGAAAACTGAACACGGCATTTTGTTTTAGGCGCAAATGCTCATAGCCTTAGTCTGACTGCTGTACCTTACATAGTCAACTCAATATTCGGCGTAATAAGCGGCCATGCAGCAGACGGATTGCTGGGGAAGAAGAACTGGTCGGTGCTTAACGTCAGACGCTTGATGACTAGCATTGGTTTGGTCGGACCGGCATTGTTCCTTGCTATCTTCTGTGTCGTCGACAACTTGGCTTTAGGTTTGTATTGCGCGTTTACATATATATACGATTCATAGTTATTGTCGAAAATAACCAGCTAAGTGGAAGACTTGTCTGTGGGATATCGATAAATTATGCTAAGTGTACACTTTTGACGTATGATACTCAAGCTTTCGACAGACTATGCTGTCATCATCAGGAGCTAAAAAGGCAAACCATGCTCAGTTGATTAGAAATCTTTTCACTTACTCCGTCAGTGAGAATGATGGTAGTATTTATATATATATATATATATATATATATATATATATATATATATCCATAACAGTAATTTGACATACCCGACTGTCAAGCTGTCAAAAGATAATTTTAGATTAGAAAATCCACCTTAGGCAGAGAAATTCTTCGACTTATCCCATCCGTCTATTGAAGTTCTACTCAAGTGTTAGTGGATCAGGTGTAAAAATATGGAAAATAAGGATTAGCTTTGCTTAAAGTCGACCATAGCAAGGCGGTGGAATTGGGCATAAGAATGCAATTTCACTATTGTGACTGTCATTTTTTCTTTCCAGCGCTGATATTAGTGAGCATTTCCATGGGTTTATCAGCGAGCAACTCTGCAGGTCATCTGAGCAATCATGTAGATGTAGCACCAAATTATGCGGGAACGACGTTTGCGATCAGCAATACAATCGCGACGATACCAGGCATTCTGTGCGGACCTGTTACCGCCAGCCTGGTGACAGCTTCAGATGGAAAATGGATCAAAGTGTTTTTGACTGCGACGTTTATCAATCTTACTGGTGCTTTTGTTTATTTTACCAACAGTGTGGCCACTCAGTTGCTCTGAGTTATTCGAGATTTTATAGATTATATTATCATGTTAAGTTGAAAAATAAATATATTATTTATAACTTAGCTTTGCATATCAGTTCGTAGATCATTGGTACAAATATGACAGCAACGGTCACAATAAATAAATTACAGCCACATTAATTATAAGTGGAAAGGTGGTTTCATTATTTTAATGCTAGTCAGTAAAAAACTATATGAGAAAAAAATAGTCCTTTATAATAAAGAAAAAATAAGCGCAGTTTAGAAATTACCAAGAATGCTTACAAACTTTTGTCCGCTACTGTCTATGGAACAAAAAATAATTGTTTTGAGGAAACTGGTTCAGCTCGTCCAGCTCGTACTCGTGAAAACGTGGCCGCAATGAGTGAAAGTGTGCGAGAAGATCCAACCACCTCGACCAGGCACCGTTGGCAACATTTGGGAATTAGTGAGACCACTTTACGCCGGATTTATACATTGATTTACACCTCTATCCATAAAAAATCCAGCTAACGCAAGAATTGAAGCCGGCAGACCATCAACAGCGGCGTGTTTTTGTTAATTGGATGCTGGAAAGAGAAGACGGATTTTCGGCCAAAGTGCTCATTTCTGATGAGGCTCATTCTCACCTCAATGGGTACGTAAATAAGCAAAAATGCAGATTCTGGAGGGCTGAAAATCCACACCAATATCATGAACAACCTCTCGATCCAGAAAAAGTGACTGTTTGGTGCGGATAATGGGCTGGTGGCATCGTTGGACCATTCTTCTTTGAAGATGCCGAAGAAAAGGCCATTACCGTCAACGGGGAACGTTATCACGGCATGTTAACATTTGTGGCCACAATTGGATCGTATTGGTGCCGACGATCTTTGGTTTCATCAAGACGGAGCAACGGCTCACACATCTCGCCAAACAATCGCTTTATTGCACACGAAATTTCAAGAACGCATAATTTCACGAAATTCAGATGTCAGTTGGACAACGAGATCGTGCGATTTAACACCTCTTGACTATTTCCTTTGGGGATTTTTGAAAGGAAAAGTGTATGCGAATGGTCCCCGGACAATTCAAGACCTAAAGCGCAATATTTGAACTGAAATTGCGGCCATAGACCCGATTATTCTGGGAAAAGTCATTGAAAATTTTGATGTTTGGATGTTGGCCTGCAAACGAAGCCGCGGTGGTCACATGACTGATGTTATTTTTCATACATAAATGGCATAAACCAACCTTCATTTATCAATAAAAAAAATTCGATTTCACCTCGTAAAAAGCGTGTTGATTTTTCAAATAGAAAAAAGTAATAGATGACGCACCTTGTACTTTCTATCCTAGAAATATTGGCACGTCTTTCCTTTTCATCGTTTTACCTAATTATCTCAACGGAAACGGAACGTGTATGTATAATGTAATGCTTAAATTGATCATGCACTAGCACATCAGTACAAATCTTTATTAGAACATCTGACAGTAACGACTGGGAAGTTGGATGCATAACATAAAATACGAGAACTTTAAAAATGTAATTAATACCACTTAACTAAATTGGCACAAGATGCAGAATATACATTTTAAAACCATACACTTACACAATATAATCACACAAGGACAGCTTAAAATAATCGGATGACCGTCAAAAATATCACATTGTTTCAAAATAAAGAATATGAAGCATAAAAATAAAAATACAGTTGATAAGGTACAGGAAAAATACTGTTTTATTAAAATTTTGTATACAACTGTCGTAAACAACCTACTTTAGATTAAGTATACAAGGTGTGTCACAACTAGCAATGAAATCAACAAAGTTTTTCTGACAAGCAGCAGAACATTGAAAACTGTTAGGAGAATGTCACACAATCAGTATTTACTATGATATCAGTATTTACTGATCATTCCATCAGTAAATGAATGATAATTTATTCACATTAATATACACCATGCTGGATAAATTTCAATCCACAAAAGCAACCCCTTGTGTATAGAAAAACTATAAATACATAATTACACTAAGAATAAATGTTACCAATACAAATAACCATGATATGTTATACAGCATTTGCAGCGCTGTGTATAATGAATTTTAATTTTATTATTAGTATACCAGCTTTTTTCTACTCAAAACGGGTGTATATATATATATATATGTTGTAATTTGGAATTTTCTTTAACCAACGTAGCCCTACACATTAATAATTAATTACGGACGTCCTGGCTACATAAATATCACATTCCATAATAAAAACTGCCGGATCACAGGAAATATTCATCGTGTGACATACGTCTAACATGCATAAAGTATTAGATAGATAACATTTTCGACAATACATTAAAAAGTCGATAATGATCGTATTTTTTTCTCCATGTACTTTGTTTGCTGGATATTAATTCATCAGTATTCGACAAATTTTGTTTAAAATTGGAATCCAAATGTCAACAGATTTAATAATGAGCTAGCCACTTAAAAAATATATAATCACAGTTTAAAACAACGCAGGGTAGGTGAGCACATACGTGATAAATGTTGTGAACTAAATGATCTTAGTAATATTTCAACAATTGCAATATATACCATGCTAAAATTATTAAAAGTGTTCTGTCAACGTTAAATAAAGTTTTATTTTGTTCTATAACATAATAACAGACACTTGAGAGATCAGCACCATTTACAAACCTATAACATTTCTACTTCGTATGCAAAACGACAAACAACACAATTATGATACACCCTGTATACAGTAAATATTTGTTCGAACACTCATCATTTTTTATGCTCCACATTCAGTTTAGCAGCGAATACTTCATCGTGGCTCCAAGTAGCGCTCACGCTCATCCATTTCGAGTGTACCTTGAAATTTATTTTATTTTCACCAGATCTCATCAGTCTGGCATTTCGATTGAAACGATTGGCTGGACGGGCTTTAATAGATCTGCTCGTTTAAATATCTTTTCGTTCTTTTGCACTTGTTCCATTTCCACTCTGTTCGTACGCCTTTCGCTGTGGTACCCTATGTTGGCGTACTCTTGGAGGATCGGACATGCGCCTAGCACAAAGCTACAGAAGTCTTTTCTCATCGCGAACCACCCTGTAAGAAAAAAGTGGCGTCAAGGAGGTTGACGCTGCACTTCTCACGCAGCGTTGTCAACAGTTCAAAAATGAGAGTAGTTGATGGTAAATTTTGCCAAAAACTTTAGAAAAATCAGTATACAGGGTGTAAACGTTATGGTAGTCAGTATTGAAATGGGTAATAGGGGAGGTCAAAACAAGTCAAAAAGTTCATATGACCCATGGTCCAAAAGTCAATAGATTTTTGTCTAAATGGCTTTATAGTTTACAACTTTAATTGCTTTATATCGACCACAATCACCGCAATCTTACTAATTTTTATAATCTAATCTAAAACGTTTTTAAATCGGATAATTAAAAAATAAATGGCATTGAGTTTTTCTAAGTTAAGCCAAAATTTGTAGTCAGTAAGTTTCATTAAATTAAATATTTAAAACACACATGACAACAGCGCGTCGGTCTTTTATCACTCTTATCGAACCGGCAATCGATCGCAAACGGTATCAGTTGTTAGTTATCGTTTTGCATAGATAAATTACTTATCGTTTCGTCGAGCAGACCATCGGGCGTGTTGTTTTGTTTTTGTTCGCGTACGTCGTCGTGTTTATTTACAATGTTCTCGAATCAAGAGTTCGCCGACATGTTGTTAGTTTACGGTGAAGCTCATCAGAATTCAAATCTTACAGCTCAAATTCATCGCGACAGATTTCGCCAACGGGTACACCCAGACAGAAGGGCATTTGTGAAACTGTACCAAAGACTTCGAGATACAGGAAGTGTTCAGCCCAATAATATTCGCACTCGTGAAAGACATGTTACTGTAGAGCAGGAGGGACAAATTTTAAATATCGTGGAAATTAATGCAGATATCAGCACTCTGGAATTAGGCCGCCGCATAGGACTATCGCGTACCATAGTCCATAGAATCCTACGGGAAAATTTGCTTTATCCCTACCATGTACAACGAGTGCAGGACTTGTTACCAGAATACTATCCTCGCAGACTAACATTCTGTCAGTGGTTTTTGCAAAAAAACATTGAAAATCCGGATTTTTTTAAAAACATTCTAGCGACGGACGAATGTACTTTTACGCGAGACGGAATATTAAATTTCCATAATACTCACACGTGAGCCCAAGAAAACCCTCATACCACTCGTGAGGGTCATTTCCATCAACGTTTTAAAATAAATATTTGGGCGGGTATTCTCGACGATCAGGTAATTGGCCCTTTCGAGTTACCCCCAAAGCTGTCAGGAGAAGGATACCTTCGCTTTCTAGCCAATAACCTACCAGAACTTTTGGAACAGACCTTAGACAACATGCCATTACAACGGAGACATAATTTGTGGTTTCTTCGTGACGGGGCACCACCACACATTTTTAGAGGCGTCATTCAGTATTTGAATGAACATTATCCAAATCGCTGGATCGGTCGAAATGCTCATGATCCTCGAAAATGGCCTGCAAGATCTCCTGACCTCAATCCGATGGATTTCTGGTATTGGGGAGAACTTAAAGGGTTGGTTGGTCCAATAACAACTGAAGCACAACTTCGCAAAAAAAATTAATCCGGTTGGAATAATGAATGGACAACTTCGAGGACGTAGAGTAAGAAGAAACTGGGTTCGTCGTAATGAAGCTTGTGTGGAAAGTGAAAGACGACATTTTGAACACCTTCTTTAAATACAAAAAATAGTGCCGTGTGGGTTTTAAAAAGAAAAACAATGTATGTATCAAAATTGTGTTCTCTATTTATAAGTGGATTTTTTTAATACGTTCTAAACTTTCACACACCAGGTGACGCGCTGAGGCAGTTGGTGGTAAGTCCGTTTTTTTTTAATTGTTTGCATTTTACGAGTACATTATCAACTAATGAAATAATACCTAAGAGCCAAAAATAATAAACTCCATCTTTATTTACACTGCGTTCCGTCGTAATTTGCATCTGGCATTGCGGCGTTGTCAGATTTTATTTTACTTTAAAGTCGCTTTCCTCTAAAAAAATGCCTAATGACTATAATAACGTCTACACCCTGTATATGACATCAGCTTGCCCCCTATTGTCTACCGTTATTAAAATAATTTGAACGTTTAAAATGTTCTGGGTGAATATCATATATCTATGTAACTTTTTCAGTAGAAATGAATGGAACGTAGTGTACTTACATTTATTTCCTCCTTTGGCACTAAAAGACATTAAAATTAAGGTTGTAAAAGATACGAACAATGGACTAACAACTGCTATGTATGATATTCTGATATCATCATCTAGTTTGTCTGCTAACAATACCTGAAAACAATATGAGTATTACAATTTTTCGAAATTATTTTTATAATTGTTATCGAAATCAATGTATAGAAAATTAAACAACAATTGTCTTTCTAGCACCTCAGCGGACTATGACCCAATTGGGTTGAGTATACTTGAAGGAATATCTGAAAGTTGTTCTCCAAACTGAGAGATGGACCGTACGTTTTTTGCCTCAAAGTTTTTTTTCTCGTATTGTTATTGGATATAAAATGCGGAAAGGCGACATCTGAAGGCCAAACTATTTTGTCTTATATGGTTCCCTTCAGATGCCGAAGTACTATTTTTCGCATTTCAGATCCATGAACAACGCAGATGCAGCATCAGTAGTCGAAGATTGCACGACTGTCATCCAGAATGTTGCGAAAATAGTTCTGGTTCAGTTCTTCGCGTTCTCGGGTGACGGCTGGCGTTTTCGGTACGATGAGCGAGAGTGACATGTCTGGTACATTAAAAAACGGCAGATAGCATCATGCTTTGGGTGGGGTGGATGTGCTTTGGGATCAGGAATGCCTACCTTACGCGATTCTTGGACAGACCATTCAATCTACATTCGCAACACACTATGTAGTTATAAAGGAAAAAAGAAAAATAACAAAATATACCGTCATTATATACTAAGTGACATATAAATCCGAACACCCAGTTTAAATGGTTTTATTTTAATAAAAGTTGGTGAATGTATTTATCTTACTGTAAATAACAAGTGAAAAAATTTTCAGCCTTATCAGTTGGACATTCCGGTTTTTATACTGCTTTTTTTTAATTCACTAACGCTCTAAAAATGAATATTTCAGCCGCAGTAAAGAATTAACGTTGGCGGATTTTGGTTCTTGACATCCTTTACGATCGGTTACGATGCCTAGAGTACGGAGACCTGTACGATTTCGTCAACTTAGTGAGTTTGTTAGGGGCCGTATAGTGGGACTTCGGGAAGCTGGACTTTCTTTTCGGGCAATTGCAGTTAGAGTGCAAAGAAGTGTAGACACTGTGGTTAGGTGTTGTCAGGCATGGCTTCGAGAATGCCGTACGCAAAGAGCAAGGGGTACTGGACGCCACCGTAGAACAACAGACCGTGAAGATCGCCGCCTAAGATTATTGGCCTTAAGGGACCGTTTCTCCACTACCAGGGCCATTGCAAATAAATGGTTTGCAGAACACGGAAGACCTATTGGCATGCGAAGTGTTTACCGAAGAATGAGAAGTTTTGGCTTGTTTTCATACCGGCCACACTGGGTCCTCCCTTTAACTCGAGAACACCGACGTAATCGCCTTGAGTGGTGCAGACAACGGTCACTCTGGGATCAGGAATGGAACAGTATTGTCTTTAGTGACGAGTCTCGATTTTGTTTAGGCATGCACGATGGTCGTGCCAGGGTTAGAAGGCGACGTAGTGAAAGGAGGAATCCACAGTTTTTTGTTGAACGACATGTTCATCACACTGTTGGAGTTATGGTTTGGGGTGCTATAGCTTATGGTTCCAGGTCACCTTTAATCTTCATCAGAGGTAACATGAACGCGCAGCGTTATATCCACGAAGTTCTAGAATCCCATCTTTTACCCTATCTTGACACCCTGGCAGATCCTTTCCAACAAGATAATGCCCGACCACATGTTGCAAGAGTCACAATAGACTTCTTTCAACATAATGATGTCACATTGTTACCATGGCCACCAAGATCTCCCGACTTATCCCGAATTGAGCACGTGTGGGATATGATGGGTAGGAGATTGTTCAATTTGCAACGTCCTTCTCAGACTCTAGAAGCACTTCGAGAGGAGTTGGTGGTTGCCTGGAATGAGATACCACAGAAGGACATTGACCACCTGATCAGAAGCATGCAGGCGCGTTGGAGAATGCGTAGCACATCAGGGTGCATCCACACATTATTAAAGGTCAAAGGGCTTTAAAGCAGTGAAGTCATTTTGAAATTTTTATCATTGACTTATTATGCTTCATTAAGTACTTATACAAAATTTTATTAAAATAAAACCATTTAAACTGGGTGTTCGGATTTATATGTCACTTAGTATACTTGAAAAAGTCCATTGTGGTAATTAAAACATGTGGTTTGATTCCGTCAGACAATGAAGTCCTAGGAATATGGGAACCACAGTGCCCAGCAGTTACATTAAATTAAAATAGGTTATAGAAGCAACTATAAAATCCTATGTGATAAAAACATCCTAAAATTTCACATTTGCACCCATAGTTCTTAAAATCTACAACTCAAAAAAGGGTCTACAGTTTCAAGTGTAGCGGAACCACTTTTATCGTTTTAAAACAAAATATAGATAGACGAGATAACATACACACACACACATTATAGTCAGAATATCTCGCTGACATTGGGTGTTTAACTCTGTTTCAGAATAGCAACTGCAAAAAGCCAAGGTGTCTAACCTCATTTGTCAAAAATCGTTTACCAGCGTGAAAAGCGTTTTAAAAGACGTTGCCTAGCTTTGTGCTTCACTGTCGACGGACAATCGCCGGTACGGGTTGCCTGACTCCACTCAAGTTTAGTTAAGTGACGGTGTGGCGACGCTTCCAAAATGGCAACGCCGCCCAGGTCGACGCCAGGTTGGAGAGCTTTCATATACCTCTGGCTACAAACCGGTTGCAGCACGGTTGTTACGTAAGAAACGTATATGTATAATGTCAAAAAAACGCCAAAATGTCAACTTGCTGCGCAGATAGGTAGGGTCCAAATAGGTGATTCCGCGTTTGGTCGCTGTGAGCGTCACCGAAAGCGACATCTACGGAGGAATGACTGAACGACACGGCACGCTCAATGACCATGCGCAAGCTGCAAGTTAGTTCCCCAGCATGCTTTGGTTCGTTGCAGAATGCCGAGATAGTGTGTTGGTGTAGAGTATATCACTGAGAAGATGTGACAGAAAAATAAAAATTGGTTGAGTACGAAGATATAAAATATATTTGCCAAGTGAGAAAATTATTACTGAATACACACACCACAGAAAAATTAGGAACGACGCATCACACACAAAACATGTTCTCAGTGCCTCACATCTAGGCGCTGATTTGTACTTTCTACTTGACACCACAAAATACATTTATATAAAATTTAAATGAATGGAAATAAAAAATATTGTGAATTTTAACAAACTTTTCACGTGACTATTCGTCATTGTCTATCAGAGCGGTCCGTAGGACCTTTGCTCTTGGTTGAAGTCTTGTAAGTCAGTAGGTCTGTCAGGTCTGGTTGCCCAGATACCAAACAAAGTCAGGGAGAAAGAAGGGAAGAAGAAAGGAAGGAGGGAGAGCAAAGAAAAAAGAAGTGCATCAATTTGAGGGGTGCCTTGGCATTGCTAGTTAGTATTCGGCAATTTTAAATTGATCCTAAAATTAATTTTGGGATTGGTTGTTGAAGAAAAATTATAATTTTGGTTGGACCTAAAGTCGCACGATTTAATTTTGTTCACAGTGCGAGTCGCGGCCTTGTGTGCTTGCGAACTTGCTTGACTGTGTAGTCTACTGACTCGCGCAACAAAGGGTTGTTATGCGATTCTGCTTGACTGTAACGTAGCTGCGCTTGTTGTTTGATGTAGTCCCTTAGGTAAGGGATGTCAAGGTATCTTTGAAGGGTCTCGTTGGAAACATACCATGGGGCGTTAGTGATTGTACGCAAGGTTCTGTTCTGCAAAACCTGCAGGCTACGCAAATGCGTTTTGGCGAGAAAACACCAAGCCGCACGTGCGTAAGTGATCGCTGGTCTAATAACCATCTTGTATAGTCGAACTTTGTTGATCAAACTTAATTTTGATGTTCTACATAGCATAGGGTAGAGTTGCCGAAACGAGATTTGGAATTTAGTTTTTAACGCTTCAGTGTGCTTCTGCCAGGTTATCCCCTTGTCAAGAGTGATACCGAGATACTTAGCAGAGCTTTCCCATGGTACCCGAGCGCCATTCACTGAAACCTCAGACGGGGCGCCGCTACGTTTTTTAGTACAATAGATTGCCTGCGTTTTCGAATGATTAATTTTGATCAGCCACCGATTCGCCCATTCCAATACCTCGTCCACTGCACTTTGCAGCCTGTCGTGAACTAGATCCCCAGAGCACGACTGGGCCACCAGGGCAGTGTCATCAGCATAGAGATAGGTGTCACAGCTGCTGGGGCAAGGGACGTCATGAATAAAAAGTGAATAAAGGACTGGTCCAAGAACCGAACCCTGAGGGACACCGGCTTTGATGGGCCGTGTTGTCGAGAGAACGTTATTAATTTTGATCCGAATTTTCCTACCCTCGAGAAAGGATTTCAAAAGTTTTAGGAGCCAGAAGGGGAAGCCCTTATGGATCAATTTCTAGAGAAGGCCCTTGTGCCACACCTTGTCAAATACCTTTGAGACATCCAGTAGCAAGATGCCAGTACTTTCATTACTGGTGAACCCGCTGGTTACTCGTTCAACAAGCCTTATGGACTGTAGCTCCATACTAAGCTCAGACCGAAGCCAAATTGCACGTCAGGAATCACGTTGTGGTCTGCCGAGAAATTTTCAAGGTGACGTAGAATCACCTTTTCAGCGAGCTTAGAAGGAGCTGACAGTAGACTAATGGGGCAGTAATCCTGAGGGGATATCGAACCCACCTTCTTTGGAATCATTATGACATCAGCGGTCTTCCACGCCGTTGGGAAGTGCTGGGCCCTTAGCATGGCATTGATTATTGCGACGAGATAAGTTAAGGACTTTCGCGAAAGTAGCTTCAGCGCATTATTAGTAATTCCATCCTCTCCAGGTGCTTTACGCACCTTGAGGTCTTTAATATGACCTTGGAGCTCTGCTGGTGTGCAATGCGGAGTCTCAGGAGATCTCGCTGATGTGCCGTGCAGCTCTTCAATTGAGGAATCATCTGAAGATTCCTCTGAGGAAAAATCAGTAAGGGAGGAACTACTGCCACTGACGCCGTTGGCCCTGACGGATCTTACAATATGTTGCTCCTCGTCGAGGTCATTATCAAGGTCATAGTTGGGAGAGAACTGACTTTCCATTGCATCAGCGAAAACCTCGACCTTTTCCTCTGTCCTACAGACTATGCCCCTAGGACCGTGGATGTGCGGGAGTTGTTCTCGCTTTCCGTTTCTGAGCGACTTTGCAACTTTCCAGAGAGGAATACTTGAGTCAAGCATCCCCGACAGAAAGTCGCTCCATTGCTCATTACGGAATTCATGAAGAGCGTTTCTCACTTCATGAACAAGATTAGTTGCTTTGCGGATGTCATCTGGGTGACAAGACCTCTTCGCTTGCTTAATTGCAACTCTTTTGTCAGAAATTTTCTGACGAATGTCTGCAGGGAGAACTTTTCACGTTTCATAAGTATTCCTGTCTCTACATAATGTCACAAAAAACCTATATAATGTCAACCTCATAAACTACCCATGTGAAAGCTTAGAGCTGAGACACTTCTGTTCCATTTGTGGAGATCTTCTTCGTACTGGATGTTTGAACAAATAGTAAATTATGCCAAAATCATAAGGACTCTGAAGGAACATCTATAATTATTTTTTAAACATCTTCCCAGACTGATACAGCTGATAGAGTATTATTTTGAGCCGTACGAATTGTTTTCAAAAAAATATAGATTTTTTCAATTGATTGTCCTGATCTGCATGAACTTACCTGAAACACAAGTATGGGTATAACCAAAAACCATAACCAAGAGCCGAATTGATACTGCTCCTTCTCTGTTGAGCGTTAACTTCTGGCGTTCTTAACAATATAGCTGCGAAAATGATTGTGTATAATACTCCTACTAATGATAAGCACATAACAATCCACAATGGCACGAACACAACTTCCCAGGACCACATTATGAACTCATCTAGTCTTAATGCGAGGAATATAAATTGGAGGACGTTAACGGCGCAAAACAATTCCAGCTGAAACAAAAACATTGTTAAAATAGAACTTTTCTGTAGCTCATGCAATTTTAAAGGTATATTTTTACTTCACAAGTGGAAGCCAGGGGGGAATATGCCCCCCTGCCCCTTTGATTGGCGCCCACGTTTCAAAGCTTTTTGAATGGACAATATTCTCAATCATATTTCCTTCTGTTTTTCTTTTGTGATTATGGTTATGGATATTATAATGCATTATAAGTTGCAATGTTATCAGTACCTCGACAGAAAAACCTTAATATACACATACCTCAAATGACCTGTCATGCTTCACAGCCCATATGCATATAGCAATACTAACAATAGATATAAAAATTAATGGGATGAACACTAAAATCCATAAGTGTCTTTTTGATTCTAGGTTGTCACAAACAAGTAACTCGAACATCAACAATATCAAATGCAATGCAAGTGATATTAGCATTGATTTGTAATGTATATACGCCTCTCCTTCTAGCCTGCAAGCAAGATAAAAAATACGTCAGATACGTTTACAACACTATATGCTATAGCAAAATTCAATAAAACATACTTCCATACTAAATTCACTGAACTTTTATTTTAACTCAAAATATGAAAACAAAAACATTTGGACATGAAATGTATATTATACATAATGTAAATATCCCAAACCTCGGTATGTTAAGGATTTTCATTTCTACTTCCCTCTCCCTTATATACAGGGTTATCCAAATTAAGTGTCCACCATTAGTAACTTTGTTATTAGTGAAAATACAAAGTTGTTTGAATTAGCAAACTAGTAGCATTTTTAACGCTGGTAAAAATGAGAAATAAAAAAAAACAATTGAGAGTCGTTATTTTGATTTTTTTTCAGTAAAATAACATTTTTTTAAATGGAAATCCCTGTATATTATATTTTTTTCTGTTAAAGCATCAAATTTTAAACAAAAAAGTTCATAATGACTTTTCCGCTAAAGTCAAAATAAAGTCAAAATAACGATAAATATTTTTAATTATTTGAAGTATTATAATATTAAGACGGCTATGAAAACAACATGGCGTTCGCGATTTGACAGCATTAAGATAAGCGACAAATTGTTAAACTGGACATACTCGCAACTAGAAGGCTTTGGAAAACAATGATAAAATCAAATAATGTCAAACATTAGTGTAAATACTTGTTTATAAGCTTTATTGTGTCATTAATTTAAAGAAAAATGTTCTCCCATGAAGAAAAGTGTGATATGTTAGAATGCTATTTAGTGTGCAGAAAATCCTCCTTGAGAGCAAGAGAATACTACAGTGAATTATATCCCGCTCGCATTCAACCGTATGAACGATATTTTCTGAGACTTTATCGAAAATTTAGGGGCAACGAAAATGTTTTGCTAAAACAAGGGCAAAAAAAGAATTCATAATAAGCGAGGCCACGGAAATTGCAGTTATTGGATATTTTGAAGCTTATCGTGAGAATTCAATAGCAGATATTCTCAAGGACTCTAATTTCAGTTATGGTACTGTTCAAAGGATTTTAAAAAATACAAATTTATTCCGTATAAGTACCGACCAGTTCAAACGCTTTTGGCAGGGGATCCAGAGAGAAGACTTGTTTTTTGCCATTGGTATCTTAGCTTCTGTCGCCAAAATGTAAATAACTTTCGTTACCTTTTATGGACAGATGAATCAAATTTTTCAAATTCTGGAATGTTTAATAGAAAAAACCACCATTATTGGTCAAGAGAAAATCTTTTGTTAGTACATCCAAGAGGCCCACAAGTCCGTTTCAGTTTCAACGTTTGGTGCGGTATAATTGGTTCAAAAATTGTTGGCCCGTTCTTTTATGAGGGAACCCTAACTGGTGAAAGATATGTGGAATTTATGTCAGAAATTCTGACTAATTTCTTAGACGAATTGGATCTTATAAGTAGACATCATCTGCATTTTCAGCAAGATGGCGCACCTGCCCACAACTCCAGAGGTACTTATCATTTTCTAAGTACTACTTTTAATGATCAGTGGATAGGAACAAATGGCCCAATACAGTGGCCTCCCAGATCACCGGATCTAAACCCACTTGATTACTTCTTGTGGGGTTACTTAAAGAACCAAATTTACAAGCGAAGGTACGAACCTTGACGCGTTAAAGACTGCAGTTAGGGAAAAGATAACCCAGATAGATGGTAGGACCATACTTAAGACAGTTCGAGCAGTTGAAAAACGTGCCCAAAAATGTATTGAAGAACAAGGTGGTGTTTTCGAGCATCTCTTAAAAAAAATTGTTATTGTATTTTGTAAGATTATAAGTGATGTTGAAATAAAGTTTGTCGATACAATTTAATTGTTTCAGATTGGAGGCCATAACTTCACCAATTTGTAACCTAGGAGAAAAGTTATTGTAATCTTTTTTGTTTAAAATTTGATGCTTTAACAGAAAAAAATATAATATACAGGGGTTTCCATTAAAAAAATGATATTTTACTGAAAAAAATCAAAATAACGACTCTCAATTGTTTTTTTTTATTTCTCATTTTTACCAGCGTTAAAAATGCTACTAGTTTGCTAATTCAAACAACTTTGTATTTTCACTAATAACAAAGTTACTAATGGTGGACACTTAATTTGGATAACCCTGTATACTAAGTGACATATAAATCTGAACACCCAGTTTAAATGGTTTTATTTTAATAAAATTTTGTATAAGTACTTAATGAAGCATAATAAGTAAATGATAAAAATTTCAAAATGATTGCACTGCTTTAAAGCCCTTTGACCTTTAATAATGTGTGGATGCACCCTGATGTGCTACGCATTCTCCAACGCGCCTAGGCATGCTTCTGATCAGGTGGTCAATGTCCTCCTGTGGTATCTCATTCCA